>OX388307.1:20029096-20231924 GCA_947579605.1 Athripsodes cinereus | reverse complement strand
ATAATATAAGATGAATGTTTTACTCCATTTCACTGCGTACAGTCTGGCAGGAAAAGGTGTTGTGTTTCAACATTGTGATCATGTGTATCATCAGGACCATCTCGCAGAATGGCCGACACAACGTTTAATCCAGTATGCGAGGAGTATCGCATATTATGAAAGACTGTATGATCTAATTTTCATTTGAAATGCATGTGCAACATGCATTCCATTAATGAAAGATCATGTAATTTTACGCAGGAAATAATATAAGATGAATGTTTTACTCCATTTCACTGCGTACAGTCCGAGAAAACATTCATCTTATATTATCTCCTGCGTAAAATTACATGATCTTTCATTAATGGAATGCATGTTGCACATGCATTTCAAATGAAAATTAGATCATACAGTCTTTCATATATATATATATATCGCCTCGTTCCGTATGCAAAGGCATGAGCCAAGTCTCTGCCCGACTGTACGCAGTGAAATGGAGTAAAACCTTCACCTTCATACTGTCTCCTGCGTAAAATCAAATGATCTTTCATTCATGAGGTGCATGTTGTACATGCATTTCGGATGAAAATTAGATCATACAGTCTTCATAATATGCGATGCTCCTCGCATACTGGATTTGATGTTGTGTCGGCCATTATGTAAGATGGTCCTGATGAGACACATGCGCACAATGTCGAAACATAACATCCCTTCGACAAATCCAAACTGCATATTCCGGTGACGGGCCATGCCTCGTTCCGTATGCAAAGGCATGAGCCAAGTCTCTGCCCGACTGTACGCAGTGAAATGGAGTAAAACCTTCACCTTCATACTGTCTCCTGCGTAAAATCAAATGATCTTTCATTCATGAGGTGCATGTTGTACATGCATTTCGGATGAAAATTAGATCATACAGTCTTCATAATATGCGATGCTCCTCGCATACTGGATTTGATGTTGTGTCGGCCATTATGTAAGATGGTCCTGATGAGACACATGCGCACAATGTCGAAACATAACATCCCTTCGACAAATCCAAACTGCATATTCCGGTGACGGGCCATGCCTCGTTCCGTATGCAAAGGCATGAGCCAAGTCTCTGCCCGACTGTACGCAGTGAAATGGAGTAAAACCTTCACCTTCATACTGTCTCCTGCGTAAAATCAAATGATCTTTCATTCATGAGGTGCATGTTGTACATGCATTTCGGATGAAAATTAGATCATACAGTCTTCATATATATATATATATATATATATATATATATATATATATATATATATATATATATATATATATATATTTACACATTAACATCGTGTCCTTAGGTAGGAATATGGATGCATCGCCAATATTCAAAATAATAGTAAGTTAAAAAGTACCATATTTTCGTATAATTTTCCATTTCTCATGTGTTATATATTATTAGAGCTATGTATGTTTCGAAAGATAACTGAGTGTAAGATATGGGATGCGCAAGGAGCTTTTTTGAATGGCAGAGGGTGCACCGATCAGATCTTCTCCCTGCGAATGGTTATAGAGAAGTTTCTGGGTAAACACCAGAAGCTTTTTTGTGCGTTCGTGGATTTGGAGAAAGCATATGATCGAGTGGACCGGGAAAGGTTGTGGCGCGTGTTGTCGGAGTATGGGGTGAGCAGCCGGTTGATCCGCGCAATATCTTCACTTTACGTGGGAAGCTCAGCTTGCGTGAGGGTAAATAACACTCTCTCGGAGTGGTTTGTCCTCACCAAGGGAGTGAAGCAAGGTTGTGTCATGTCTCCGTGGCTGTTCAACCTATTCTTCGACTGCTGTCGAGCTGAATGGGTTTCGGGTGAATGCATTGATGTACGCAGATGATTTGGTGTTAATGGCTGAGAGTGAAAGGGACTTACAAGAGATTGTTACGTGTGTGTATGATAGTTGCAATTTGAATGGTTTGAAAATGAATGTTATGAAGACGAAAGTTCTTGTGTTTGAAAGAGAGAATGAAAAAACGATTTGCGAGATCAAAGTTGGTGACGAATGTTTGGAGCAAGTAAGTGAGTATGTATATTTGGGAAGTATGTTTACGAGGGATGTAAGATGCGATAGGGACATAGAAAAAAGGAAAGTGGCCGGTGCTAGAGTAAACGGTGCACTTCGACCCATTGTCAGCAATGGCAAGGTGTCGAACATGGCTAAAATGCTGGTGCACAATACCATTCTGGTACCGTCACTTACGTATGCAAGCGAGACATGGACGTGGTTGAAGAAGGACGAAAGTGGAATAAATGCAGTAGAGATGCGATCGTTGAGAAGAATGGTTGGTAAAACGCTGCGTGATAGAGTGAAGAATGAGGATATTAGAAGAATGAGCGGATGCAAGAAGAGTGTTGTGGACAGAATGCGTGTGAATAAACTACGGTGGTTTGGGCATGTTGAACGAATGAACGAGGTAAGAATGACAAATAGGATATACTTATCTGAAAGAAAGGGTGTGAGGAAACGCGAGCGTCCGAGAACCACTTGGCTTGATCACGTGGATCAAATTGTGGTGAGCTCGTCGGTAGCCTGGAGGTAGAGTCTCGGCCTCATGAACAAGGGGTCTGTGGTTCGATCCCAGATGCCGGCAAACTCCCCTTTCACGACACAAGCTTTAAGCTTATTGTGAAAGGTGTATAAGGTTGTATTTGGGTTTATTACAAAACCCAGATATATCTTTTTAAAAAAAAAAACTCGAGGACGGCCGCGTGTTGAGTAAGAGGAACCGACGTGCGTGTATGAGAAACTGTATGAATGTGGGTGAAGCGAAGGAAGTGTGTAGAGATAGATCTGTTTGGCGTTCCGTCCTCTCTGCCTACCCCGCTTGGGACACGGCGTTAGGGTATAGTATAGTATAGTATGTTTCCTATTTGATTTTATTTGAATGAATTTTATGGTAGGCGTATTTCAGTACACATACTTCACCATCCCACCTTATATTTCCCAACATATTTTTATTTACAACTAAAATTCCGATGCTGCTCGACACATCGCGATATGATTTATATCAGGAATATAAATTAAATGTATAACCACTTCATCTACAAAATCAAATGAGAAGGTTTGATGATAATAATAATAATAAAAGCCGTGAGAGTGAACGCACCATAAATTATGCAAATTCGACGTAATTTAGATCGGATTCTACACAACATCGTAAGACGTAAAATTCTCAATAAATATTCATATAGATTTATTATTCATTATTTATGAAACAACATTATTATAAAGATTGCAATAATTTCCTAGATATATAAAATTTACTGCCTTATTTGCCTATTATAAAGATAGAATTCTTTATAAGCTTCGCAATACGCATACTGTACTATTTTTCTATGCATGCAAAATATCATCATGCAATCTGAACTAGCCAGCGATGGTATATCCCAATTATATAATATTTTTATCGACACTTAGAAGGCAACCAGTATGTTTAATACACGCAATTATGTAGTTCGTTAACAATTTTACTTTTAGGAAATGGCATGATGGTATAGATAGAATGATATATACAAGTATTTTGTTGCTTTGATTGAGGCAACAAAGATTCGGTGGTAATCTTCTTTCGTTTGGTGTTTTATGATTTTTTTTGTGGGTTTGAAGTGGCTGTATATAAATTGTTTCTTTACATATCGCATTGGCTGAAAGCTCTGATGATATTAATAGTTGTTATTATGTATATATTTTTATGTTTTTTTTAGATATTTATTCACTACATAAATTTGAAATTCTACACCATTTATAGGTCATAATTATGTCATGTTTTCTTTTTACGATTCAGTAATCTTTTCTAATTATTAGTTTCAAATCTTAGTTTTAGATATTTATTCACTACATAAATTTGAAATTCTACACCATTTATAGGTCATAATTATGTCATGTTTTCTTTTTACGATTCAGTAATCTTTTCTAGTTATTAGTTTCAAATCTTCGTTTCGTCAAAAGTTCATACCTCTTGTCCAAAAAAATACATATTAAATATTTTATATACAATCATGTGGACCAAATTCTCAAGGACTGTCTGGCGTTCCGTTCTCTCTGCCTACCCCATTTGGGACACTGCCTACCCCGCGTATTTAGTATAGTATTTATTTAGTATAGTAAGTATTTAGTATAGTATTTATTTGAAATTATTTTAACTTACTCGAACACTGTAACAGTGTAACGTTTATTACCCTTGTGGATTATAGTAATCTTGATGATGTTTCTTTGGCATCGTTTTACTATCCATCGACCATCTCAAAGGTGCTGTTGAAAACAACGGTTATCATTTTGCTTCTAAAACTGGAGATTTGCTTTAGCACTGCAGATTTTTATTATCTAATTATTTATTTACTGTATTAGTTAGTTAAATCAGGCTGGCCACTATGGCACCTTTAGTATGAGCAAAATTTGTTATGTGTAAAATTTCGGATAAGTTGAAGTACCCAGACTTCTACGGTATCCGGATGGACGGTGGATCTTCTTCAATGGCGCCGCAGATCGGCAGACAGCCAATTCCACGTCACAGGACCTGCAACGCCGAAAGCCCTGTCACGGAATTGTGTGGTCTTGTGACCACTGGGCTCTCTGTTTTAATTGTTAACGATAGTCATCAAATAGTCGTGATTGTGATCTTGTAATATAACAAGTACACATTAACAGCATAGATTACTTTTATCAACTATGTGATGTAAAAATGTAATTATCTCAGAACATAATAATACCTTTATCTAATACCTTATCTGTACTAAAACATGATATTTTATATTATAGATAATGATTGTAAAAAGTTCATTTTCATATTTTACTATTATATAATATTTACCTCATCCATATTCAACGATTTTAATGTTATAAAACTACCTATATTAACGGGGTTTGTATGTTAAAGAATTCGTTGAAATTACCCATTGTTTTCTAAATTGAACATGATGTATTTAATAAATTTCTAAATAGTTGGTATGTTAACCCTTCTTAATATTAATAATTCGGTTTCTGCGTAATATATATATTTGGGTCTTTTATGGTTCCAAATTAAATTTTGAGCAAATATTCTACTTTCACACCGAGAGCTATTTCAATCCAAAAACATCTTGGCGAGATTTTCCCGCTTGATTAACTGTGCACACAAGATTGCTGAACTTCATAGTAAGTGCCTACAATTTCTTCTCTATTTTGGTTGTTGTTCAAGAATAGATTTTAAATTAAGATTAAATTATTTAAAACGAGTTGTATAATCCGCTGAAAATTTGAAAAGTAAGTAATATACGCATGATACCAACTCTGTGTTTTATTTTTGTCGTTAATCCGGAATCAATTTCTACATAGCAATAGCCATTCTTTACATTATTTTTATCTTATTTTTTTGTTAGATTTATTAATCCCTACATATTTATAAAACCATGCAATTCTTAAAATTTAATGTATAATGTAACGTAGAATTATTGAGTAATTAGAGGTTAACTATTTAGAGGTTATTATTTTGTAACCCTGTTTAGAATCTTATTGCTATTGAATTCACACCCTTATACTATAATAATTATATCCCATTTCCATATTAATTTATTCTTTTGCACGCCTTTTAATGATTGTTGAAGATGACTCGCAGCTATAAACTTATCCGTCACAATAAGCACATTTTCTTACGTATTCAATATATTATTATCTAAATATTTCTACTACGTAATGGCAGTCATAGATTCTTATTTCATATTTCTTATATCGGCGTAAAAAAAGAAGTATAATCTACTACAAACGATAACTTGAATTGTCACTTCGTTTTGTAGGTACAGTAATACCTACATATATACGAAACAAACACATTTTTTTATAGATGACGGCAGAGATAAATGTAAGGAAATATTTTCTTTGCTGGTGTAGAGTTGCGAATGTTCTTGTTTTAATGTTTGTTGTTAGGCCCAACACAGGTGTATTGTGCCTTGTGGGGCAGCAACAGCAACACATTATAAATTGCCAAATAATGTACTATTAGGGCCAATTCTGAATCTTAATGAACTAACTAACTAAAAAGTTGATTAATATTAGTTATTATGTAGTATTCAGCATTAGTTATGAACTATAAACAACTATAAACTCGAGAACCACCTAGTGCAAACGGTAAAATCTATGGGACAAACTAATATTAGTCAGTGATGCCGCAATACAAAATGTTTTTCACGTTCCGATTTACACTTCTGGCAACAATTTAATAGTTGTCGCGCGTGAAAATTGTGAAATGTCAGATTTGCCGATATATTTTGGCGTCCGTATTTGCGTCGGTGGTGGTGTAATTTTACAATTTATACATGCTAAGAGTTGCCCTAAAAATATAAATTTTTACTTTTAATTGAAAAAACAACTTAACACTTCCAAAATATAGCAATATTCTGCGGTAAAATGACCAACTTATTTTAGTCGTCGGCTGTCAACTAAAATTTCATTCTGAATACGAAATCCATAGATTTCGAAATTTATAGTTGTACTAATGTGTCAAAATGGACTAATGAACTAAATTAGTACGGAAAACTGTGAATGCGAATTAGAACTAATTATCATGGCTCGACTATCTTCTCACACTTAGTTGACTTAGTTAGTGCAACTAAACTATTTTATGATTCAGAATTGGCCATAGTATCTGTCTAATCCACATGATGGCAGAGGTAATAGTATAAAGGTGCCTTCATGATTGAAATAGTTAAGTTAATTAGGAAACTCGGACATGTACCTATATAACACATGTATGTACATGAACGGAGTAAAAATACATTTTTTCTTTTATTTTCAGTACCGTCATTAACTTCTAGTAATTATCCCTGACCTCTCCATAATTTTATCCCCATACCCACGTGACCATTCCCTGTTTGCACCTTTCAATTAACGGTCGTTCTTTTATTCTGCACGTGCGGTTGGCTAGTGAATATGTGAATTACAGTGTCAGGTAAATTACTGCTCCCAGTATGGTCCACGGGGACTATTTGGTTTCGTCTGGAAAGTTTTTATTTTACGTGAAATAAGTCTAAATGATTCAAACTGAACATTTTAAAGTAGATATAGATCTTATGAGGTATTCCAGGTTCCGTGCAGAACAGTCAGACGCATTTTTAAAAAGAAATTGTTCATTTAAGTTTATTTATTTTTATTTTATAAATAAACTCTGTGATTAGACGGTACCACCAATGGACATCCTTAGTCATCTACGCGTTGTGCCTGAATCCGACTCCTAATAAAAAATTGAAGATTTTCTAAACAGAACTAATGATCTTCAAATGGGACAAAGAAGAAAAAAAAGTAATGCCACTTTTTATTTTTTTAATAAACATCAACAACACGGGTCTTTCGCAGACAGAGTTATTATTTGTGACAGATGATATTGACAGATAAAAACGTAACATTTCATTAAGTATTATTTCAAACACGCCACGAAAATATTTAAAAGTATTCCGACAATTTTAACAAAATACTTTTTAATACATATTTTACAAACCTTTACACATTCTAACTACATATAAACGAACTACAAACTGACCACAATAATCAAGTTAAGGATGCAATATAATGATGCGTGATGGCAAAAAACTTTGGAGTGGCTATGAGATTTTAAATTCACGTTTTAAGGACAAAACCTTGATAAATAACACGCTTTAACAAGTACAACATTTGATACAAAGGTGGATTACCTACCTTATTAATTAGAAACTTGGCTCTGAACCAATACCAAAGTTTATATATTTGATTACTATTTTAGTATTTTTTTACTCTAATATGTATTGAATTTGAATTCTATTATAATTATTCAATATAATATGTAATGTGATATGGGCTTAAGGGGTTAGCAAACCCCACCTTCAAGTCTGGAATAAGGGTTATAAAAATAAAAATAAAGTTTGTACAATTATGAAAATATACATTATTGACTACCATTCGATAATATTATTTTTTTTCAGTAAAATACCCCTGAGATTTATTTATCCTGGAATGCCTCTTACACTTTAAGCCTTTTTGATCACTCATCAATATTCCGATTTTGTATTTAACTTGATTATTATTATCTTTTGGAAATACCTTAACGATTCTAAATTTAGTCAGTGTTTCGTTTTACGCAAAGCAAATTATTACTACATACATCACAAAATGATCACCACATCTGTCAAGTAAGCGGAATATCTCAATAATATTATTGATGAGTTTTCAATATTTTCAGCATTCCAAACACACTTTATTTTCTCATTTTCTTCGTGTATCATACAGAATATATATAATACAAACACCCCCAATGTGTTATATATTATGATTTGATTAACTTTTTATCAGAGGATTTTTGTATTAGAAAAACAACAGTCATGTAATATTCATTCAGATTATTGAAATATATAGAATGCCTTCCAATAGTATTAGGATTTTCGAGTAAGCTCTCCCTGTTTTGAACAAAATGTTTTCTTCCAAAACAAGTAATATAAATAAACAAGGCACGGGAAATATATAACATAAGTATGTGTAGGTAAGATGCGCATATAAAAGCAATGTTTCAAGCATTAGGTGGATTTAAAATAAATTATGTTATAGTAGATTAGTGGGTAGGTACCTACTTAACTGTATAAAGATACTTATTGATACAAATTTATTTCCACAGTAATTGAATGTCACTATCGTAACGGTATGATTTTTATAATTTTTAATCTACATTTATTGAAAATGCAACGATTACATTTCCCCCATTTTTCCTTGCATAATATTGCTGTTCACAGGAAACTACGCTTGACTATATTCTCTGCGGTTATTCACAACAGTAATAAGTAGTGTGCAATTGTGTGAAGATATATCTTGGATTCGACAGCATGTTCTCTCCATAAACATAAATTGTATTTATTGAGATTTCATTGCAGATTATATTATTCTCTGTGTTTGCTATGAATGAATATGGAATTCACATTTATTGGATTGATTTTATCCATACAAATCGTCGCATTTCTATATTGTAACATCATTCAGTGTTCAGTCTGGCGATGGCGATGCGTCTTGAATATTTTACGACACGTTACTGGACCCGCAACACACAAACAGAGATTATCACTTTACTATTCAAAAGTCCATAATAAATCTCAAATGTTCACACCTTTTTAGTGTTAAAATTCATCTAACTATAAAAAACTGGAATAATCATATATTATATATGTAATAGAAAATCACTTTATTTTCAAAACATTTGCTTGTGAATGTAATGAATGCAAAACATTAATTTATTTTGTAAAAAAATATTCCATTCTTTTTATTTAGATAGGATCTTGATCTATGTAATCAATTTTGCAGAACACTAATTATAATAGTTCAAGATGTATTTCTACCAATATTAATGGCATAAAATTTTTCTTTTTTTATGTTGGTAGGTACCTAAGTATATATTTTATTAATGTATTTTTTTTGTTTATTTTATTATCTTTTATTTTTCATATGGTTGACTGGAATATGTTGCTTAAGTCCCCCATTTGACAGAACACTGCTTGTATTATGTAATAGGTATGACTAAATATTATATTATTAATTGTTCCGTCTGTTGCCATATTTGCATAATAATAAAATATATTTTTCAAAAGAAAAGAGTCTCCATTTACTCGGAAATTACCATCATACCAATCACTGACTAGACGTAGTAAAATAATAAATAAATATAACATTCATATATTTCATATTTATTTATAAATCTTTACCTCGAATAATTATATCATATGTATATAAGAATATTTGATTTATGATTGTTCAGAGCATTTTTACAGCCTCATGTCACAGTTACTGTCTTCATTTTCAATACGCCGCTGTACAGGACAATTTAAAAATATTTACATCAATTAAAATACACATATCTATCTCACATTATATTTTATTCATGTACCTGAATATTTTATGCGTTTGCACAGCTAAAGTGGTTGCAAAGCTTGCTATAAAAATAAATATAACTAGCTTGTTTTTTCAACAGCAAAAAAATACATCATTGTGTTCCAATGCCGAACAGAATATATTCATAGCTATACATTATGTCTCTACATCCACTTCAATTTAACATGAAAAATGAAGTTCCATTTTCATGTACACGCTTCTAGAATCCTAATTATAAAATACTACCCTGTATACGTATAATGCATCGAGATCAAATCAAATCAAATACGAAACAGCTTGCTCAGTCTGATTTTGTTCAAAATTTGTATCTCTATCGTGTAGTATAGTCTAGATATATTTTTTTCCAATTATATAATATTACCTACATGTTAGAAAAGTCTATACAGTATAAGTATTATTGACGCTCTGAATTGGCACAGAGATGCTCTGAACTGGGGAGGCTGGTTTCTGCCTTGTGCTCCCGAGAGGAGCGTTGGTGGCGATGATGATGATAATTATTATTAAGCAATAGTAATAACATAACATAGACAATTAACATAACATTGCGCATACATACGTAATGATGTATGTATGCGCAACTTATTCATCTGGAAAATATTTTATTGCCTTTGACATTTACAAAAGCTGATTTCATGTCGTTATTTATAGAGATTTATTATAAAATAAGTCAAGTGTGATTTCCAAAAAAAAAACTCTTAGGACGCTTTGGGCAAAAAAGGTTGTTAAATCAGTTATAATTGTTAAACTCTATTTAGTCAGCAGTTATTGGAAAATTGCGATGCACGTTTTTCGTTAATTTGGCAATGGAAGATTTTGAGATTTCTTTAAACATTGATCATTAGAAAAACTGCAGTTAGATGAAAAAAATTATATTTTCACAAAAAAAAATAGTCACTGCAGATTTGAAAAAAGTTTAAACTGTCGGAAAAAAATCCAATTTCCATCCTTGCAAAATAAAACATGTTGAACGAATATAATATATACACTGTGTAACTGATATATTATTATAAGAAAATTGTAAGATATATTTAGTAGTTAGATCTATACGCATACGAAAGTACTTTCTTTTATCTTTCTGAGTAAGTACTGAAGCGTATCGGGCTTTCTGCAAGTACCTACATCGTTATGTTTCGTAGTGTTTATTTCCATGGAAAATGTATTATTATTATTATTTGGGATTTTGTCGACTTTATCATACCTAATATTTTCCTTTTCACTGTTGGCCAATTGTAGTAATTTTTAATTTTGTTTTACATTATGTGAAACAGATATGTACATATAAAAGACTTAGGGGAGAGATGGGACCATTGGGCAGTAGGGAGGATTGGCACCCCTTATTATCTAAAAAGTTATGGCAATTACGGAAATTTTTCCGCATGTTATCATTAATTTATTCACTAGCAACACCAACAAACTTCAAATCAACTAACAGTTGTATCAAACGAAAACGTTACAAGTCGTTACATGTTTTTGCATTGAAAAAGTAATTTTTTTGCGAATTTTCGGTACATTTTTTTCGATGAATCCTATTTAGAGGTATGTGCTTTAATAATATTATATGAATAATTGATTATTTAAGTTCCTTATTCTAAATAAAATGTATAAGTCATTCCTAATCTAAAAAAATAATAAGGATATATTTAAAATGATGGGTGATAGGGAGCATTGGGTACTGTATAAAGAGGGAGGATTGGGCATGCCCAAAGCTCCCTATTATATATAGGTGTTTTTTTTTTTTTTTTAGAAAATGCCTTTTAAATATAAAAAAATGGAGAAAAGACAGTAGAAATAAAGTTTTTCCTAATAAAAATATACACCTAAACAAATTTTCAACATAGATGAGGAAATCAAAATGGAAGAATATATTGCAATGTCATCCAAATTAAATAACGATCTTTCTAAGGTGCAAGCCCGTAAATTAGCGTACAATTATTATACTCTTGCTTTGAAAAAACAAACACCCGAAAATTGGGGGAAAAACAATATAGCTTCCAAAGATTGACTTTATGAAGAATTTAAAATATAAAATTAAAAAATAAAGCCCTTAAGAAGAATGTTACTGGCAAAAATAGAGAAAAAAAGGAACACAAACTAAGAAAATGGAAAACATCACTCGCAACCTAAACCTGGATCCTATTCCAAGCACAAGTAGCGCATTTTTTAGTAAAAAAATTAATATTATCAGTGATGTAACCTTTGTAAACTGCAAAAAATGTAGCAAACTCGAAATCAAAGAAAATTTGTTGAAATGTATGTATTGTAATGTATTTTGCCATAATTATAAATTGCGTATCAAAGTGTCATAAGAATAATATTGATTCAGATAGCAGTGATGAAGACAACCTATATATTTGTGAGAACTGCTACCGATTGGATGATGATTCTGAGAATGTCAATTCAGATGAGTTATTTGCATTAGTTAATGATAGTAATAACAAGAAAGACCAATTTTGAATAAAATATTACTCATACCTACTAAAAAATAATTTATAATTCATCCTATATTACTTTTGTTTTTCAATTTTCTAGATATAAATATTTTCTCGATACTTTACTCATTTTTACTTTCTATACATTTTATTATTCATTAATATATGTTTATCTCCTCAATGTTTGTGTGTTTATTACATTCCTTAACATTTCCATTTCAAATATGTACAAATATAAGAAATATTTTGCTTTAAAGAAGGTTTATAGAGTGCAATGCCCAAACCTCCCAATGCAGTGCCCAAACCATCCCACCGTAGGGAGGTTTGGGCACTTTTGAATAGTTTTAGAAAAATGAAAATAACTTTTATATAAAACAAGATTTTTATATATTGCCTCAATATACATAGAGGTAAATGTTGGGACTAATGGTCTTAAAAGAGAGATATAAGTTTTTCTCGAAAGAAAAAATTCTGAAATAGAAAATACAAAAAGGTGCCCAATGGTCCCAACCCTCCCCTATTGCCGTACAAAACAATAGGTATAAGATTTTCTTATCAAATTTATTTTCATCAGGAATTTTTATTACTTACGTGGCTTATTATTATTCATATCTCATTTATTTAACAAAACAACATTAGAATCTACATTTTGAACACAATATATTATTATATTGGGTTATTGGGTTACTTGGAAGATATCGCGTCCCTGCGATAAACTCGCCCATTGTGCAAAATTATTCGTTTATACCATGTAACCTTATTATTTGTATTTATATATTTTGTACAATAAAGTTTATTATTTATTTATTTATTTTTTTTACGCGGCGGCAGAATTGCCATCCACACTTCTCAGCATTATACAACCAGATAAGTCTCCATATGATCAGTCATGGTCACACAAAAACTTAACAGTCTAATGCCGGGAAAAATTCACCTATCCAGATATACAGGATATCAAAGGATTAGGCTCAAAACGCGGGATCTAAATACCAGCTTTGTGCCTGAAATGTCTGTGTTCAAAAACTTTTTTACAATATTACAAGTATGTAAATTTTTTACTATACATTTTAATATAAATAATTATATATAATAACTATAATTTTAATATACAAATTAACCGGTAAATCTAATTTTTGTGAATTATTTATTAAAGATTTCGGAGTTACCCCTGTAGCTGACATGACTAAAGGTATTATATAAACGGATCTAGAATGCCAAATATTTTTTATTTCTCCTGCTAGTTCTGTATATTTACGTATTTTTTCTGCGACGGTTGTTTGTATATTATGTGTATTTGGAACAGCGATGTCTATTAGGTACGTTATTTTATTACGTTTATCATATAATACTAAATCGGGTCTATTATTATCTCAATATATTATTATATATATTATTATCTCAATATATTATTATATATTATTATTATCACCGAAAATAAGACGATTCATACAAGGATCATTGCAGCTGAAGGCCAATGCGATCCCAGAAGATAACGATAGATTAACTCAATATATAATTAATGCAAATCGTAATTGTGCTGAAAAATACAGAAATCAAAACTATCATTGTTCATAATAAGTTTTATGATACAATTTCCAGAAATTTAAAATCATTTAGAATAAGGCACCAAGAATATGTAGGTGCCTAAATATTGTTAAATAGTGAAATTCACAAATACAGCCAATTTACGAAATTCGCATTTATTTATTTTAATTGCACGTGTTTTTGAAACAATATTCTAATAAAACCTCTTAAAATAAACATGTTTTGAGTATGATCACAATCACAAACAGGAGCTCAATATGCATGTGTAGATTACTTTTAGATTTGATGTATTCAATAGTCGAACATCAGTTATAGGATATTGCTCATTAATGACACAGAATTCTATAGGATATCAGGTTCATTTCACCTTATGGAATGTTTCGCTATTGAACATTATGGATCCGTTCACGTATAATAATATGTTGAAATGTTCATGTATCATAACAATAAAATTGTTAATAACCAGTAAATATGACATGGTGCACATAAATTACACAGATTTATAGTTGTGTCAACAATCATGATTAGTTTCATATGCAATTTATAAACATCACTTTCAGGGTTGACATATGTTCTTTTTATTATATAGGTCGCTTTCAATTAACATTATGCATTCTTTTTCTGCAAACAAGTCAAGATCAATCGAATACGTTTTTTTTTTATAATTTCTGTAACAGTGTAATATTTTTGGATATTTATGTACCTTCATTTAAATAAGGACACGCTAAATTGTCGAATTGAATATATATTTTTTTTTCACAAAATTTGTTCTGAAAGTTTTTATTACAATCTCAGAAATTTATATAACATTACATTACATAATTACATTTCTTTAAACAAACGACATACATACTTATCTATCTATGTCCATAATGTTTCTTATTTGAAAATTATCGTATTTATTGTCGCAGGTAAACGTAAGTATTTATATATTTACTTAATCAGAAATACCGCTTACCTTATTTGTTGTCACAATAATGGAAAGTGTTTGAAAATGAGTGTAATAATAATAACATCGCTTACCATTAAAACTGAGGAAAACAATTAAGTACCGAGTATTTTTTTATTTTATTATTTTATCCTAAAACAATGCGTTCACATGGAATACTTTAATTGTTTTATTTTTAATTGTATAATCATGAGAGAATAAAAGTGTGAAATTCCAATATTGTTTCGACCCAGTTTGAATAATTTGCATAGTTGAATAGCATTAAATCTGTAAGCAGTGAAGCCTTTAGTTCAGTACCCGCCATCATGTAAACAGAATAGTCT
Organism: Athripsodes cinereus; assembly: GCA_947579605.1. Classification (NCBI taxonomy): domain Eukaryota; kingdom Metazoa; phylum Arthropoda; class Insecta; order Trichoptera; family Leptoceridae; genus Athripsodes; species Athripsodes cinereus. The sequence continues at coordinate 20,216,805 of OX388307.1, read as the reverse complement.
TACCTATCACACTTATCTTTACCTACCCGTCTATATTAAATATTATGTTCAATAACATATTTCTAGTTCAATGGTATGTAGTTATTATAGTATTTACTACTTCGGCAATATGATGTATGTATTTAACTTATAACATCAAAAATCATTTCTATAAATATTCTCATGTGCATTTTATAGTATTTAAGTTGGTATATACCTTAACAACATTCAGATATTTGTTGTCTTAATATTCTACCTACTTGAACAAGGTTCAACGATATATTTTTTTAGTCTACATTTTACTGCACCTTTTTTAAGGTAATAAGGCAGAATTAAGGGTGGATTGTCAGAAAAAAACAGAATTATGTTTTATAGTATCAATAAATAACGATTATGACAAAAAATCACAAATACATCGTTTACTACATTTATGTATGTACCTACCTCTATATAGGAATATTTTTTAGCTTTTTATGTATAGTTTTCTCTACCATTTTGTCGCACAGGTTGATAAATGTGTCAGATGAAACATTTCAAAGCTATTGACGTATTCCTCTTCGTCCATGAACATTTATATTTCCTTTCAGAATAGAATGTTTCTACCATTCATATGTACGTCTCACTAATCCCATAGGATTTTTGTTGAAATTTGGGATATTTCCAAGAATGGATACCCGACATGATTACATGGATTTGTCAATTTTTTTTACAGATTCAACGGAGATTATCGTTTAATAACTAATAATCGTGATATTTTATAAACATAATACAACATGTAACTATTTACATATATGCAATTAGATAGTGTAATTAATAAATTTATTATTGAATACTAATGCACTTTGCGGCATCTTCAGAGCAAGAGCTACTTGAAGCTAAAGAGTAGAACAAACTTATATTATCATATAATAAAGTCTACAATAGGGGTTTGTTCTATTCTTTGATTTTTAGCTACTTTTGCCCTGAAGATGCTACGAAGCGAAAACGTTCGGCAATCAGATAGTGTTTTAAGTTTTTTGTCATTAATTGATTCGATGCATAATCATAGTGAAAATTATAAGTGTTTTCATTTCATAAAGAAAATAAAAAAATAGGTATATATTTCGCAATATCATCACACTAACATTATATTACAATATATCTTTTCCTTTTCATGCTTTTCTAACCAACTTATCTGGAATTGTTTCCCTAAATGTCAAATCCACGTTTGTTCTCCAAAATCGTATTTTTATGTAAGAAGATAATTCCAACCCATCAGTTATAATTATTGACATAAAGAACGTATTCTATTTTTGAATCGTAACGGTTTTATAGCATATTATCTCAATTCCACTCGAGCTGCGTCTGTGGACATGTGTTTTATACGCGAATGTATATAAATGCGTATCATTTTATAGGAAATGTGATGTTTATTTTTGCAGCCAATTTACACTACAATACAATTAAAATTTATAGTCATTCATAATATGTATTCATTACGTCTATAAAGTTTACCAAATTCCGTTAATCATAGACATTAAAAGTAATATCCTATTATTTGTTAGTGGTTTTTACATTCCTAAAATAAATAAGATAATTTGATAGGTATTAATAATTAGTTATGAATATTTTATGATCATGATAAATAGAGTATGTTGAAAATATTATTAATTAAGATCATCTCTTTTTAATAAAGTAATGAAGTCATTAACTATTGTTTTATGTTATAAATTATTATAGATTATCTTAATAGTATAATATTATTTGGAATCTGGGTAAAATGGCTTTCTAGCTGTTATACTTACTGCATATACATATTTTGTTGTATTTGAGTTTATTTGTTTTGCAAAACGAATAGAAAATTGTTTGTATTGCAGAAAACCCAAACATATTAGTATTTTACCATCCACACTTATTTCATGTCAATAATATGATGAATATTCGCAATTTAGAATTTCGCAATAAAAGTATAAGAGTATTCCTTTTCAAGCAAACTAAGTATTTTGTAGAGGGTGGTGAAATTGGACGGAGATTGTTATATTTCGTGTAAGCTAATACTTTGGTATCAAACATTTTTGATATCGGTATCAAAAGTATCTCTGTAGCTACACAATATGTAGTAGCGAACCTAATATTATATATTATGTCTAAGTTTAGGTAACTGCGTGCCACCTGAATGGCATTGTTGTGAACGTTATATACAATATAAGTTACAATACTCGTCATATAAAAATGTAATGTTACCTCTATAAAAACTACGATAACAATGTTGGAATATGTTTTAATGACTTCTTTCACGAGTCTCATCATTCCTAATGATGGCTATTACTCCACCAAAGAATGTTCCATTGCCAAGTTTACTATGAAACGTCTTTTACAACAATAATTTATTATTCTTAGTCAAACATCTGTCCTTCAATAACTTGTACAATAAATTTTATTTTGAAGTCTTTCTACCTTTGTGCTATTTAATACAAAAAAGACGTTTCTTCTCAGTAGCTACAACTGTATGAATCTAAGAATTTTATTATTTACTATACGTACCTAATAATACAATAAAAATATAATGATATTTTTCCATGAAGTTGTTTGATGGCAATGTCATCTATGATAGAAGTTTTCTTTGAGTATTATTTTTTGTGTATCGGTACTGTACTATGTGTGTTATGATGATTTCATGTTGGTAATCATTGCTCATAAGGCGATTTATTGGAGAACGCTTTAGTGCCAGTCGATTTAATACACATCTACGTATTCTCCATGCATCAACGCGCTGAAATTTATTTTCAATATTTTATTACGGATGATATTTACACCGTGACATTGATTGAATATAAACGACATCCAACGTATTTTAACTACCACAAGAATTTTTCAATTACCTAGACTACAAGAAATGTTTCAATTTGAGACCTTAACAATATTAAAAAAATATTCTTCTTTTTATCTCTGATTTATTCAATTTTTCAAGTAATAAACGGATTCAAATGAATTTGTTTTTATTAATTTAACTGATAGATTCTAATAGCTGCAAGATGTCGTGGATTACTTAATAATCTTGTGTTTGTAGAATAAGTATATTAATTTAAACTACTACCCGTCTGTTGTATTTATGAAACATAATAACTTTGGTTTAGAATTTAATTAATAGGTAACATTGAACATAATTGTTTATCTATTTCTATCTTTATGCCAAATAATTATTATAAAAATTAGCTCATTGAACCCTTGTTTGGAATTTCTGAATACATGTAGGTTATTTTATTCATTATTAATTTTTAAAACATTTCACAATACCAGTATATTTTTCATTATAACAAGTATATAGGTATAATAAATGTATGCAATATTTACAGATGAGTCACACTAGCCTGTGGCTGTGTTGTGGCCGCAAAATATTCAGTACGCAAATATAATTAATAAATCTCTAAAAAAAAACAATCAATAATCTAACAAAACACCAAAGAAAAAAAGAACTAAAGTTTATGAACAATAAGTTCCCAAAAAATTAATTACAATATCAATACAAATATAAATCAGTAAGCGTTAAAAACATAATAATGGTTATATTTATATATGGATGACAAGTCCTATGCAGATTGACCATTCCGATCGGAGATCACCCTCTGGTGTTATGTGGCTATAACCATTGGTATATAAACTTATTAACCCAGATGGGTATTTAAATTAACCTAGAATATTTGGGTGTTTCCAAAATATTAGTGGGTGTCAATACTAATGCACATTTCGTTACAGATATACTCCGCTTAAGGCCAAAGTAATGAACAATCAAGAGCATTGGTGTTGATCATACATATTCATGATCATACAACATTCTCACTGACGCTTCACTCTCCTCCTGCTATCTGAGGAGGTAGTCTATTACAGACACAGTCCATTTTATCAATAAAGGAGATACTATTATTATCATTACCTACTGTTTTCCCTGAATTGGTGTTATATTTTTTTTTAAATCCATTGTTAATTATTGTTATACAATGATGGCGTGTTTTGTCTGGTGACATTTCAAATACAATTTGTTTTTAGTACTAAACTTAAACCAAAAATATATACAACAACAAAAAAACGCAAACATGTATCGAGTAGAAATATTACCACACAAATTCGGAGGTTTACATTTATATGAAAATAATAAATACTCATATGAAATGTGAACATGTTTGTATTTATTTTATTCAATTCTGAAATAAAATTGCACAGGCTATTTCGTAGATAATAACATCATGTAGAGACTAGAGATTACGTGTTTGTACAAAATGAAAATGGGCGACGTGCCAATGTAAGTAAGAGTTAACCATTCCTACAATTATTATTTAGCGATGTTACTCATGGTAGCAGTAATCCCATTCATTTGAAGCTTTATAGAAGGTATCTCACTGGACAAATATTTAAAAAGATAGGTACTTATATTAAACATATAATGTGCACTCCATAATAACTAACCTACTGTTTACCGTTACGCAAAATTACTCTTCTTGTCAATATTCCTGGAAACTAAATATTTTTTTATATTATAATAGTTATGAGATATCAAAACAATGTGGTGGGTTAAACAATATGTTAATTTAATTAAGAATTTCAGAAAACAATTAGGAATTCGAGTGGAATTAATTTTCGCACTTATACGTACCCATAAGTACAGAAATAATTTGAAATGAAAGAGATAAAAAGGCATGCGTCTATACTTAAGGGCCCCGTTTAGCAAAAATGGTTAAATTTTCTATTTTCAACAAATTTGATAGAAAAACTGCCAAAACTTGTTGACCCTTGCAAACATATTGATTTGATAAAATAAAAAATCATATAGGTATTTATTACCAATATTAGTTTTTTACTAAAAAAATAAATAAATCGCACACTGACTAGATTTATTTAGGTACTCTTTGTTATATCAAAATACAAATTATTTGTAAAATATATATATTTTTTATTCATCCTATCAAGCGTATAAATACTATAGATTTTAGCAATTTTTTTTTAGTATACAAAAAATTGAGTTCATGTGGTGATTTTTGGTTTCAAAATATGAGAAATTTTGTCAAAAAAATATTTTTTAAGTCGGTCAATATCCATGAAAAAAAACATAAAAAAAATGATTTTTTTTTTGTTCTATAATTGTAATAACTATCTAAATATTCTCAATATTAAAATAAATATGTGAAAATTTGTAGGATTCTCGTGCATTAATGTACCAAACACACACCCGAATTCGATTTTTAGAAATATGTTTTTTTATAAACGAATACTATGAAGCTTAAATCGAGTTTTTTTATAAAGTCAAAGTTTGATATTGGTAATAAATATTTGTTTCCATATTTTATCAAATCTATGTAATAATGTATTCTTGACTATTGTATCTGTTTGTGTTTGTTGTTTGTTATACTGCTTGATTAACATGTAAAAGGCTCACGCCGTGTGTTGTAAAATAAATAAAATAAATAAATAAATCAAAATGTTCGTAGGGTCAACAAGTTTTGAGAGTTTGTGTACCAAACTTGTTGAAAATTGAATGTTTTATCGTTTTTGCTAAAGGGGCCCCTTAATATTATCGTCTTGCTTGTACACTATTGTATGGTATTAATATCAAATAGAAAATGAATGAATTAAGTATTGAAATAGTGTTATATAGATATTATGATATATGTAGGTATTAGGTGATTATATTGGTAATGGATACATAGTCACTTTCTCACGATAGTTCGGTATAATACTGTTTCAATAATAAATCTCTTTAAATGAACCGCACAATCCAAGTAATCCTCTTACAATTCTCTCTAACTACGCACTCGTCATCTTACATTGAATATAAGAAATACAATATCACCCGATTAACTTATTATTATTATTATCTATTTTATTTAATAATATGCGAAAAATAAAAAATCACAGTTATGGAAAAAATAAAAAACGCAAACTAGCAAATTTGATTTATTTATTTAAAGAAATATATACGGCAAGAAGCCTCTTACATGTTTACACAAATTTAAAAAAATACAAAAACAACAATGGATATTTAAATACTTAGTGTCACAAAATATTTATATTGAGGTTTAAATCTAATTATTTTTATTTTTTATTTTTATTTTTTATTTTATTTTACAATTATATACGGCGTGAGCCTTTTACATGTTGAAATTATGAGACAGAGTACAAAAGCATACTATTACACATTACCAATTCACATATACACAAGTCAAAGTTTATAAAATTACACATCAAGGTCAGAGTTAAAAAGAATTTACATTAACAAAACAAGTACAACAGAAAAAAAAACAATATTTAAGGTAACATAATCGATAATGTTCTCTAAATAATAAATTATCAATAAATTATAAATTATTTAACATTAACCATTTAATTATTAAACCATAAAATTATTAAACTATTAAATTATTAAATTATTGAATTATAGAATTATCAAATTATTAAGTTATTAAATTATTAAATTATCAAATTATTAAATTATTAAATTATCAAATTATCAAATTATTAAATTGTTAAATCATTAAACCATCAAATTATTAAATTATCAAATTATTAAATTATTAAATTGTTAAATTATTAAATTATCAGATTATTAAACTATTAAATTGTAAAATTATAAATCTGAGTGATAGGTCTAAATAAAATAATCATTAATTCGGCACTAGCAATAAAATATTATGACATAAAAGAAATCATCAAGATAATTTTAAAAGGATTATAAATGTAAATTACTAAAAAGTAAGGCTAATATAACTGATTATATATATAAAAACAAAATTAAATATTTAAACAGCGTTAAGAAAGTAAATTCTACAGTCAACAAATGTATTGATCAAATAAAGTCAAAGAAACAACTATATTATGGGTCCAATTGATAAAAATTCATTACAATAGTTTAATTTGAAAATTAGGTCGCAAACTTCGATTGCCCTATGTCAGTTATGTAATTTCAAGTATTTAATAATGTCAGTTTTAAATTTCTGGAAACTGTCAGCAAAAATATCAGCGCAATTTCCTACCAGATTCCCCAGTCTGTGAATTCTGATCAGTGGTGAATGATAAACATAATTGTTCCGAGTATTAGGTTCGTGAAACGTCACAGTTTGTCTGGTCGACCTGGCAGGAATGCTGAATTTTATTAATTCTACCAATTCCGGGCAGTCAATGGCACCATTCAGTATTTTATGCATAAAACACATATCAAACAGTATCCTTCGGTTTTGCAAGGTGAGGAGACCAAGTTCGTCCATTAGTGCAGGATAATCTATGTTTTCAACCGGAATTCCTTTTTTGTAGTTTATCAGTCTCAAAAACTTCCTCTGCACCCTCTCCACACTATTACTGTGGATGGCATAATTAGGAGACCATATAGTTGTATTGTATTCTAAGAGAGGTCTCACAAGGGATACAAAAAGTAGCCTATAGGACTGAATCAACCGCAGGTCAGATGCTAATCTAAATACAAAGCCAAGACATCTCATTGCCTTGCTGACAGTTTCCTCTATATGTATGTTATAAGTTAGATCTTCAGAGAAAGTGATTCCCAGATCTTTAATGTTTGAGACACATTGGAGAACAACACTATCAATTGAATATTCATAAGTTATCTGAGATCTAGTTCTATGAAAGCGGACAACCTGGCACTTCGCTGCATTTAGGTTTAGCTTATTTTGTATGCACCAGTCATTTAACAAATCCAGATTATTTTGTATAATAATGCAGTCTTCCAAACTGTTAATAGATTTATAAAGCTTCAGGTCATCCGCAAACAGTAAAACCTCTATGTCTCTGAAGATCTCAACTATGTCATTCACAAATAAATTGAACAAGATCGGTCCCAGATGCGATCCCTGCGGCACACCACTGTATGCATAGACTGTATCAGATATACAACTCCCAATCTTCACTTTATGAGTTCGCCCTGTGAGGTAACTTTCCAGCCAATGATAGAAAGTACCGCCGATTCCATACCCAAATAGCTTTGACAATAGCCGGTCATGTGGCACTTTGTCAAAAGCTTTAGAAAAATCTGTATATATGGAATCGACTTGACCTCTCTTTGACAAACGATTGACGATATAATTCTGGTAAACAGTTAAGTTAGTGAGAGTAGACTTTTTAGGTATAAAACCATGTTGTATAGAAGTAATTACATTGTTAATAGAACTGCTTATTTTCCGAACAATAATTGACTCGAAGAGTTTGGGAATTGCCGACAGTATGCACACAGGTCTGTAGCTAGTCACTTGTGTATTGTCTCCTTTTTTAAATATTGGACATATATAGCCCTCTTTCCAAATATTAGGAAAAATTCCCAATTTCAATGATAATGAGAAAATAATATGTAAGTGACCAGCAAAAATTTCCATACAGTTCTTAATGAACACATTGGGAATACCATCTGGACCAGCTACCTTTGAAGCGTCCAACGCAAGAATCGCATCCTTGACTTCGTCAATAGAAATAGTGATGTTGGGCAAATCGATTATTTTGTCAGAGGAAAAATCGAAGTCAGCAGATTCAGTCGGTTTATCATAAACATCTTGAAAAAAGGAAGCCAAAAGATTGACCGCGCTTTGTGGTGAATCAGAATGCTGATTGTTAAAGAAAAGAGTGGACGGTATCTCGACTCGATCCCTCCTCATATTGTTTACAAACTTCCACAGATCCTGAGAATCCCTGGGTAAATTACTTTCAATAGAATCTATATGTAGCTTATAACAATTTTTGGATAAAGAAGAACACTGAGAACGTAAATCAGAAAAAATATTGTAGTCATCTATATCTGATGTTTCTTTAAACTTCTTATGTGCTATTTTTTTCTGATGAACAATATCTTTTAACTCAGAACTAAACCAAATTGGATATTTCGAAGGCTTAACCGATATTTCAGGTACATGAGTATCAATACATAGCCTCAAACTAGCATAATAGTGTTCAGTCATTGTATTCAGATCATTTTCATCATTTAAATAATTATATTCCATATTTTTCAAAAATGCGTTAATTGCAGGATAATCAGCTCTGTGAAAGTTACGTTTAACAACCAATTTATTTTCTGAAACATTTAATTTAGACAGTAAAACAATATCGAGAGGGGGATGGTAGGCATCCACCGGGAGCAAAGACGAGGTAGACTTATCAACTGTAATACCAGAATCCGACGAGAAAACTAAATCGAGAGTTCTCCCGTGACTATTTGTTATGTTATTCATCTGTAGAAGGCCACAAAAGTTGGCCATATCAACCAATTCTGCAGCCTTTTCATTTTTTAAATTATTGGAGATTTGCAGTTCAGCAGAATAATGATTATCATCAATCTCATTGAGCGTCTCCCATTCGCAATCTGGCAAGTTGAAGTCACCTGTTAAAACAAATTTATGATTTTTGTGCTTAGTTTTCAAGTACTCAATCTCCTCGTGATAGCTTTTATATAGATTAATATCGGAGTTGGGTGGAATATATGCACATCCCAAAATAATTGATTCGTGAGGGAGTTTCACATGAACAAAGATTTGTTCAATATTTACATTTTTCGAGTGTATTTTTTTACTAACTAAAGATTTTTTAATTCCGATTAAAACTCCACCACCTCTCGATTTGCTACTCGTTTGTGAGTTTCGATCGAATCTGTATACATTATAATTTGTAAAACCTAACTCTGAAGAACAAATGGAAGGGTCCAGCCAAGTCTCTGTAAACAATATAATATCATAGTTAACAAACGGGAGAGACTGGCGCAATTGGCTTAGCTTAGATTTTACGCCCCTGATGTTCTGGTAGTAGAATTCAAGTTTTTTAAATTGTTATTATGAACTATTTTGGGAATTCCCTTAATAAATTTAATTATCAGGTTTTTTTCTCCGTTCTGGACCCTTGCACCTAATTCCTCTTTTAGTTTCATATACTGATTGCGCTGAATAATTGTTTGGTCGTGATAAATCACAACACCCCTTGAAATTTTCATTCTATTTTTCATAATTTCCCTGACCTGACCTTGATGCTTAAGAATAACTTTAATGGGACGAGGTTTGTTAGAATTCCTTCTTCCCAGCCTAAAGCACATCAAATCATTGATAGCTACCGACTGATCTACCTCTCTTAATAAATTAAAAATCCTATTCCTATCATCACGTATAACCTCCTCCCTACTTAACTGCGAACTCTCCTCTACGCCGCATACTATGATGTTCCTTCTTCTCCTGCTTCTCTCTTCGATTTCGTTTGCAATCGAGTCCATACCTGCCATGTCACCTCCAGTATTACTGCTCTCCAGTCTATCAACTCTGTGTTCTAAGTTGTTAATTTTCTCCTTCAATAAAGTATTCTCTGCCACAAGTTTGTCAATCAAAGATAGCTTCATTGATAATTCATTCAACTTGTATGTTAAATTCTGATTCTGCAGTTCTAGTTGCTTCTTAACTTCATTGAAATTACAATGTAAGCTAGATAGGTATTCCTTCAATGAGTCATCATCCAGTCCATCATTATTCCTTGAACTAGGTACATTATTTTGCTTTGAGTTACCTTCGCTAGGTGGAATGGAATTTCTTGAGATCCTGTTGTAAATTGAACTTTGTACTACAGATGACTCTTGCTTTGAATTGTTTCCGTTAGATGTCGGTGGTGTCATGATTTTGTCTTTCTGAGATCTGGTTCGAGTCTTGGGTTGCATGTTCAAATTAGTGTATGTATAGGTAATGTGAAAAAAATATATTATTTCGATGTGACTCGTGCTGGGATCGAACTCAGGCTTCCCGATCAGCGTGAAATAACTGCCGTTTTAACAAAATCAGCCACGGGATATCACAGTCAAAGCGAGAAGAAATTAGTATATATTTTGATTAGAGTAGTAATAAATAATTATTCTACCCGTTTATTATAGTTGCAGTATTGTTGTTGATTAGTTGAATTACTCAAATCAAGTATGATGTGTAAATAGGTATAAATTGAAAACGAAAATGCGTACCTTATGTGAATCGTACAGTAATATTAAGTATAATTAAAAGATGCGCGACGTTTTCTTCTATAGTTTGATTGCTCTACTTCACTTTGTGAACAGTTTCAACACGTTAAAATTATTTTTTAAACGAGAGCAAAAATAGTACGTCTGTCAAAGTTAAATATATATTATAGTATATCGAAATTAGGAATTAAATTGAAAATAGAAATTAGAAATTAAAATGAAACAATATGTAATATACCTCTAGTAATTCCAATTATGTTTCATTTTTTATTGAAAGGAACTTCTATCAAGAACCGTCGGTCGATAAATTAAACTTTATAGTTTATTTCTATTTTGGAATCAATTTAATGGACGTAGGTAGGTACATGTATTATCTATCCCATTAATACGTCATATTATTTTTAACAAAGTAATAAGTTTTTCTTCCTTAATATTCCACCCGACTCCGTTTCATAATACACTATTTTAATGACAAATATAAAAGCCCTTGAAATGTAAAAGGTATTCCAGGTGATGTAGATCCAATTTCGTAAAATGTGCTGAAATGAAAGTCCGTAAATACACAAAAGAATGAAATGAACTTAAAAACACGTTTCTTACCAAAATGTGATCATAAAATACATAAAAGGGTTCCGTTGAACCGTAATACAAAAGTGCAAGTGATGTTTAAAAAGGAGTTTACTGTACTGTGTACCTACTCCGTCACTAATGTATCACGCATCTAAGATATTCGTACCATATCAATACATATCGTAATGTAATTATGTTTGAATTAAACAATGGATTCTATGTTTGTTTATGTTCCCATGTAATACTTTCACCTTTTGTATCTAATATTGTTATGGGTAGATATCATTGTATGGATTATCTATTGTATTATTCACGTAACAAAGTTTTTATAATTAATAGATTTTTTACAGTGATTTACGCTCTGCTAATAATAATCTCTATATTTTTATCTACCAAAGATCATGATTTCATGCGTTTCCTTAATATCACCCTGGTTGGTTTTCGTTGAACCATCGCATCGGTCTCAGTATTAACGTATTAACGAGCTTACTAAAATATTATTTATCCGAGAGAATAATATTGATACTGGGTAAAGTTTTCATGGAATATTTTTTCAACTTGCTCCTCATAGCCTTATTTTGTTACGAGTTTAATTATTCACTTTGTTGTGAATGTTCATAGAAATATTGAATCAGTTTTAATATATTATTTGTATTTAAATGAAAAAAAGTTACACGAGTTGTTTCCTCCTGAACAGGACATTATGTTAGAAACGTATTCAAAGTTTGTTTTTGTTACTGTTGTTTAATTGTTGTACCTACAGACATAAATACGTGATTCATTTATCTACCACATGTTTCCGTTTGCTAGTAAATGTCGCTCATATTTTCCAGATAATGTGTTCACAAAATTACTGAGAAATTGAAAATGTTATTACAGTCTTTCCACTATGAAATCATCAATGCAAAATATTTAGTTTCAATTATTACTTAAGTTTAGTCGCCAATCGAATGAATAATATTTTTAAGTTAATTATTTCAATGAACATACATTGTATTGTTTTTCATGCAATTTTCGCAAGTATTTTAGTGTGGAACACAGCTGTGAGACTGTAAATCCTTTCAAAATTGTTAACAAAATAGGAATCGAAACTTACTTCAAAATATTTCAGAATATATTTCCGTACAATAAAAATACATATGTACATTATCTTCAAAGGGATCGTTTATTTTCATAAAATCACCTCCTTTAGATACCTATACTTTCATTTTTTAGATCATCCGCCTACCATTCAAAATCATCTATGTACCTACTGTTTTACATCTTTTGAGTAATTTTCTAAGAGTGCGCTGTTCTTAACATTTTTTCTTTGTTAGGAATTATTCTTCTCATTATCTAGGTGGGATTTTCTAGTTTTTCTTGAACAACTCTGACTCTATAACTAACGAGAAGGTCGGAAACTGAATAAAATATCTTTTTGCCGCATTAAATAATTCAATGATACGTTAAATATATAGCCAACTGGTGGTGGTAAAGTTTAAATCAACATTTGTAATGTCCTTATTTTGTGGATAATATAAATACTCGTACAGTTAATACACTTGATTCTATCATATTTTTTAAAAGGCAATCCATAGAACATCTATTATTTTCTATATTTAAAAACCATTCACTCGTTTACATGAGACCAGGACTACCCTAGAGCGTTATCAATGCTTAAAATTTTCCTATGTTTACCTACTCATGATTTTAATAACAGCCTCCTTTACATAGGTAATTTTAAATCAGTAGACTCCTTCACGAGTTGTATGTCATGTGTTCACAAAAAAAAATTTATGATAGATAGCTAAAATAAAAAGGAAATATAAATTGTTTTAAGTGTGAATGTCCTAGATTGTCTTAATATTTATATTGAAAGTATTTAAATGATAAATAAAGCTCTGCTCAATTTTGAGGGTACAAAAAGAAAAAAAAACAGATAATATAAAGATTTGTATAATTGTGCTTATTGTATATTTGTATGTGTTTATTATGATCTCAATAAAATATTTTGAATTTGAATTTGATATTGTACAATCAATTTGTTTCTTGGTATGTACACACACAGTTTGTGAACTGTCAGCTATCGTTTTAATTAAGTTTGGAGTAATGATACTATCAAAATGGAATTAAGTGTTGGTTATTATGAAGAAGTTTTAATTGAATCTCACTAAGTATCATTACTTTTTTGATATTAATACTCTTCTAATTGTCCATAAGCTGTAACGATCCCAGTAAGAGATGTAGATCTGTCTAAAAATGATAATATCATTTCATTTTGTAGCTAATAATTAAACATTGGAGCCCGTATCTGTATGAAGTATCGTTGTTTCTTGAATTGCCACTTGTCAGGTTCTATTAACGTTGTCTCTAAACCAGTGGCCTCCAATCTTTTTGTTTCCGCGAACCGGTCAACGTTTGAAAATTTTATCGCGGCCCGCGCAGGAAACTTGTTTAGTTCTGAGAGTATATTTTTCCGTCTCAAATTCTGAATTTGATGATTTCCCATACTTATGAAATATTTAAGCCCCCCCCCCCTTCTGGATTTTGGAAAAAATATAGAAATTTGACATATTTCATAATCACTTCGGTTTTGTTGGCGGATATTTCACAAATTTGCTTTATTTAGTTTAAAATATCGAAAAAAGGACACAAAACCAAAATATAAATAACTTTCGTCTTCCTTTCGCGGTCCGGAGATTGGAGATCACTGCTCTTAACTAGCAAGTGTCGTGATATAAAGCCTTTATTGGAAAACCATTCTCTTGTTCGAGATGTATGTAGGTATGTAAATGTGTCAGGTATACATACTTAGGTATTGCCACCTACCCATACCGCGTGCCTTTATCATCACGAACATCGAAACAAAACGATTCATCAACACGAGATGTGTCTATTAATTATTATAGTTATCGATATTAATTATTACTATTTATCGAAGATATCAATTTTCTTATTAGATTGTCGATAGATATTCAGGTGAGGTGTCACGTAAACTTTATTGGTTTATGTACACTTGAATATTTACGTAATATCTAAAATATTTGTTCTTCTAATCCATTTAGGTTAGAATTAAACAAAAAACACTTTCTTGTGTTTCTACTTCCAAGCTAGAATTATTTGTACGCCGCGAGTTATTATTATTATTTATTATTATTATTTGGATGATTTGTAAAGCGCCGTTTTGTGAAAAAAATCCACCTCAAGGGCGCTCTTTGCTAACTAAGGTTGTGCCTGGATTATTCCGTGAGATTTCTTGAATAGATAAGTATTTAGTTGGTTCTTGAAACGAGATATGTCCTGCGTTTCTCTGATTATTTGTGGAAGCCTGTTCCAGACTACAGGTGCAGATATTGCAAAAGCACGCTCCACGTACACTGGTTAAAACAAATTATTAGAAGATTTCCTACATAAATTATTTATGTATTTATTTATTAATTTTTACATACATCCTTTTAGATGTTAAAATATAAAACAAAACATAATTCTCATTTACAACACAGTTTGAACAGAACAACAACTGGCGAAGAACAAATACAATTGGAAATCAAACTATAACAATGATAAAATAAAGGAAAAATCATATGGACATTTATTTTATTCAGTAAAATTTAACAATAACAATGACACTTTACAGCTTGAAAATAGCACTTATTAATTCAACTTTAGTTTATTCTCTACGGAGGCTATCTGTTTGTCAATAAACTTCCTCGTGTTATTATAATTTTTATAGCTTTGAAAATTGCCATTTTCACTATATAATATATTGTTTACTTGTATAAAGTTTACACCACACATATAACATACTCTTATAATATAATCTTTGGGAAAATGTCATCAGTGGACCTATTCCATCGCAGATACTGGGATAGCATTTGTTTTTTTAGAATTTTTGTTTTTCTTTTCTTTTCTTTTTTTCTTTCTGTGTTTGTACTGTACTGGCAATAATAATAATGAACTCAAAGATGGCCTGGTCAAGTGCAAAAAATATGTTTAATGGTTATTATGTTATAAGTATTTTGTAAAATTTTATTGTATGTTGCCCATTTTTTTAAATAAATAAATAAAAAAAATAACATCTTATGACATACTTATAAGATACCTTATATTTAGGCAAATGTCATCATTGAGCTTACAATATTCTATCGCTTATACTGGAATGATATCTATAATATAATTATATAGTATTTAGTCAACTGTCATCATTGGGCCTTTTCGATTGTAGGTTCTGGAATGACATTTATGACATACTTATAATATTTAGGCAAATGTCGTTATTGGGCTTATTCCATCGCAGATACTGTAATCACATCCAAAACATACTTATAATATAATTTTTAAGATGTTTGTGATTTTGTGATTTGAGAATCCCGTTTTAATTGTTTCAATGATTATTTTATTCTAATTACTTTCATGTAGTGTATCGTAAACTATATTTATATTAGTAGATATAGGTATTATCTAGCTATAAACTAAAAACAAGCTAAAGTAATCAATCGTTTGTAAGAGCAAATTGCGTAGAAGTAATATTATAGTGGGGTAAATTGAAATGCATTTTACGGAAGATAAGTCCCATACAACCATTTTGGTATCAGTTAGAGAACATTCACTACACTCGTTTTCCTACACCGGGATCAAATTGGTATCAGGGCGCACACTTTTTGTTAAACGGTTCTTAAAAATGGGGAAGGTTAGTCACAGCTACATTTCATATTCCATAGCGCGCGCGCGCGCATCTCAACAGATATCGTGAACACGGAGAAATCCGAACGACAAACGAAAATAAAAGACGACATGTTTCGTTGTAGCTGCGTTCTATCTCTGGTGCATCGTTGTTTTGTCATAAAATTATTAATGGCGTTGATTGCGAAAGCGTTGTAATAAGTGATTAAGTATTTCGGAGATCATCGTCATTATGAGTGCGAGATGTTGATTGACTGTGCAGTTTATAAAAATATTCACGAGAAATAACAACGCCATTTGAATTCTGAAGGTAGGAGATATTGTTTTATAATTATAATATTTATGTAACTACAAAAATTAAAGAAATTGATACCACCAGCTAGCTGGCAAATGATATTGGTAAAATTAGGATAAAATATTGACGAATCTATGCCAAATTTGTTGTAATAATCAGATAAATTGCATTTTTGAAATGGCTTGGCATTTAGTATCATTGTTTTAATATGGCCACACTCGTTTAATGGACCTTAAATGGTTGTCAAACTGTGCGGCAGTATCTGATATAATTATGTACGTAAATTAATTTTCTTTGAGTAAAAAATATATTTTAATATTTGGTATTTTGATGTTTTTAGATATATGCAATCTTGCAGACAAGACATGCACTGTGAAGGAAGTAGACACTTTTATCCAAAATAGTGTTATTAACCATACCCAACAATGGTTGAAAATAAAGGCGTAAGTATTACTCATTACACATATACCTATAAAAAATTGAAGTTCTTTTGTTTTTTCTTGTGTGTACTGCTTTATTTAATTTGTTATATGAATGATGATGTGGAAGAAGAATAAAGCAAATAAATAAAAAAAATTATTTGCAAAGAAAAAAGAGTTATTAAATTAATAATATTTTCTATTTATTTTCAGATTAAAACAAATAAGAAAATTGGGACAATAAGAAGATATGCAAATTGAAATGGAAATGACCAATTGATTTAATTAAAACCATTTTTTGAAGACACCGTTAGATCATGAAGTGAAATTTGACCAATTTTTACAACATCTTGCATCTAATTAGACCAGTCTACCTGCAGGAATTTGCAACAGAAATTACATAATTTATATCAAAATCAATTTTGTTTATGTACATTAAATTGTTTTACATAATTATGTATGTGCGTGTGTTTTTTTTAATATACTTTCCATTCCATACCGATGTTGGAGTAAGAGTAAAAAAGATGGTAGGTAAATATTTAAAAAAAATATATACATAATTCACATTGTAGATAACACAGGTATGAATATTATATAATTTTTATCACTCATAGAAATGAGTTAACACTTAACTCTGTCAAGATCGAACATTTTAATTTCATCTTTTTCATACCCCTTCTGTGCAATGTTGAGCAACACTGGTATTGTTTTGACAACTGTCAACTTATTATACGACCAAGACCTTGAGATAACTTTTTCTATAACCGCTACTTCTTTGGGTACACTAAGTGTACTAAACATCATTCAGTGGCAATTTGGGTTCGACGCGTAGACATTATTCCTTTACATTGTGTTCTTAACATCACGCATTCTCAAAGTAGTTCCAGTGCGTGGATATTGAGTGAACATTTTGTCATATAACCTTACACTATAGCGTTTAGAACACGGCGGGTGAACATCGTATGTACAATATGTGTATGGATTATTTTTGTGGCTGATATTTTAGTCACGGCGACCGTATTTGGTTGTACCTATGGGGTGTTCATATCTAGCTATCGTGAAGGCTTGTAAGAAAACTCGCAGGTGCCGTAAAGCAAATTGAATTTAACTGTTATGAAGATGCTGTGTTCAGCGGTGCAGTTCTTTGCACCTGCTGTTTTCATATATTACTCTATATCAAGTAACTTTTCCTAATGTAGGGATCTATTTGATGTACATCACATTGCTTTCAGCAAAATATGAAGCATCGCGTATGCTTAGTAAAAGGTATATTATTAAAGTGTTTTACATTTGTTGTATATATGAACATCTTCTTGCATTTTGTCGTTGTCTACGAATTATGTTATCATAATATCTTATATTAACATAGCATGATTTTCAAATTTCGATTTAAAACAAATTGTTTGTCTATTAATTGATAATCCTACTTATAGGGAAAATCCCATTAAAGGTGTATTCTGGATGCGTCGTTTTATAAAGTACATTTTGTAACTAACAACATAGGTACTTATGAAAAGAAGGAGTATCATTACAGGATAAGGTAAAGGAAACTGTGATAATATTGAAAGTAAAATTAACAGAGAAAAGTATGTTAGTAGTTTAGTGTACCATTGTGAACTGTATCTACGTGGTGCTACCATCAGAGCTAAAATTCTATAAAAGCAATAATTATTATGCAGGTGTTATTATAACTTGCACCGTGTTAGATTCTCCTTGCAGGTGAATTGTTTTCTCTGCTGATAGAGAAACAATATTATCTGTTCCTAGTGGCTACTTCAGTAAGTCGAGTTTTCCCTGGAGAATGTTTTCTATTATTGCACTTAACCCAACTCGTTCACGCAAGTATGATATTCATAATGAAACTGGAATAATATAAATTGTTTTCTTCCGTTGAACAAATATTTATATGTATGTCTTCTTCAGTGACTCCTCGTTTGTAGGTAGACAGAAAATATATCAAAAACATTAAAAAAATAAACAGCCGATTAAAAACAAGAAAACACCAGAAAATTACGCACATATATTAAAAGGTTCATAAGAATAAGAGAATATTTGAGTAGGTATATAATATATATTCTATTACTATTTTATAGATGATTTCGTTACGTTAATTTCATTTGGAAAATGTTTGAACTCCCAAAGCTATAATCCCAATAATGCTATTTATTAAGCGAAGCGTTATATCAAACGTTCGCAGTCTCAAGGGGAAGAGATTAGATAGACCTCTAATTCATATAGATCGAAGATAACTTTGTGTTATGTTGCTCCGCTTGTTTTATAGTACTTAGGTCCAAGACATTATAACATAACAAGACTGTGCAATGTTTGACCAAATTCAAGCAAACATTTGCTCTCAGCTTTTGCAATAAAGTCGATATTCCTATCAAAAAGGTAATCACTCCACGAGAGATAGCCACCCAAAGGAATTGTGTACATTTCTAAAAAAAATGCTAGTACCTACCCACAAAAATAAAAAAAAATACTTTCAATATTTAGTTTTAACGTTGACAAATCAATCTAATAAATAATAATTACAATTTGGCAACTATTTTATTCGTACTATTTTGCAAAAGAATTAGAATTTCAAATGATGACGGACTTAATTAAAAAAATCTATTGCGTAGGTATTTGTATAATTCCCCAGGATTACTTACATAGTATTATTTTTAAATTAAAGTAGCAATATCCAGTCACAGTTATTATTTTAACTAATGATCGAAAAAGTCTTCGTTTAAATAATTAGATTAGGTATTTTATTGCTTTCCATTATGTAAATTTTGTAGATTAAAGTTGAGAAAATGTGAGATTAGAGGCAAAATAAATAAGATAATCAAGTTTTCTACGTGGGTTTCTTATTTCTCTTTAAAATATCATCTAAAGGGGCGTTCACATTTGTTCACTTTCAGTGATCACTCTGGATGATCCTCCAAGATGAACATGTGTGAACAGGCGTTTCACCAATAGTGATCACTAGCGATGACGGAGGAAAGAGATTACCACTCGTCATAATTTTGATGAAAGTTCCTTTCACTGAAACGACCATAAACAAGTTTTTTTTTTACGCGGCGGCAGAATTGCCATCCACACTTCTCAGCATTATACAACCAGATAAGTCTCCATATGATCAGTCATGGTCACACAAAAACTTAACAGTCTAATGCCGGGAAAAATTCACCTATCCAGATATACAGGATATCAAAGGATTAGGCTCAAAACGCGGGATCAAAATACCAGCATTGTGCCTGAAATATCTGTGTTCAAAAACTTTTTTACAATATTACAAGTGTTTATTATAATAGATTTTTGAATTTTAATATACAAATTAACCGGTAAATCTAATTTTTGTAAATTATTTATTAAAGATTTCGGAGTTACCCCTGTAGCTGACATGACTAAAGGTATTATATAAACGGATCTAGAATGGCATTAAGGGTTGTACCCTCCCTTACCCGTGGATGTTTCAGGAATGGTAGTTCCTATGTCATCCACACATCGTGCAAAATCTTTATTTATATGAGAGGCCTCAGAGATCGCCTAAAGGGCTCCCCCCGACAAAACCTCTCCACAGTTAATTACAACCGTTAATGTCCCTAAAGGTTTAACAATATTTCTTAAAACTAAAACAATACAATTCTTACATTCTAACTTACAGTTACGTATTACTACGTAATGCCAAATATTTTTTATTTCTCCTGCTAGTTCTGTATATTTACGTATTTTTTCTGCGACGGTTGTTTGTATATTATGTGTATTTGGAACAGCGATGTCTATTAGGTACGTTATTTTATTACGTTTATCATGCAATACTTAATCGGGTCTATTATGATGTATTTGTCTATCTGTTATTATGGTTTTATCATAATTGTTTTAATTCCGGTTCCGATGGTAAGCCATTATTATTTTTATTAAAATCGATATTACTATTTAATTTTTTATAGAATTGTTTTTCATTTTTTACAAAAGAAGCGTTATCTTTTTTACGTTTAAGTTCTTTATTATACCGGCGTAATCGGCTAGATTTCGCGGCAAGTTTTTGTTTTAATATATCTAGTATTTCGTTAATTTGATTGTTTTGTATACCAGATATATTGAATCCATTATTTCGTGCTATTTTTTCAAAATATTTTATTATATTCCTACCCCGATTCCCGTTTTTAAATTCTGTGACTCTAGCAATATCTGTACGAATATTTTTTATGTTATTTTCCAAACGAATTTGCCAGTGGGGTTTTGATTTAGCTGTATTATTTTGATTATTATTTATTATTATAAGCTTAGAGCCAATTTTTTTATGAATGGTAACCACACTAGCATATATAAGTAAATGTAAATTCAAAAATGATATATTATCGTAGGTACAGAAATTTGTTAAATATTTTATTATTAAACTCGTAAATTAAAGACGAAAGTTTTTTAGACGAATTTAATTTTCTAAATTTGGGCCTACACATCGGATCTGTATTAGCATAAAGATTGATGTTTTCGCGTTTTATTCTCTATGAATTTGTATTGAATGTCAGAATCATGTACAAAATTATTTTGCAGTCGAGAACTATTATATTAATATGTTTTAAGGGCTATTTTTCGTTTTTTAATTTATTTGATTATTTTGTACGAAAATATGTCAAAATACATACAACCTGACTGAGAGTGTTGACATGGCAGTGAAAGCATAGGATGAACAAATGTGAATAGACGTGTTCACTTTCGATGAACAGGTTTCACCCTGACACTCTGGATGATCATCCAAAGATTTAAATTATTGCTGTATAGGTACCTCGTTATTGAATTGTGCTGCATTTGCAAAACAAATATTCAAATGGAAGAAAAAAATGAGAACAATTATATTAATTTATTGTTATTTATTTGTTTGCACAGGTTAATCATTGTTCTTGTATGCTGAGTAATAAAGAGTCAGTTATTCATAAAGAATGATTTGTTCGTTAATACCTACTTCACTGAATATGAATAGTAATGTTAACAAAAGAACAAAATTTGTGTGTTAACAATGACTACTGTATCTTTAATTGGCGTAAAGTAATTTAGTTCGTCAGTGATAGAGAAGTGAATCCGAATGTTCGGGTTACTCTTCTAGATGGAAGTGTTTGCTGAGAGGCGGCGGAACCCTGCCACGGGGGGTCTTAGGAGATCACGCTCTGTTCGAGCCTCATTACGAATGATCGGAAACAAGTGGAAAGGACACAAGCCTAATGGGGATATCCGCCTCAATCATTCACTCTCGGATCCTGATGAACCTAAAAATCCTGAAGTATATACACAAGTCATAAAAAATGATGAATTGTATTCCAATTATAACTGGAATCCAGATTATAAAGACACTGACGAATTAATATACACAGAACTGGAAGTCAAAAAGTTGTTGAAGACGCCTGTCATGGCAAGAAAAAACGTCACACCGGATGAAAAATATGACATAAAGAATTTATTAAGAAACTCCACCGACAAATTAAACAAATTGGATAAAAAGGACAAATTTAGTGATATATTCAGTAGAAGTGGAAAACATAAAGACGCCACGCATTTAAATAATGATATTGTGTTCCAAATTCCTGCGGCAGTTCCTCCCAAAGCAGCCGCAATTCTCCAAATACCAACAGTTGATATAGCTAGTTACGATTTAAACAGACACCGTTATTTTGACGCAACACCAAACGGATTCGCAGTTCCTGGGAGTTGGGCGAAACCTGAAGCTGTACAACGTCACACAGGTCCTCCACTAGGAAGCTCGGAAAATGTTTCTCCCATTCCAAGCAGAATACGAAGAGGGTCAGATGGAGATCAGGGTATTGTGAATCCTTCATTTCAAAATACATCTGGTAATTCCAAACACATGTTCGCTCTCTACAGTCCACCGAAAGAGAGGAAGCCCGCCATGTGGACTGCTGACAGCAATCACTTGCGTAAGTCTTATCAGTTTTTATTTATATTATTTAACTACATACTCGTACACATACAATTAGAGCATTGCGTTGTATTATGCATAGAGTGATATTAATACTAACACATACAATATTCATTAATATAATCTAGTATTTTATTTACTTTACAACACAAAGGATTCAGTGATATATTATGTGGCAATATCCAACATTTGATAGGTGGATCATTTCCTGTTTGCCGTTTTCATATCGTCCTATATCCTCCTTTCCATGTCTCTATGCACGCACTCTACATTATTTTATTTTGTTTCATATTATCAATGTATGGTAATAGTAGGTAGTCTAGATGGTAGACATATACATAGATATAGGTAGGTACTACAATATAAGATACTGCATACATAGGTACAAATGCCGTTCTTTACATGGTATCGTAATATCGTATGATATGTTCATACTATATTATGATATGACATATTCGTACGGAGCTATTTATAGTTATTCCCTATGTGCATGTTCTTTCCTTCATATTATGGTTCATGTGTTTGCACATCGAGGAGTTATGGTCTTGTACTGGTACATGACGATATATGGAGACGAGATAAAAATATTGGTTTGTACCTACTCCACTCCTTGTGAATGTTCATTGTGGTTTAAAGGTAGCAGTTTAACTGACGTCTGATTGACAAGCAACAATCACATTTATTCATTCATATCTAACTATATTTAATAGTATTACTCATTTTTTTTGCACAGTCAGAGAATTGTGGTTTTTATTAGTAAAGTATTTTTAGAAATTACTATTTAGTCTTAAAAAATTAAAATAATAAATTATTTTGTCATCGATGAAAATAGAATGAACGTTGTTTGAATTATATGTAACTTATTTGTATATATACTTTACTATACATCGATTACAAGCAACAAATAGATATGACAATGTCCAATACAATCAATATACAAAGGGCGAATTTTTCGCAAGGGCCCGATTCTTCCTGCTCACTCAATTGATATTTTGTATAATATACTGTACTTTCTGTAGCTTTAGTTTAAATAGCTTCCTATTATGCCCAAATTAGTGACGTGATTATCACAGGTACAGAAAGCATCGCGTGTCTACAAAATTAGAGCTAATTATCTAAAATTGTTATATAAGAAACGATGAGATCGTATAATATTTCGAATTTCTATACCAAATTAAAAAGTCGGATGTTTCCTTAAATTCCTTAACCAAGTTGTGAAAATATTTTTTTTATTACGAATGCATGACCAATGTAAGAAGTCTAATCGCGCCACTCGCCTAGATAGATGTAGATTCCTTTCAGGTTATTAAAACAGTATGTATGTGTTATGAAATGACTGAAAAGTTGTCGACCTCTTTGTCTCTGTAATGCAAGTTGTAGTACCCACCTACATAATATAATACCTAATAACTAGAAGAAGGTATGATATTTTTCCATATTCAGGTGTTCAATGCGGTATGTAGGTATCTATGAGTTTACAGATGATGAAATAGCATTTTTCTTTTTAAGGTAACACCTGTCAGTACAATAATAGTAACGTAAGCAAGTAAACTCTAGTTGCACTGTTAGATAGAGTATAATATACACGTAGGTACTAGGTACATAGAATCACATTTTCCCATTTCACGTGCACATGTGTCATAAAAGCCACGCCAGCCCTATGTTTGTTCACTAATATCACTTATCATCATTTCCTCAGACATTTTGAATCTATGGAATTTTTTACACGAACTTATCTACACAAACTATTTCCATAACATTACTTCATAATAACATATACAATGTTACATAATTCTGTACTTATATGATAACATTTCTTTGCTTTAAAAGAAGAACATCAGAATGATATAATAAGAATAATACAATAAATAACATTGCTGTATAGCGTTAGGGTTTGAGATGAGATTAATTTGATGAATTACTAGGTTATTTCCTCTTCAAATTGTTACGAATTACCTACCTACTCATCTTACATTTAATGACATTACCTACACATAAGTGGGTATTTTCAGACTCATTTGACATGAACTTGTCACAAGAATTGTATTACTTTCTCTTATTATTCTTCACATCCTTCTCACATCTCCTTTCTGGTTTTCTATCATTGTTATAATATTGTATATTGTGATATCACTATCTGACCTCACATTTAACCTTCCTTTTTACATTAATTCCTAAGTAAACTGAAGAAAATGAAATATTTTATGCAATTTATTATATCTATAAACTAACCTATGGTAACCTTATACACCAAGAAAACAGCAACCATTTTCGCTTATGGCAACTATGAAAAATTCCATTTCATTTTCCATTTCCACACAATTATTAGCTTATGTGTACGTTATATAACTTTTGAATCGTAGCTTCACTGAAACGTAAGAAAGTTCTCTATTCCAGTTCCCCTTTCAATGCCATATGAAATATTATGTTCACTACTTTCTTTTTTATTTTAATTTCCTTTAGTGAAACAACACATTTTTATTTAATATTGATATTTGTTCATTATTATTCACAGGATCACACACTGAGAAAAATACTCACAACGAATCATTGGTACGTACTATCAGATTAGGACCAGAGATAGTACAAACGATTCATTAGTACGAATCTATTATATTAACCTATCGCAAACAAGTTGTTGGTAAATTTACCAACGACTTGTTTGCGAAAAGTTAATATTATAGATTCGTACTAATTAATCGTTTTTACTATCTCTGGTCCTAATCTGATAGTACGTACCATTGATTCGTTGTGAAATTTTGTTAGTTTTTTTCTCAGTGCAGGTAACAAAAGAGGAAATCTGTCTAATATAGAATTATTCAAAACTAACAGCCAAACACAGATTTTGTTTGTTTTTTTATTCGTTTTATGTTTGTTTTTATTTATATTACTTTTATATAGAATATACTTCTACAAATGGAGTAGCAGCTGATCCTGGTTCACCAGTCAGACTAAAAAATCCACCAGTCCGGCAAAAGGAAAACAATCTCAAGCATTCGAATAGTAGCAACGCAACAAAGCACAGCAGCAATGGCAATCTACATAATGAAAATCCAACGAAAGAACAATCTGTGAACACAGCAGTACCTCAACAGCCTATTGGAAAGTTGAATAAGAAGCAAAGCAAGCAGGTCCAAGCTCAGTTGGAAAAACTAGCTCAAATCAACATTCATCTACATGGTGAGAACATCAATTCAATTAATAATACTAACACAATATTAACGAAAATCGACAACTTTTGTAACAAACTAATCTTACTAATAATCTTTCATATCACTGAATAAATATTCTTTAATATAATATGTGAACATAGAATAGAATATTTTATATTTGGCAA
Source organism: Athripsodes cinereus (assembly GCA_947579605.1). Classification (NCBI taxonomy): domain Eukaryota; kingdom Metazoa; phylum Arthropoda; class Insecta; order Trichoptera; family Leptoceridae; genus Athripsodes; species Athripsodes cinereus. Next base: position 20,190,669 of record OX388307.1, on the reverse strand, counting down.
CACAGAATTCTAAAAATAAATTGGTTTATTAGATAATGTTCGAAACGTTTTCAAAAAAGAAGAATAATACTTAGGTATATGGGTACGTAAAATATGTATATATACACACACACACACACACACACACACAAACTTTATACTGAAAGTTTATACAATGGTAACTTAAAAACACCAACCATCTTATATGTATGGGCACGTAAAACAAACCTCTATAATATGTATACATATATTTTTTTTACTACATATATAGAAGTTGATCTTAAAATTCTAGGCAAACTCTAAAGTTGAAAGTTTTTGGAGCACGTACATATTTCAGCTGCTGTATCGTGTAAACTAGTCCAGTCGTATCATATTATCTTTGATAAAATACATACGTCTGAAATTTAACTTGAATGATCTTTCTCGTCATGAACTTGGAAATGGGCCACGTGTTTATCGTGTATCGACAAAAGTTTATTTTACGGTTGTGTTCGAAAGGCACGTACAATTACTTATTACCAAAGTTTGGTATTTTACGTACATACATATACATAAAGTTATTGGATCAATATATTTTCATTTTAAAAATGTATCAAAACAGCAAAGTTTTCCCACTTTTGATTATATATATGATCGTTTTCTGAAAACTGATTTTGTATAACAAATAATTTATGTTTATGTATTTATAGAACAAATAAACAGAGTTCTTTTTTTCAATTCTTAAATTTAAATATTTTTTTCACAAACGCACGCACAAACCCTTTGTTTTGCATTATGTACAAGGTCTTCCATATTATTATAAATAAAATATACAAGAACGACAATGAATAATCTAAGGTTGTTTGGTCATTAGAAAAGAATAAACGAGGACAGAATGAATTAGAAAATCTACATGGCTGAGACTGCTAAGAGTAATGGTGCTTGGATACATAGACAGGTATAGAACGGAAAGGAGCAAATTGAATAGGAGAGCATCCATGAGGAATTGTATGTCAATGACGGACGCAGAGTATATGCATCCTGCCTACCTCGTGAGGAAAAAGGCGGGATGATGTATATTATAATTATATAGTATGTACCTACAAAGATAAATGCAATACTTGTTTGGGGTTACAAATTCATATTATATCGTTACCTTTATACATATGTAGGTACAAAAACTTAGCATGTGCATTTTCCCATGGTGTTACTTGGTTTCATACAAAACTTGCACTAGAAAAACATTCTACCCGCGATTTGGTAATATTTATTTTAGTTTTACAGTTTTATTGGTGTTTTATATAAATCGGTGAAATAATAATAATGTTATGACAATAAGAAAATGGTATGAAATTATAAATGACATAGGCAAATTATAAAACAAAGTATTAAAGAGAGAAACAGTTGGCGAATAAGCATTGTGAAACGAATAAATTCCACGCCTCTTCACATTTCATCACACCCAGGATAGGGCACAAAAAATCTATTGCCTGGAATACCTTTGACCTATATTTCCCACTTCCTATCCAAATACATCATGCGAGTTTGCGTGAGGAAGTTGTTGATGGTGAAAGGGAAGGATTTGATAAATTGAATCATTAGAAGTTCGTGAATCTTTTGCTTCTCTGTATTTTATCGTCCAGGATGCCTCAAATATCTATCTTCTGAGTGACTTAAGGGAACAGAATTACCCAATTCATCTGAGCGTTTATACAATTTTTTTCATTTATTTATACAATGAATGGCTGTAAAATATTTGTAAAAGAGTGCTTTAGTAGACTCTTAACACCAATTTCATATATAATAATTATTTTTTAAAAACTATGTTGGTAAATATAAATTACAAAATTATATACATATAATAATTATGTAGACTAGTACAGTATTAAATATTGTGACGTAATAATCAACAAATAATAACTATTATTTAATTAACACTGTTTTTTTGTTTCACAGTGTTTTTTGTTTGTAAGTGTATACAGCGCATACCATAAACAAACCAAAACAAAAAGCAGTGTTAATTTTGTATTTTAGAACTATTTAAAATGTTGGTTCACAATGTTAACACTGAAACATGAAATTTAATTTATATTTTATAATTTATTTTGTGATTAGTCTATTATTCACATGGATTCTATCCATGTAGGTAACATAAAGAATTTACAATTAAATTGTTCAGGACGTACGAGGTACGAGGTATTTGTTGTTTAGTTGCCTTAAAAATGTTTAAATTGGTGAAAATTCTATTACAAACACAAGTTTCATGATCATGTAAATTAAACTCTAAAATGCTTATGTACCATGTGTTCATTTACACAGCAGATATTTCAGGGTTTTCTAAATTGTCGGTTTTTCTTTTTATCTTGGTGCTTTGTAAAACTTTTCAATTCCGAGAAAAAATGTTAGGGCATGCAAAGAAACAAATATAAACAACGGTGGAATTAAGTTTAATGTGTGTTGTTTTGCAAGGCAGTTCGCTAATAAAGATTTTCCGTTTTCTCATTTTTCTTTTTAGTTAAACGCAGTCACTCCATTGCGATACAATACATAACATGACTTGTTATACAAATATCATGTTCCAGCTTCAGAATTAAAATCTCATTTCACTTATTTCGTTTTGTTGGATGTTTTTTCAAAGTTTACCAGTCGGTACATATAATCCACATGATTATATGAAAGATATTGCTCAAATAATTATTGTCTTTTTCTCCGTTTTGACTTTTTTTGTCAAATTGTCCGTACCTACGTATAGTTGCGAAAGATAAACAAAAAGAATGAATACGTTAAAGTGAACCTGTGGTATTGGGGATAGACTCTCAAATAGCAGAAAAAAGAAATATTGCATTTATGGGACAATCTTTTTATCCAATATAATTACAATAAAAACTGATAGGCGCAATTTAAAAATACAAACAATAAACGCTTACCCTTATGCTCTTTGAAATAAAATAAAATTTAATTCTATTTTATATATTTGTTTATGAAAATCATGATCTCAAGGACGCCAAACTTTTAACAAATGAAAAAATTCAAATTACTCAACACAAATCAAAAACAAATTTAATATAATAATTTATTTACTAGGTATATAAAATTAACAATGAGTGACACGACAGTTTCAACCTTTGCGTCACTCAAAGTTCGCGTAAACAATTGTTTCATAGTGATTTACACGTCGTCAAACAAATATTATAGAAATAGTATAAATTTATATTTATAGTAAATATTTAAATCTAAAATTAAATAAAATTTACAAATAAATTTAATTTTTTTCGTATTAATATTTGAATCGTGTATTTCAGAAAGCCCAAAACTCCTTAGAATCAATTTATTGGGAAATCGAAAAAAAGTGAATACTGTAATTTTTTTGTGGAAAACGTATTTTTGTGTATGAGAGAGAAATATAGTTTTAATGCTAACGGATACGATAAGAGTAAAAAATGAAACACATTTGAGTTTCTTTATTTATTTTTTAAGTTTCAAAATTGTTGAATTATTGGTGTTTCTGCAATACACGTATTTATGGGTGAACATAAAAGTAAAAAAAATCTGTTTTTATATAAAAAAATTTTTTTTCAAATTAAAATAACAATAATAAAAATTGATCTTCATCTGGGCTAGCATCTTTATTGGGGTCACATGTCGGCCAATCAAAAATTTCTGTGTAAAATGCTGAAATTCCCTCCTCATCGGGAATATACTTTTCAAGTTTTTTTATGTCCTGCATTTTCAACGTATTTATTGGTATACAACCTTGTGTGTATGCTGTTTTTGTGGGAAAACGAATAATATCTCTATTACTATTGCGTAGCCTAAAAGAGTGATCTTGGAAACCATCAATAAAGTCTTTTGTTATGACAACACCTTCATGTTCCCAAGAATGGATAAAGTGGCGAAACTGAGATATTTTAAAGCTAAACTTTTGATCTCTTGAAATATTTTTTTTCCCATTGATTCAACTGAAAGCATTGTCTTCTTATAATAAAGAGACCACCAATTTTTCCAATCGAGTATTTGACTCGAATTGGGCAAAACTACTGTGAATCGCTTCAATGACTTTTCAGAGAGTATTGCAGAAACACCACAACTCCCGGATTTTTGGTGTTTCTGCAATACATGAAATTTTTGGCGGTTTATTTGTTCTATTGAATTGATGGATTTTTGGTGTTTCTCTTCACTATAACATGTGTCTACCCATTAACAATTAAATTCTGCGAAAAAGTGAAATTCGAAAAAAAGGGAGTTTTGGGGTTTCTGAAATATTTTATTCATTTATTTCACAGAAAGTATAAAGCAAAAAGGAATAAAACAAGTAAACACAACCTACTAACACCCATTAATTCATTACATGCAACAATTTTTTTCATTCCATGGCAAACCTAGTTACGATATTTCAAAGTCACAGAAACTAAAATAAAAAGTATAAATGATATTAGACTTGTATTCTACCCGTTGCCGACTTACTCCACCTTGACGTGTTGATTACTGAGAGGGTGCCTGGGATGTATTTGGGTTTGTTTCAAAACCAAACTAAGCTTTGAAAAACCAAAACGATATGCAATGTTTCACAATATAATCATTATATCACATCAGCCACTTCTGTAAACTTATTTGCAAAACGCTGTAATCTGTATTGATGAGATATGATAGAACTATTGCGATAAAATGGCAAAGTTTGGCGAATAGTCCTTATCTTAATGGGAACACAAGAATTTAATTTAAACAATTTATCTGAAATATCAAACTTATTTTATACAATGCATTCTTTTTTTAAATATTTTGTACATGTATGTTATCATTTATTGAATTTGTTATATGGTTGATATCAAAGTAAGCAGCATATTTACTACGTGATGATATATGATATTTTTTTTGCTTAATTTCGGAGAAGAATGATTAACTGTGTCCCTACGACTAGATTCTTGAATATTTTGATAATGTTATCTAAGTAGAAGAAAACATTTTTCAGTTTCACTTTTAACTCTCTCGTTACATGTGTTTGTTGTGCTACACAATGCTGCGAGTATTCATACAACTGCGTGCAATATAATAACGTCGGTAAGTACCGTGAGAAATCAACAACCAATTTATATATTTTCTACCAAGTATCTTCGTTTCAAATGTCAACAGGATTATGGGTATTATATCTGTGCGTCGGAGCGAAACTATAACATGTCATGAAACGATACTTTTTTAGTATATTCGTTCAAAGTTTTTAACATAATTACATTCGCTACTCACGTATTTGTTAACACAAAATTATTGTAAAAGATGTTTTTTTTTATACTAAAGATTTATCTGGGATTTTTATAAGCCCAAACACAACCTTGTACACCTTTCACAGTAAGCTAAAAGCTTGTGTCGTGAATGGAGAATTTACAGGATCGAACTGCGCACCTTCTATGCATGAGGCCGAGACTCATCCAGGCTACCAAAGAACTCTATGGATCCATTGCATTGCTATTAACTATTAATCTTAGTTTTTTTTCAAATCTTTACATAATTATGGTATCAAATTAAAATGACATTTTTTCGCGATTCTATTCCATAAAAGTATTATTTTTTTATCTGCGGATGTCACAAAATATAACTTTATACATAGGTCATCAAAAACAGCATAACGGAAACTATTTGACATTATGTCACATTGGGTAAAATTTGACCTATTGTGGTTTCCCTCTTACATATATAAATAGATATTATGTAGGTAACGTTAAATATTATCAGTGAGTCAATTTTATTTATTCAATTCGAGAGAATCATTGTTTTTTGTAGAGTAATGTTCATTGTATAAATATGTATATTGTTGGTACAGACTACAGCCTCATCTAGTGGACAATGGAGAATAATAATATATTTATCGTGTAAGCACTTTCTAGAAATAATAAATTATTGTTTTGATATTCAATGATTAATCCACACGCATATTATCTTTATGCATTCTTTTATTTTTCTCTTTTTACGGTCCACAGTTTACATTGTTAATATCAATCATCTATGATATCATTATAGATGTTAATATCAATCATCTAAATCTTCTAAGATTTAGATATAAAACTTGTCGTTATTATTATAAATTTAAGCTTATTCTTGGTATGTGAGTATTATCAGATTTATAATTATGTTGTAGGTACATAAGATCCATACAGTTTATTATGCATAGAGTGAAACTTCTCGAATTGTTTGAAACTTTAGCCAACTTTGCAGAATTAAGATTTACAATATGGTCAGCATTTCTGAGTTATGTATTCAGAGATATATGCTAAGGCATCAACTTTACTTACTTCTTACACATTAATCATTCCATTGGCGTAGATTCCTTGTAAAGTCAGATTTTTTTCTTTATACCTTAAGTTTTTCACTTACTTCGTTAACAGAAGCACCAGTATGAGGAAATATTGTATACTTTGTTCTTTGTGTAGGTACGTAATGTACTTGTACATACTTATAACATTCTATTCAACAGAATAAAATATTCCGTACGTAGATAAAAATGACTCATTTTACATTTTCTTGACATTACTAACTACTATAATATCAATGCATATCCCGTAAGTGGAGTAGCCAGCAGATGAGCTACATGTTAAAAACATGCAAGCTGTCCTCTCCGTGCCGACAAAAAATAAGACATTCAGGATGGGTAGCAAACCTCATTGCTGGATTTAAAATGCAAAATTCATCCCATTAATTAACTCTTGTTAACTGTTGGACTAACATATTATTGTCTTTTATACAGAATGATATCCATAATACCTATTTGCAATCATCTATTTTGTTTAAATGTATAACATAAATTAATCTTGTAAAAAGCACAATAATTATTACCCATTTTAAAAAACCGAACCTATAAAGGTATTTTACTATGTGAAATAATTTGTGAAAATGTATGAAAATCGTTTTAAAGTAGTAGTAATAAGGTTGATGAGTGAGAAAACAGTATTTATTACTACAATGTATGGATATACAATGTACGCCAGATATTTGATATTTTTTTTACAATAGTGTCGGATTATTATTATTTTATTTTAAAGCCTATTGTATGGCGATGATGATTAGTTATCAAATTGCCGAGAAATGTCTCAATGTCGCATTGTTTTATTTTTCTTCATAGAAAGTGTTAGGTAATACATTATTCTGTTAAATAAATTGATAAGAGTAGTATGTAGGTATAACAAAGTATTTAATAAAAATACAAACCTCTTACGTGTAGGTGTGTTATTATCACCATGACATTTTTCCTTTGGGTATATTTCGAATTAATGAACTCACATCCATACAATGTTGTCATCTTCACGCAAAAGAGATTAAGAAAGATTAAAACATTCAATCTGAGAAAATGTAATAGTTCTACTATGTATGTGAAAATGTCAACAATGGAATTATATATAATTTTGTTATTTCTACAGTAAATTTTCTCTTTTAAATTCATATTTCTTCGAATCGTCACCTCATAAGGAAGTCTTACCCAAACAGCATCGACTCGTGTGACATTCTTTTACTGTATCGTATTATTTTAATCTAACCTTATAATTAAACAATTAAGTTCTTGATATAATTATTTGTGGCTATCGTCTTCGCACGATCTGAGCTATTCTTACATACAAGGTTCCAATGTTTTCTTATTATACGTGTCTATTTTTCTTGAGGAATACGTGACTTATTATTTACTGACAATATTTTTGTTTATATTTTCAGCCTTATTCGCAGCTGTGGAGCATGGTCATATGGAAAAAGCCAGAACCATCTTAGAGTCAACTGATGTGGACGTTAACAGGTAATTTATTACTTTTATAAATCTAACTTTGTATGGATATTTTTAATATAACAATTTTTTTTCTTCTTTTTGAATTCGAAAAGTAAATTTTTATATAATATTTTATTGATGTTTAGTGTTGATTAAAGCAGTTGATTTAGGTACTTTCTGTGATGTCATTTATTTAGTAGATTTAGTATTTTTGTGGTAGTATTTTTTTATGCAACATAATATAATAACTGATTGCTTTGTGTACATATTACCGCTTATATATAACAAACAAGAGTTCACAGAGTGAACCATTACCTAATTTATCAATGGTATGAGGCATTTTTTATTATTATTTAGATACCGTGGTTGGGGTCGACTGGTAACATTGGGTTCTCTTCTGTAGAGAAGGTAGTGTGAATATATTTTTTAACTACATACCTGTGAAACCATAGCCGGGCTCAGCGTTGATAAATAAATCCTTTTAATTAAGTTTTGCTTCGGCGAACTCTGTGCAATATATTCTGCTTAGTTCTCTCTCTCTCTCTTACAATTATTTGTTTACGTTTAGCCATTCTGTCGAGACTTCACTATAATAAATATCCTCTGCACGTGTCTTGGTGCAGATAAACCATACCCACCCACTATGTACATCTCTGTATATAATAAATATTTACAGTGTCTATATATTACATGCCCTCCTCTCACCTGTCTACCTTATGAACTAACGCTGCACATGACATTTTCTTCTCATCTACACATTTAATGAATTCACCTTCTCTCTCATTCATTGACATAAGATTCTTATCCACAAATGCACAAACACACCATTCACAAAACTAGAGCATCCGCAAATGAAAACAAAAACACAATTTTGCTTTTATCAACATTTTCCAGGCACGTGACTCCAGATACGTAATTCTACTACATATTTCACGTAATTGAAGTATGTGTGTAATATTAATTAGACGCATTTCTGTCCTTGTGCTTTCTAAATGATTATGAACATTTACCTTAAAAAAAAACTCCAATATTGTACAACTCAATTTGCTGAACTTCGATGTATTCTTGAACATAGCAATATTATAAAAACGCTATTTTAACAAATTTCCATAAGTGAACCAATCTACCTACATATGAATAAAAAAAATACGTGATTCCAGAGCAAGTTGTATATATTTTAATAATTTATTATTACGGTGGTGATTCGTGGACTCCTGTTTTGTTTTATCTCATGGGACGGATTTTGGGGTTTCCCTCCATGCGTTCTAGACCGTGATCAAATAATTGGATTCATCCGAAAATTTAAAACATTACGTGGTAATGGAACGTAATCAATACAATCCTTGATCTCTATATGTTTAATTACAAAAAAAAAATAGATTTATATTTGTTTGCAAATAGTTTTAATGATAATATTTCCAATAATTAATTATTAGTTTAAATTGGAACAACCTCTGTCTGCGCCCATTCGCCTCAATAAATGTTGATGCGGTGTTACTAATTCGATAATAAAATGAGTTAGCATGCAATGAAATTACACAGCTAAGCATAGTTTTGTAGGTAGTTTGTTTTAATATTTTGTTTATTATAATTTAACTAGTTCCGAAACCCGATATTGCTCACGGAATATTTAAATAGACTTAAGATAAAACAATTTGAGTATGGCGAAACTTAAATACCTAACCCTCTGTCTACATCTACACAATAGTTTGCATGTATAATAAATTAACTGCCCTTTTTATAATTATCTACAAATAGGCTATTATTTTAATGGAATTATATATATGTTCCAATCGTTTTAAAATCTAATCGATTTATGAAAATAATTACATGTATCAAATGTTTACACATAATTAAAAAAAGATGAACTAGAATGAATGACGTTTTTTTTTGAAAATTCGACAATTATAGATAAAAACCAAACTCATCTTTGAGAATTTAATGCACGTGGTCAAGCCACGTAATTCTCAAAAGTCGCAGCTTTCTTAATTCGGACATATTACCTATATGTTTTCTTCGCGATCCTTTAATCTGACTTACTTATGCAGCTATTCCTGTCCACTGCTGAACATAAGCCTCCCCCATTTGTTTCCAAGCATCTCTGTCCTGAGCTTTATGTATGTTTATTAAATTCAGTTGGTCTGCTGGGTTGTGGAATATGCCATGATGGTAAAGTAGTAGTAGTAGTCTCCGCACCACATTTTTAAAATTAGACATCTATTCCTGAGAAAGACCGCATTTAAATTTTGTGTTATATAAAAAAAAATACTTTCAACTTGTAAATGGGATTTTGTTTCTACTTGGACTAACACTAATTGTCGTGTGACTTTTGTTGTATGAAAATATTTATTATCAATTTTTTTTTATTATGCTTTCCTTATTACTTGATGTTTCAATAGTAGGTATTATTTAAATTACAATCATAATTGTAACACTTTTGTAATATTGTTTGAGCAATTGGATTCTCTTTTCCTTTTTTGGAATAAAAGTTAATTGATACTATTTTAGGTTTAATAATTTGGTTTATATCTGCCTATACTTATAAGTATTAACTTTTTTTAAAACATTTATGCATTGTCAAGTTTAAAAATGAAATCCAGTAATATTTGTCTGGAATAAAAACATTCTTTATTTCCTATTACAACATATTTAATGAATTAATATTTATTTGTTTATTAATACATGTACATAAAAGCCTTCATATGTTAATAATAAATACAAATAGGTACAATGAATATTATCTGAGCGTTTTTAAATATTGGTAAATTCATGCAATAATGGTAGAATAATAAACATGATACCTAAGTAACGATAATTGTGTAAAAAAAATGAAAATTCTTTGACTACTCCTACTAATGTTCATAAATAACACATTAAATTTGGATAGAGCAACAATGTGTCAAATATACCTAATTATGCGAAGACATACATATATTATTATCGCTGAATATACAGGATAGAATAAAAAAGTCAGTAGGTACGAGTACGCTTATACAATGTGATATCTTGAGTTAAAAAAAAAAATATTTGAAGAAAATTTTATACGTAGAAAAGAATAAGCTATTTTAAACGTTCGTCGGTAGCCTAGAGGTAGAGTCTCGGCCTCATGAACAAGGGGTCCGTGGTTCGATACCAGGTGCCGGCAAACTCCCCATTCACGACACAAGCTTTTAGTAGCTTACTGTGAATGGTGTATAAGATTGTATTTGGGTTTATAACAAAACCCAGATATATCTTTTAAAAAAAAAACAAAAAGAAAGACATTTTTTTTAATATAAAGTAGCCCATTCCTAATCATATATTTTTTCCAGCCTCAATGCAGATGGCCTCTCTCCATTAGATGTTGCAGTGCTTAGTAACAATAGACCCTTAGCCAAGATGCTGCTCAGCTTTGGAGCTCAGGAAGGAAACCATTGTAAGTTAAATCATTGAGTCAAATTTTCGCATAATATTATTGTTTAATATGGTCTCATTATACCTCTATCAAACAATTATTATTGAATAGTAATAGAAAAAAAACTATTTGTAATTCTATTCCTGTAACTCTACTTCATAAATATAATTCTTTATTAAGATGCCAAATATCCATAAACTGCTAGAAGAATTACAAATAGGCTTTAGAATACGCCATTTCCAATCAACATCTTAACAGTAAGAAATTATACGTACAATTAGCTCTAATTTCCACAGCCTTATGCAACAAGATTAAGTATTGAGTAGATACGTAATATTTAACATTTTTAATATACAATGAAAATTCTAAATTTTAATTCACATTTTTTAGAGTGTAGGTATGACTGTATTAATGATTGTTTGCTGCTCATTATATTCATCATTAGAGTTTATCATGTACCCATAGACATACATAGGTACATACATTCTCACATGCAATGTGTGCATTCTAACATCACAGGGTGTTTCGGTGTTTCTCTGTAGATTTGTCATCGCTCTGTCGAGACTATTGCACTTCCTTCCTCTTATTATTTTTATCATTACTCACTTTTAAACCCTGCTTTGAGTGTTGCTTGAAAAAGTATATAAGTTAAATCTAGCCAAACCTCTTTTGCAATAAAAGTGACTATGGAAACTATACAAGCAAACTATAAATATTTATGGTAGGATTACTATTTGATCAAAGTTTTCTTGAATCTAGCGCAGCTTGAAAGGGAAATAAAAACTTATTCGTTGCAAAGAAGTAGTTTGCATGTTATTATTATTATACCAACTACTGGAACTCCTTTTCAATTAAATTTGTAAAGGACTGAATAAAATAATAAGAATGAAATGAAGTGTTTGCAGTTTCCTCACTTTAGTTTGCAGGTGTTTACCAAATATTATAAACCAGCTATTATATCTGAAATCTTCTTTATATTTGTACTTGTAAATTAGAAAAGAGAATTTATATATAGAACATTTATGTATAGTTTAATTTATGTGTTGTTTGTTCTTTATTACAATTTGTTACAAAACTATTTCTTTAAAATAAAATAAATCTCCTGCATCTCTTCCAGTAAAATCTTCAGATGCATTAGGAGCAAACTTACGTAGACTTAGCGCAGAAGCTGAATGCCGTCTACAAGAGCTGTCATCATTTCGATCCGGCAGTGGGATTGGTGCTGGTAACTATGGTCCTGCCTCTGGTATTGGAGGTGTCTCTATCAATGCTCCTGCAGTTCCTCGTGCACAAGGAGGGGGTTCTACTGCTGGAGCCAACACTGGCTGTGCGGGACAAGGTGTAGATCAAGACAAACAGTTACACCATTGGGAGAGGAGAACTAAAGCACTTAGGTACATACACTCACCTATATTATAGAACGTTTTCAAAAAAATCCGTCATTTAACCGTTTACCACCTAGTGTCTTATTTGTAGGACAGCAAAATCAAAAATCAATTAAAAAAATATAATCAATACTCATAGATAGTTAAGAATTATTTTTTATATCATGATCTAATGAATGATTAACAGCTGCACAAGTGCAGTGCAATATTGCAGGTTTGTAAATATTATTTAGCATATAAATTATCATGGTGAACCACAATGTGGAAAGTTTTCAGTCTGGAAGAATGACATTGCTGGAAACCTCGTCTAAAAAGGTAAATCTATTAACAATTATGTGAATTTTTAAACTTTTGTAAGAGATTTTCATTACAACACTGTTTTTAGAAAAACTTTAGCAATAACAAAATAAAGAATAGGTACATTTAAAAAAAAATTACCTAGGGAGATTCGGAAAATATTTTGTTAGGGATCTCAAATATTGGTTCATAAATTCCTTTTGGGTTTTAATTTGCTATATATCTTTCCATTTTAAAGCTGGTATTATATTTTACTGTCTTGTTCTTCTTAAGAATATAAATGGATTTTTGCATTCAAATGGTATAGGTGTTATCTATAGGAAAATAATGAAAAATTGATTTCGGAGGGAAAATAGTTGTCGGAATAGGATAACATCAAGGTATTTTAAATTCTAATGATTCTAATATTATCAATATTTTTAATTATAAGTTAATAACTAATTCCTTATAATTAAAAATGTTTCGTGATTACCACATGGTTAGTGCCAACAAAATCAAACAAATTATTATCATATATTATAAAAAAGAGTTATGGACGGATTCTTACCTGTCGTTTTAATACTTTTTGATTATCCAAAATCACATTCTACAATCCAGTAAGAAAGAAAAGATTCTGGAAAGGTGTTAAAAAGTATCTTTGTTCGCATGATTTTAAACATAATAAAATAAAACCCGTTACGAATTAAGAAACAATCAGTTTGGATTTATTCATATTAGTTTTATCAAATTTTCATACAAAATAGCAAAGTGTGAATAAACCAATATTTTGTCGACATCTAAATTATCTATTTAATTTTTTTGGAAAATAGTAACATCTGAAAATTATAGTAAAAAATATACATACATGAGCCCTTTCGGTGGTTTTTCCACAAAATGGCGCATTTAATAAGAAGTTGTCTCTCTAGCTTATTATTATATTTGCTTTATATTTCTTAATACTACATGTAGCTTATGCTATCAAATCACGTCACTGTCCTTATAGGATGTATAGGATGTATATAGGATGGAAATTTTCCCAAAAATTGAATTTTGCTTTTTTATCTGATGTATTTGTCTGAGCCCTACTCTAGCCATTAATTAAAATATTACTGGAAAATACTAGAGAGAGAAATAAAGGAAGAGAACATAAAAGCATGATTTTTTGTATAACTGTGTATCTATCTATTTTACAGACGAATGTTACTTGGTTGGCAGCAAATGAGAACTCCGGGTCTACCCTGCAGTCCAGAGCTGGACATCACATCTCCCACCAGTGTTACTGTCAGAATCAGAGAGAATATGGCTCACCATCAGAATCAACCCATCATTACAAAATATAAAGGTCTGTATAAAATAATTACACTGTCAGTTAATTTGTGGTAAAGCTAAAAAAACATGGGAAATTACATTTTATAGACTAGTATTCTACCATAACGGCATCTCCACAGGTGGGGTAGTCAGCGGGCCAACTGCATGTAATAAAATACTTAAGTTGTCCTCCATCCAGACTAGTGTTGCATCTTTGTATTATAACTATATGAGTATTAAAATGAATGGAACTCTAAGGATACAATCTTGGACTTTCAAACAAAAATAAAAGTTTTATCAAGTGTTTTATTTTAAGAACTACAACATGTAATTCACTAATCAAGTACATACTATATTGATCTGCAACATTGACAATTATTTTAAGAACTACAACATGAAATTCACTAATCAAGTACATACTATATTGATCTGCAACATTGACAATTATTTTAAGAACTACAACATGAAATTCACTAATCAAGTACATACTATTGATCTGCAACATTGACAATTATTTTTTATCTTGATGATACAAATTCTTAGTGTGTTGTACTGAATAACATTCCAGATGAATTATTTATTGACTTTTACAATATTGCTAGACTCAATTCTGCCTAAAGAAGCTAATATTAAAATCACATTGACAATTTTTTTTGTTTTTTGCAGTGCAATGGTCTTCAAGAGCTGACTTTTCTAACGTGTGTGGTGAGAAGGAAGTCCGAGCGAGTCTTCCTTCCTGTTCTTGTACTGTCGGAGGTCTCACTAGAGGCAGAAGATACTTCTTCAGGGCACAGGGGGGCAATCTTAAGGGTTGGGGGCCATACAACAACTCTACACCAAACAGTATCCTACCAAGCAGTGAGTATTCATAGTTACATTTCATCCTTCATACTTAAAATGCACATCAAAATATTTTGATTTCGGCATTTTTTAAAAGAACCATTCAATTCTACATTAAAATAAATATGTATGTATTTCTAAAAATCTGTTAGTAAAAAATCAGTGAACAGGAGTATTGTATATTTTATATACATGTATATTGGAAGATGAAAAATTTGGATGATTTCCACCTATTATAATCTAAGAATAATTAATTATACAACAAAAAAAGGAATATGATGTATTCCAATATTATTTAATTTGAAGACAAAAATGAGAAAGAAAAAAATATTATGAGCAATATTTATTTAGGTACCTATATTGTTAATATAAAAGTTGAGTTATACAAAGGTTTTTATTTTTAGTTATCCAAATTGTGACATTAGATGTCTTTGTCACATGTTGAAACTTGGGTAACTGAAAATAAAAACACAGTGGAGTACCCGATAAAGAATAAATATTCCACTCTGTTCCGTAGGTTTTTAAGTGCCCTGTAAAAGGCCGGTGGTTAAAAAAAGACATTTTTCATCTTCAATTCAGCGATGACGTTTGCCATCGATCCTAAATGTCTTAATTTTTTTATGGCACAGAGAGGACAGCTTTTGTGTTTATTACATACAGCTGGTCTGCTGGCTATCCCACTTGGGATATACCGCGATGGGATAATAGTAGTAGTTGTAGAAAATGAAACCTTAACAAAACTCATAAATATAATTTTTATTTACAAATAAGTAGCAGATATGTAGTTATTACAAATTGGTATTAGCAGGATGGGGAACTTTCACAAAAAAAAAAATCTGCTCCAAAAATAGTAAAAGCTCCTATAAAATTTAGAAAAATGTGGTGCTTTTTTTACATATGCATTTTTAAGGCTTTTAAAGCCATTTGAAATGTTATCGCAATTTTCGCACTTGGCCAAAAAAGGTCCACTCATGACAAAATAAGTGTAGTTATCAGGCAATATACTACGAGTCAAATGCATTATAATACGACTTACCACTTATGACGTCACAATGGAATAATTCAATGACAGGGCGTTTAAAATTTTAATAGAAAATATAGATTATTGAAATGAAAAAAATGAATGAAAAGTTTTATTTTATCGTTTCTTGTTAGGATATTGATTATATTGGATATTTACTAATATAAATTGATAATATATATATAATGAGTTACAATCCATTTGATTGGTCTGCAACGAGTTTGGACTTTCTTCTCCACTCCTCCCTATTCTCAGCCAGTCTCTTCAACTCCATGTATGAGCCACAGCTCATGTCCCTCTTCAGTTGGTCCATATAGGCGTCTCTCGGTCGGCCTCTTGATATAATTGATAGAATTGATGATACTTATTCATATTTCTTAACATGCATGTTCCCCATTGTATTTATAGTTATTTCGCACCTTAAGGTGTGTTTTACTTACGTGTAATGACAGTAAAAAAGAATTTACTATTTTTTCATCCATAAACAGAATGATCATTTCCATCCATCTTGTGATCTCATAAGTATTAAAAAAAAAACAAATGAAAATAAATATACCAATATTTTTATAAATGGTTATCATTTTTATTTTTAATAATTCCAATACACTCGCTTTCACCATATGCGTCACCTTATGAACATTGTTTATGTCAACAAAATAACAACTTATTTTATTATGATAACTTGGTTATTTGTTGTCATAAAACCTCATTTCCATATTAATATCTTTGATAATAAAAAATATTAATTAACCCTTTTAGTGCTGAGGTGTTGATTTTAGCGGTCAAGCTGTGCGGATATGTTGCAGTGCACGTTTATCTAAACTTTTAACTCCTCAATAGTTCTCCTCAGTGCTGATGATCATTACCAAGACTTCTCGTTCTATTGACCATCCGTCTCCACATTGAGCGATCCTCTATCATGAGTAGAGCTCCATGTAGTAAATATTGTATGGCCTCCTCAATTTGGTCACTTCATCTTGCTGGTACTTGCCCCCCCCTCCCCCTCCAAACTCCCTTCCACTGCTCAAGTCATTATTGATCTTTTCAGGTTGTCATGCTCCCTTCTGAATTCAAAATGACATGGTGTTTGCGTAAAGCTGAGACTTGTGGGGAGATGTTTAGCTGCCTGAGGTTTGACTCATTGGTTCTATGGTCAGTCCAATGCACTCTGAGCGAACTCCTCCAGCACCATTATATATGTCAAATGCATTATTATTATTCTCTTTAAATTTACTTTGCACATCATAACAGCTTTTGGTCAATGCAATGTGCAAAGAGATATAACTTATGTATAGTAACATAATATTTACAATACTTAAAAACAGCAAAATAAAAAAATATATAAAAACAAGTAAACAAACAAAAGATCACCATAGAATCTTCATTGTCTTAATTAAGGCAACAAATTCTCTGTAAGACAGATAAAATATGTCACAGTTTTGAGCCAATAAATTAAAGTAGACCATTGCCCTGTTGGTTGGTGAATTCATCGCCAAATTTGTTCTTCCATGGGTAGGATAGAACAACAAATGCCCCCGCGATCTATTGCAGAAGTGCGGTACATAAAATGACAGATCTGTCAAAATGTGCGGATTATGAATTATCCCATTTAATAATGTAAAAAAATGTTTTAATAAGAAAATTTTTCTTCTTCTCTCAAGTGTATAACCCAAACATCAAGCGACAAATAATAATAATAAAGACAATTTACATTTGGCACCGTTTAATGATCCGTGACCATCTCAAGGGCGCCATGGCTTTTCTTGAAAAGCAGTGTTTTCAGACAAACAATGAAGGATACAGAAATGGGTAATATCCATACGTTCAACAATACACATGTCTTAAAAATTTCTTTTGAACCTTTTCAAGCATTAGAGTATCTTAGTCCTACCCCGCTCACTAGCTCACGATTTTCACATTTTTTTTTTACAAATAAAGCACATGAAAATATTTTTCAGAGAAAATAACATTGATCTTGAAATTTATTATCAATAAAAATTGCTTATTTATGTCCCGTGTGATGTAAGTTTAGTCAAGTTGTAATAATGAAAAAGCTTTGCGTGAAATGTAGTACATTGTGAAAAATGTTTTGCAGTTGTGGCAGTTTGATTTTAACAGTCAAGCTTTGCAGATGTGTTGCAGTACATGCTTAGCTAACGTTTTATATTTTATTTTTGTAGTTTGCTTTGTCCCTTACACAAAACAAAGAATTATAAATGAATACCATTTTTAAATTAGGCACTAAGTGCCAACATATTCAAATAGAGATACAAGGTAAAATGTGATTATGAATTTAAATATTTTTATTATAAGGAAAATAATGTAAATTCTTAATAGAAATAAATCTTTTTATTCAAATTTCAACTGATGCATGTATAAAAAATAAATAAATAAGGCTCTAACTGTCAGCTTCAATATCCTTAAAAGGCATCAAAATTAATACTTTGGCAATATTCCTTGTCACCTTACTACTAAATAAACACAGATAACATCTTGGTGCATTATTTGTAGCACTGGCAAAGGTACATAGAACCAATCTTCATACTGATCTCAAATTTCTAGTTTTCGGTGCCTTATTTAAAAATGGTATCCAAATATCCCTCATTATTTGAGAAAAACAGATACGATTTTGTACACTCTTAATTAATTAACAACTTAAATACCTGCAATCTATGAAAAATCCTTCAATTTACATAAAATTATTAATATTGTATTTTTTACAGAGCAATGCCTCATTTTCAATAGAAAAAATACATAACCAGATTCATGTGTCACAGAAACATTAACAATAATCATAAATCTAATTTGTGAAAAACTCTCAATTGAAAACTGCATGAAAACATTTTATGAAAATTATTCATATAAAACCATTTTGTAGACAAACATTTAGGTAGGTATACCTATATTAATTTCATTTGTTAACATTTAATATCTCTGTATAATCATTAACACTTATGTACATAGACCACCTAGTAAACATCATATAAAATATGTCCATATCACCATTTCTGTCGGTCCCTCAATCCTGAGGATCGTGACCATCATGCCTCGTTCTGTAGACCATCTGTCTCCATTTTGAGCGATCCTCCGCCATGTGTAAGGCCCCGTGAAGTGAGCTCTGTGTGGCCTCCTTAATTTGGTCGCTCCATCTTATTGGCACTCTGCCCCTTCCCCTCCTCCCTTCTACAACCCCAGTCATAATCACTTTTTCCAGGTTGTCATGCTCTCTTCTTGTCCATATAAGTAGTAAAATTATTTCTTAGCTTTTTTCCGATAACATTTATTATTAAAGTTATTTAGATGGAATTTTCCAACCTAGGGTATGAAATTTCATAAAAATATCCAGCAAAAAGATATAACTAAATACAAAGTTTTTGTAATGATAATCACTAAGGCAAACATCACATTATTTCAGTCTATCAAAATCTCCAATATTGGTATCAACATTTCTTTGGGATTCCAGCATTCCACCAAGCTTTGAAATCTGCATACTTTTCGTTGTTTCCCAGATTTTTCCCTTCATATTCATTCAGGGCTTTACAAAATCTGCAATGTGATCGTGTATCAGATGTTTCAATGTCTCTTTGATATTTATAATAATTTCTCCACTTGAAGTAGGAAGCGTACTCTGATTTATTTTGTATCAAACTATTTATTCTCTCTGCCATATCTGGAGGATTC
The DNA here is from genome assembly GCA_947579605.1 of Athripsodes cinereus. Lineage (NCBI taxonomy): Eukaryota > Metazoa > Arthropoda > Insecta > Trichoptera > Leptoceridae > Athripsodes > Athripsodes cinereus. The sequence goes on along the minus strand of OX388307.1, from coordinate 20,171,062 downwards.
AATTCATTTGCATTCAGGTATGTGTTCGGTGGTGCAAATCTACAAACAAATACAATGCCATCTGTACAAGGAAATGGATTTGCTACCTCTCTTTTTCTTAAAGTGAAAAAGAGACAGAATATTCATTGATTAGTGTAAACACTTCTCTTAATTGAAAAGTGTTTACACTAATCCTGCAAATATGTAGCACAAACCACTTATTACTGAGTATAAAACACATAATAAAACACACACTAACCTATTATAATCAGCCCCTCCCAGTACTATTGGTACAGCATAGTTTTTTAATGCATGGAGAAACTTCTCTGTCACATAATCTTCAGCTATCGAGTTCTCAAAAGATAAATAGAAATGATAATCTTTCTTTATCAGGGCGTGACATTCTTCTATACTTTTACATTGAAGTTTTCCACATTTTCCATAAATATCTAAACTTAAATTATATTGTTTGAGATGTGATGCTAGTTCCTCCGCATATTTCTGTCTCGAACTTTTTGAATAGCAATTGGAGACTATCCATGCTGCTGCTTTGGTTTTGTTTCTCAATATATCTAATGTTTGTTCATCCACATTTTTCATACTTTGTACCCACTCTATACCCGCTTTGGGTCCTATCAAAGTCCCTTGCATGTCTTTGATATCAACGTAGCCCCATTTGACTTCACTTGTTGTTCTGTACGTCCATGTCCAATTAAAGAAATTATCATACTGATTATTGCAGACTGGATAGTTATGAGCTGATTCAATGCAAGTGAATACATATCTCTGATGTGGTGATCTTTTCTCCGGCTTGTAGAACCTTTTCCACGGAGTATATGTAAATTCTGGAGCATGGAATATCAATGCATCAAACTCTGTTATGTCAGGAAGATATGATTTGTCTTTTGTGATGTAACAGTTGGAATATTCACATTTATCTTCTTTAAAAACTTCATTTCCTTTTTTTAAATACACAAAAGGAACAGTTTTATCATCAGTCCACATTAATATGTTGTATGTTTTGTTATTTGGTAATGAATATTTTATTGGAACATTTGTTGTCGTATCTGATAATACACTTTGGTCTGTGGATTTTTGAAAATAGATAATATGTGGTTTTAAAGTCTTGTTTACGTAATTTGTTTTAACTGCCGTATACACAAATAATGCGCAAAAAAATGCTATAACTATAAATCCCACTTTCATAAAATAGTTCATTGTGAATAACTTTACAAGTATTTCTCTATTAGGAGGCCATTACATAGCGTAAAGTAACACTGGCAGCATTGTTGTACGACACATGTATGACAATATACGAGATAATTTGGCCAACTAGGCAAAATAATTTATTTATTTACCATTAATATACAGGGTGAGCCTTTTATATGTTTAAAGCAATGTAGACAGAAAAAAAAATACATATTAACAACAGCAACAATCGAGACAAGAAATAATCATTTACACAAAAAAAGTCACTTTAAAAGCATCAACAAAGCAGTAGTAAAATTGGTAAATGGTTAATAATTAAATATACAAATTGAATATTTAGAACTTTTATACAAAGAATTATTGTAAGTAGATAAGTTGATAAAAAGTAAAAAAAAAAAACAATAAATAAATAGTGAATTTAAATATCGAAATAAGTAAAATAATAACAAGAACATACATAGGTAATTTGAATAGTTAATTATGTTTCATTTATAAATTTGAAATAGGCTGTTGTGGCTGTTTCATTGTTATGTATATTTATTATAATCATACTGAGCCAAGAGCTAACATTGAATTGATATACTGTATCACACAAATGTACCTAATACAGTTACACAGTTAGCTTGATAGGCATTACTCCCGTACACTTGTTAATTTATTCACTTTTAAATTGTAGCAAATTTAATTGCAATGCTTTTATTTTAATCATTTTTCCCTAGAAAATATTTTATCATATTATCTCTCACCAAACACTTTATGAATATGTTCACAAGTTATATTTTTATTATCACAAACGTTAACTATTATATCAACTTTTGTTTAATTCCAATTCTTTGTACACAGGTATAATGAAGAAAATGTATGACTATTTTTAAACATACTTAACACAATTTTTATGGTGCTGACAATGATCTCTCACATACAAAGTAATAAAATTCCATTAACTCCTACAATTGTAGTCGTCCTTTTATCAAACAAATACAATACTATCAATTTCGTGACTTTTGTTATCTTGACACCGTAAATATAAAGTACTTATTTATGAGTGTATTCATTACAAACGTTGAGTGTGCATGTGTATAGGAACATGTCTCTCAATCTCTGAGGAATAGTATTTTCCTTAATTTCTATCTGTGCACTAGTTGAAGTATGTTTATTTTATATATTATCAAGTTTATAATAATTACGTTAGAACCACAGAATAAAACTTATATTAAAATTGTGTACATACTAATTTAACTGTTCTCCAATTACACTTTAAAAGAGCACGCTCATTGCAGCATTACCTTGTGTGAAAATTTTAATTATTGTATGATATAAATTATTTCATATCCTTGCAATATGGGTATTTATTATTCTATTCATTCCGTCATACCATCATGGTGTTTATTACAAGTATTAAACATGCAGATTGTCCTCTCTGTACCAAAGGACATTCAGAATGGGTGGCATACATCACCGCTAAATTGTAGATATCAATTTATTGTCTGATATTATTATACCATCATCCTTTTATGTTATATTTTAATATGCAATACACATTTTCATATTATGTACTATATTATATTTCTATACCATCACGAGTGGAGTAGCTGCAGGGAACTAAGTGCATATAATAAACATGTAAGCTGTCCTCTGTGTGCCAACAAAGAAAATGAGACATTCAGGATAGGTGGCAAACCTCATCGCTGAGTTTAAGATATACCTAAAATGTCTTTATTTTTCTAACACCTGCCTTTTACAGGACACTCAAAACTTGATGATTAAAAAAAAGTGGGATACCATTTTTTTGCCTGGTGCTCTATGTCATGCTTCATAATCACATTATTTATAGTAGCATATGTATAGGTCAGTGGTCGGCAAATGCGGCTCCGGAGCCGCATGCGGCTCTTTGGCCCCGTAAGTGCGGCTCTGAAGGCCTAGCCTAGAGTCAAATTCATAGAGAACAAACAATAAGAAAACGTGAAATTGGAAAATAAGTTCTAAAATAATAAAGGTTTACTAAATTAATAAACAGATTTGGCTCTCATTTTTTTTTTTGATCGGAGTAATGTACATATTTTTGGCTCTTTGGCGAATAAGTTTACCGATCACTGGTATAGGTATTTGTATCTATCCATATTTTATGATATAAAATATAGTTGAAACATTTATTAATTCATCTAGCATAATAAACAGAATATGAAATATTTACCACGCTACATTTTAAAAATAATATTTTTCTGTTTTCTATAGGTATAGATTAATTTGTTGCAGGATAAAAATTGACTGGAAGAACTTGCTGTGTAATAATTGCTGGTTTAAATAAAGAAGTATACATACCTGTAATAAATATATATTATTATTATTTATTTTTCTGTTAAAATATAAAAGCGTTTTGCAAACTATGAATATCTTGTATTTTGGAAAACAGAATTAAAATAATCTTTTTGCTTTCAAGTGATCAGTAGAAACAAAATCAAATCTGTATGTGGGAGCAAAACTATGCTATGTGAAATTTTGGCCAAAGTAACTTATAAATGTTGTATTGTAGTCTTTGTTATGCTCTTTTTGATAATATATTTATCTATCATGAAAATGAGTTAGGTATGTCAATTTTTTTTAAAGCAAAACAACGCCATTTTAATCTAATATTGTGATTTTAATCTAATAGATAAGATAAGCGTAATTTACTTTGTAATTTCTAATCTCCGCTCCAGTCTTGAGGAGGAATTCTTATTATGGTAAATGACTCAGTTTCCTTTAGGCAAGACAAATATGATTGATAAGTTTGGTTTGATTCAAAGAACAGCGATTCTATGTATTTTTCATATAACTTAATATAACACATTACAATATACTTACTTAATTGATTCAATAAATTACCAAATACAATATTTTCATGTAAATCTGTAATCTTGTTATCCAATTTATCGGAATAATGAAATAAAATGTTCCATAATATTATGACTAGAGTTGGTCGTTATAACGAGGAACGCGTGATATATTAAATTATTTTTACGGAGCTTGGTAGCAGAATATCGATATATCACATCACACTATTATCGAGTGATTTCTGACGACGACCCGCTACTTCGTTCCGAACGACGTGAATTATCACAGATATCAAATTTTCTATGGAAAAGCATTTAGGTATTAATAATAATGTTACTTATCACGCCGCCATACATTTTACTATGGACGATCATTTAGGTATTCCCGATGACGTTACAAATCACGCGGCGATACATTTTAGTATGGAAAATAATATTTAGGTATTATTTGAAAAGGAACGCGTTCTTTTTTTCGCCTCAAAACGGTACTACTACGGACATCTGTTGATTGACACAAAAATATTATGAGTTCGAGATACGGGTAGTATTATTCATAACCCTTTTATCACCTGAGTGGTCAAAGGACTATCTCCGCATGATTTTACATGTTTATTTTTCATAAAATTAAATTAAAAACTTTTAATCTACATAATTAAGATAGTAAAAAATCTTTTACTATATTAATTTTATGATTGATGTAATTTAAAAGAGATTATTTTAATCTTTTAATTATAACTATTTATATTATTATTAGAAAAGTTGACAGACAAAAAAATAAGACAGTCAGGATGGGGGACAAACCTCATCGCTGAGTTTAAGATCTAAAATGACTTTATTTTTTCAAACTTTCCTTTTTTATTTGCGCGTTTAATCTTGCGTATCTTATTATTGTTCGTCGCCAAATAAAAAATATTTTTGAACATAACCAGATTTTTTTTTTTTTTTATGGGGGGGGTGATAACGGTAGCTTTTCTAATAACAGAATATTAATAAATAACAGTCGCTTACGTTCCATTATTTTCAAAGAGCCGTTATTCCCAACTCTATCTTTGCAATAAACTCGCCCTCTGTACATTGAATTGTATAACTGATATTTTTATGACACTATATTTATTATGTAATTATAACCAATGTACAGTGAAGAATAAAATAAATAAATATTATATATTTGGTAGACTAACTACTCAATTGTGTCATATAGGTGTGCCTATAAAGGGGGGATTTTGTTTTTGCGTGTATGTGGTGCTGTAATTTATATATTATTATATGCCTGTTGGTTATACCATATCATACATAAAATATCCATAATAGAGATTAAGCAGGTATACTCAAACATAATTATTAGCTGTTGACAGAATTGGACAGTTCTGATGGATGGTTTCTAATATTAAATATTACATAATGGCTAACTTATTTTTAATGAATTTGTAACAAAGTTACAAATTTATATTTAGTCAATATAACATTTAATTTTTTTTTTACATAATTATATTTCCAAATAGGGATTATTATTATTGAGAGCACCAGAGTATTATTGGTTGGTGAATTTTATTCTGTTTTATTTTTGAGTGGGCGTAATTACATCAGTGATTATTTTTTTAATTAGAAGATAATCATGTTATAAAATACTAATAATATGACTATTTATATAGCGCCGTACTGTGATAATATCACTTCAAGGGCGCTTTATATTATTTAGGATCAACAACACGTCCATTTTTAAAAAACTACATAATATCAATGAAAAAATTGTCGTCAGAAAGATAAAAATCATAATAATAAAATAAAAATATAAAAGTCATAAGACATTTAAGTAGAAAGGGTAAGTCTATTCTATTCCAAGGATTTTTCATAAATCTATAAGTTAAAAATTGTTATTATGAAAATATTCAACAATTCAATAAACAGAAGATTTTCATATTTAGGTTGGAGAGATGTAGATGGCAGACCAGCTCGCTGGGACATTGTAAGCACTGCAGCGCTTGACAGAGTGGCAGCTGCAGCCAAACTAGTACGACCGACCAGACCCATACCACCTCCTCCCAGGAGAGCTATCAGAGGGCGTCATGCCATCAGACATCTTTTCACAGCGGCTAGCAAATTTCACAAAAATCTAAGAAGGTAAATTTTATACCCCACATCAAATAATATAACAAACATTTATTAGTATATTGCAGAAGAAAAAGATATGATCAATCTTTTATATAAAACAATATTATCTTGTATTTTGGCACATAGAGAACAACTTGTGTGTTATACATAAATATTATTACTGTGTTGTTTATAGGGGAGTGTATCTGGCCTGTATCATATATCATGAAGATAAGGTGCTGGTGACCAATGAGGATTTCTTACCTGTTATTGAGATAGATGAGACATATCCAGCTTGTGTCTATACAGACTATCATTGGCTAATGAAGGTACATAACTAAATGCATTAAAAAATAAATGGTCTCAAATAAAAAAATTACGTATACATGAAAACTGGCAAGGCAGATACAAGTCAGACCATTTTTTTCAGTTTTCTGATTGTTATTGTCCTTGTATTTGTTATGTCAATTTATAAAGTGCTAAGTTAATGTTAAAGTTTCCTAATAAATTCCATATTATGATAGATCAATATTATCGTAACAAAAGTTTCCATTATGCGTATTTATACTTCCCATTTGCAAATTGTGAGTTGACATTCATTGTTGTTTTAGGTGTCATGTTGTTGGGACGACATCAAGAGTCTCCGTGCAGACATGGAAAAGAATTCATCTTCAGCAATACACTTTAGATCAAAGCTGTTGGCAGCAGCAGCTCAAATGCAATCAGCACTATGCATACAAGACTTAGGTAGAAAAAATACATTAGTCTTTTTATTTTAACTTATCTGTGCCGGAAGTTATACTACGTCCTAATTCTGCAAGTCAGAAATATTAGTCGCAAAATAATTCATACACAGATTCCAGTTGAAGTATCGTAGCTGTTACTACAGTTTATTTATGTCTAGGTTTAGAATATAAATAGTACATACAATGTACACACTAGTGATGTAACAAATGTGCGATTTTGGATATTCGCGAACGCGAATGCGAATATTTGTTACCGACATTTGCGAATAGCGAATATTGACTTGCTTAAATTTCTACAATTGCTCAAACATTAAAATTTCTACCCCCCCGTTGCCGAATTTTCAAAATGGTGTAGGAATTTAAAATATTTCAAAACTCCTCAGTTTTCTTCAAGAATATTTTCTTGCAGTATCTTTTTTTACAATGTACCAGGTAAGTATCCGGTACTTTTACCGAAAGGCGAATACGAATATTCGTTACTTCACTAGTACACACACCGTGTCCAGAATGTAATGGTGGAAGGTTTTGTTAGTAAATGTGCAAACAATGTCGACACACTGTATTCATATTAAGAATACATAAGGTTTATGAAAACAGTTTGTATTTTAATAATAAATAGTTTTATGTTAACTATTGATATATTCATTATAAATTATGATCATTTCAATATCTACCAAATTATCAAAATTAGTAAACTTTTCAAACATTAGTTGACTTACTACAGACGATTACGTCAATGCGAGATATACAGAAAATATTTTCAATGTTTAAAAATACATCATCTTTTCTATAGGCTTATGAAATTATTTTGCTACGTTATTCATCCACTTCTGCAGGAGAAAGAATTGAATTATCCTTCATTAGCTGACCTCTGAACTGCCGTCAAGTTTCGCGAGTCAGACTCATCTCCATCTCTTTCCACCATTATTGAAAGATTGGCACTTTGGGTGGAGTACAGATTAACGTCATCCTAGGTGCAAATGTCTTTTCCATTTCGTCGTCCGAAGACATCGTGGAGATGTGCAGGTCGAAAGAGTTACACGCACAAATTATTAGACCTGATTTTTTTATTTCATGAATGACATCCAAAATGTATATATTTAATATTTATTACGTATATTAATATAAAGTTAACTCTAAAGTACCATTAGAATTTAAACAATGCTTTTATTTTAAGAGAATATGTTTTTAAATTGCTCAGTCAACAGCTATTCGCATGCAAATATCGGTTTGCAACTGTCGCTTTATGTATTTTCACACAATAATTGTCATCAAATCATTTTATGAAAATGATGCAAGTGACAATGGACATTCATTGCCCAAACCTTTGTCGCGAAACACAACACAGAGGCAATCTTTTTTTTAATTCTCTGCGCTTGAATTCACCATAGAGAATAACTTCCGTTAATTCCACCATGTGTTTTAGTTGTCTTCATTTTACAATTAATATGGAATAAAGTTAATAATAAATTACTCGTATGTATATTAGGTCAACTCTACCACAAGCCACTACGGGACAGTCACGGGACTCTTGTGATATCCTGTATCAACTCTGTGAAGTCTGCTAAAAGTGTGTCTGTATTAAACTCAAGATGGTTGCCTATGAGCAAGGTACAGAAAAGGGTGACAGCTCTTAGTGAAGATAACACTATAGGAGATTTGCTCATGGCTACCATACATGAACAGATACACTACCATCAGGTATGTAAAAGGAAAAAACTTTTAATGTCAGGAACAATTCAAACAATTAAGCAAATATATTTATAATTAGTAAACCATTGACATTTGATGCGTTTTAATTTCATTTATGTCATATTGAGGTGCTATTTCAGCTTTCTTCTGTAAAACTGCCTCGTGGTTTATACCTTGGCTACTTGAAGCTGCAATCATCTGTAGATCTCATCCAAGTTGTGGTTCCAAGCAAGGCTCCCAATGTTCTGCCACATTGCAAGATGAGGGATAACTCTCATGTGTCAGCGTAAGTATTAATTACACAATCCTCATTAGGTTAATTTATTTATTAAACTGTCAATTTATTTATTCTACTACAATATTATTTCAGTGAAGAATGGGACTACTTAAAACAACAACAGGCAAAAACCAGTGGAACTTTAGAAGTAAATCCAATCAAGAATCCTAGAAGAATGTCAATTACAAGTATTCAATCACAATCTCCTACAGAATCTCAACAAATGTTCCTTGATCTGCTCACATCATCTGCCAAGAAACTACTCAAGTACATGGACATTCCTTTGGAAAAGGCTCTCACGCATAGGCTGTACGATTTAGAAGTGATAGATTTAAGTAATGATGTTAGCTTTATTATAATATGCCCTCCAGCTGAGCAGGCGTGTTCCGTTCCAGGACAAAGAGAGATTTTACTACAAAGAGGCGATCTCCTTAGTTTACCAATACAGGCGTTTGAAATGATCCACCTTAGTACATATCAGAACAGTATTATAAATAAGTATTCAAAGTTAAGTTGTACAATAGAAATAGATACCGTCCTTGCTAAGCACTCTCACAGGGAAGCATTCTCAAATAGTGAATTACAAACTGCTAAAGATAGACTGGCAAAGTTACAAGAGTTACAAAATAATCTCAACTCAGTTTGGAAAGACTGCAGGTGGTTGATGGATGTCATTAGCTTTGCCAGAGATAAAGATAAATCACAAAACAGTACTGGCAGTAGTAATGTTGGCATTCAGATGAAGAATTTAATCAGTCGCATACCAACAACATTGATAAGTCACGATAATAATCCAATAGCTGATAACCTTATGGTCAGTTCTACATCTAATACTAATCTTAAGAGAACTTTATTGCAAATTCCACCTAGAGATCAAAAGCTAGCTAAAAGCTCTCCAGGAAGAGGCTCTTGGCCTGGTCCTAATGCTGGCAGTCCTTTAGCTCCACCGGGTATATCTTTGTTGTCTGCAGAGTTCAGTAAATCAGAACAGCATCTCAGCATTTCTCCTCGAGAGGATTCTGTTTCTACTCTTAATTTGAGTGGCTCACAATATTTGAGTGCAACTTCGGATGCACTGAGTGTAATGGATCCATATTCTAGGAAGAGTAGTGCTGATTCTCAATTCACTCATTCCAGTATGACTAGTAACAACTATTTCCCCGTCACTAGCCAGCAGGTGCAAACCAAACCATTTGAGGAGCCCACTATCAATACTCGACTACCTCCTTCCAGGAGTCAAGACACACTTTTATCTCAACCCAGTATTGCTAATCAAAAGAAGAAAAATGCAGGTCTTAATTCTAGTTTATCAGCCACATCCAGTCCATTGCTTCATGCCAAACCTTTTTATGCTGGAAGTTTAGTTAGTGTTAATACAGTGAATACAACCAATACTTCAGACTCTATGCACAGTATATCCAGTGATTCAGAAGGTCAAAGCTTTCCTATCTCCACATCAACTCCAAACAAATCCAAAAGCAAAAAATCCAAATCTAGAAAACTCGAATCTGGAATAACTTCCTCTAAAAGTATGTCTAATGTTAAATGTTCATTAGATTTTAGTGATCCAAATCAATCTGTCGCTTTCTTAAAACCGTCTACATATTTAAAACCAACTCTAAATGCTATTCAATGTGAATCTGAGTTTAGTCAAAATACAGAACCAGACAATACATCAAACTCATCCAACACTAATCAGCTTTTTCTTGACAAAAATGCAGGGTTCAGTGTGGAAAGTAATGTATGTGACCCAAAAAGACCAGATCTTAGATTGTATGATGAGAGAATTGACTCTCCGCAAAAAGATCTCAAAGTACCTGAAAAGCACTCGCAACTCACACAAGCCAAGCTTCTCCAGCAGAATAACGAAGCGTCGGTAGCGAGTTCCACTGAGGGTAGCAGGTACAGCTCCCATGGAAGTCTCTCTCACCAGTCCTTGACATCAGAACAGGTGACCGTGAAGAATTCCTCGCCAGGAATATTACAAGTGTATGCCGCGTATGACACTGGACTAGCCAGTGGAACATCTCTCAAACTTCATGTTACACCCAAAACATCAGCTAGGGAGGTTGTAGACTTGGTTGTTAAACAATTAAATATGGCAGTTGTGTTAAAAGGGAAAGATGGTCCCATATACACTAATGACAAACTGCAAAACTTCTGCTTAGTGGCTGTCATCGGTGCTAGAGAGAGGTGTTTGAGAGACGACTTCAAACCTTTGCAATTACAAAACCCATGGAGAAAAGGTAGACTGTACGTTAGACAGAAGCACGAGGTGTTAGCTGCATTAGAACATTCCAGCAAACGTACTGCATTTATTTGAATTCCTCTACCTTAATTATTAAATTTGATACATTTTGTTATTTACCAGAATCTTGCCATAATATTGTTATGTTGCGACTGAATTTAATGTAATTTGTATATAGTAAAAGTGTGTAATACATACATACCTACAATATTATATTATTATATGTAGAGTGTTATGAATACAAGTGATTTAGTGAGTAACAGAGTTAGGGTGACTACTAGGTGCTTTCAATGATGATGTGTTGTTTTTAGGGAAATCTTAAATAAGATCACTGTAAATATACATTATAATACTCACTATGTATGTACAGACGTATATAGTAGGTACATGCTAAAATATAATTGAGAAATAATATTATTTAGTTTATATATATATATATATATTAATGCCGTGATTCTTGAGTTTATTACTAGGAAATAAGTATGCAAAGGGAAATATATATATATATATATATATATATATATATATCATACATAGTATCATATATGTTGTTATGTTGTAGACTGGTTTCTCAGCAATTGAGCAATTTCTATTTGTGTAGGTATCATATACTTATTATAATGTATTATGTACATAGGTGAATTAACGGTATGTAGGTACATTTATTAAAATATATACATACTTATGAGAGAAAAACTTTACGTTTTACCCGCATTATAATATTACATATTATATCAATCTATAGGAATATTTCAGTTGTCAAAATCTTAAACACCAATATTCAATTTTAAAAGAAATATGTACATATTTATATATTTAAATGTTTGCTATTTATGTACAACTAATTGTATATTATTTTATATACTGATTACACACACCACCAAAAAACCCATAGCTAATATTTTTTGCTATAATTATAACAAACATTTTCAAGATCAGAACGGATATTACCACTTACTTGTTCATAATCGGTTAGAGCAGAAAACATATCCCGTTGGAGTAATTTTAAGTCCTCAACATTTTTGGTATTGTAATGCGACATATTGTGGCGTTATTCGGTAGAGCATGAGAAAAGATTAAATAAAATTAGTACGAATCTTCCATACAGAATCTTAGTTTACATATTTATCCCAGAGCATGGGTTGAAATTCCTTCATAAAAATGCAAAAATTATATTCTACGAAACACTCTATATGGACTATTCTGGACTTTATATTATGAATATTTTAATACAATTTATTGATAATTAAATATAATATATATATATAATTAAGAGACAAATCAGTTGTGCATCACATACAAAAAAATGTATGAATAAATTAAAATTACCCAACTACATTGGAACATGGTATGAATACAACATAATTAAAAACTTTAAAATCTACATTACGACCTGATCAAATTCCTTCTGTGGGTACCCCTTCCAGAATAAACAGTATCGATCTCAACATTTCTTCCAACATAGTACAGCTTCATGCAGTTCAATACATATGTAATTAATGTGATTCCACAATTTATCACGAGTCCATGTCTTGTATCCGAGAAACCAGAAACTATGAAATAAGAACTCGGAATTATGAACTCGTAACTAGGAACTCGGAATTATGAGCTCGGAACTAGGAACTCGTAGCTAGGACCGCATCTGATTAAAATAGAAATTCAGAATTAAAAGAATATTCCATTCATCATTCAATTATACAATTGACTAATTAAATAATTCGACAACGTTTTACCTACCTTAATGGCGGATTAATCACTAATTCACTGTTATTATTTATATATAAAAATCGAATGAATATCTTTAACATTCATTATGAATTAACATAAACTTTTCTTATATATTACACAAAACTAATTTGATTTTTTACATGTCGAGTTGTCGTGAGAGAATACGAAGGTACGTGCGTTTCTCTATCTAATTCCGCTGAAGAATGATTGTTGCAAATTTCATAGGCGACTTGTGGGTGAACAAAACTTTACCCTCCACACTTCCTTTCCGCAATGTTGCAAACATTCAAAATTCATATTCTTAACAATTTTAATGTGGATTAATCTGTCACATTAATACCCCTTTCCCCGGATAAAAAAAAAATTGAATAATTTTTTTTTTTAAATACTCATATAAAATTATAATTCATACTATGTTCCAACTCTAAACAAATCAAAATTAAGGAATTTATGGCAACACACTGGCCCTCAGCTGTTAAATAAATTATGGACGCCATCTATGTTTCATTAATTTAACTGTGAAAAATCTGAAAATAAGAATTATTTTTCACAATAGGGTTAATGCCAAATATAGAAAACTCTACACCCTACGAGTATATATAAAAAAATTAATAAAATAAAAACAGTGTGTTTCCACGTTATTCCTTTAGTGTACAATTATATGATAAAACTACAATATATATACATCAGCAGATTTTAATGTACAATATTAAATTTGATATCAAATATTCAACACCAAATTAAATTACTAAAATTTTTTTTTTTTTTTTTTATATGTAATAAAAGCTTTTAACGATTAAATAATCCAATTTTCCTTTTTTTTTTTTTAAACTATCAATATTCCTTTTTATTTACAAAATCATTTTATGAGAAGTCTTTATTGTGTATATTTTACAAACCAGACACAAATTTACTTTCAACTTGTAAAAGTATTTGACTTAAAAAGCATTATAAAGACATCATAAATTTTATCTATTAATAAAATATTTACTCATATTTATATATTACAATTTATATATTCAAACTTATATTTTAATAAAGTATATTTACTTAACATTAATATATTTGATCATAAATACCTTTTCAAAAACAAAAGCATATATAATAACAATAACAACAATGTGTGACAATTTCACAACCATTCCACAATTTCATGACATTTGTATCTTTGATCTTCCTTGGAAATCCAAATACCACCATGAATATATACAAATTATTATATTTAATTATATTTTTATATTTTTTTAAATTGCTTTGTAGCATTGTTTCTCTGTCATGAGAAGACTTAAGATCGTTTGATCTACAGCATTATAAACATATATATCTATCTATATTCTTATAGCTTACTTTGTTTTATTTTAAGAAAACCTTCTTCAATCTTATTATTTTACTTAGTCATTCGCTTCATCAAATAATATTATAAGAGAATATGTCAGGCAAAAATTATAATACTCTGTGATGAGATATTTATGAGTATACCATTGGTATAGACTCCATTTTGAACCTAGACATTAGAATTCTTGTTTAGTAAAAAAAAACCATCGCAATCATTATGAGGTTCATATTCACTCCATTGCATCTATATCTACAGGCATACAATCTCTATTAAATACACATCCAAAAATATATCATACATTCTTCATCATATATTGGCCGTACACATCATACATATTTTTCAATCAAAATTACTTTCATACTATAGACACCAAAGTTAAATACTCAACTACATAGATTCTGCATTGACCCTTTCACGAAAGTTATTTCTTTATTATTTTTTTTTTATTTTAACTGAATATTACACTCCCATTTCACTACAGAAGTTGAAAACTCATTTATATATAATTTATTTTATGTTTCATTATTATAATATCCTATTATTTATATGTGCGCATCCTCATTCTAAACGAAATGGCATCTCTTTGTACGAGATTATGCCTGATTTGCACTCAATTCGTATACACTTTTTCATATGTATTATTCAGCAATTTATGTACAATTTATACATTTACATATTTTTTTTATTTCTATCTATATACACTATTGACTATAACATACTTATTTCTATTTTTAACCTTTCTTTTATGTATAAACTTACTAGTTAATTTTAATTTTCGAGTGTGTGCTTTGACACTTATCACGTTACCCACTGGTGGTGAAGGTACGTCAATATCATTGCTAATGTTTTCATTAGACGAATGTACATCCTCCAAATTTTTATCTAAAGGTGAACGTTCCGCCATTTTGTATTAATTTTTCTATAAAAAAATTCAATTTGAATAACTTTTATAATATCATCAATTTTGATTTAAGAAAATAAAAACCTATTCATATAACACTTACTCTATAATTGTAATATGTCTTTGTCAACTACGTATCTAATATACATTTGTTTAATTGCGTACTAAATATAATTATAAATTATAAAATACAAAACAACTGAATATTTAATTTCCAGAAATGACATATTGTATAATATAGATATATTAAGCAATATTTTAAATTATTTTTAATATGGAACATCATACGAATTTTTTTTAAACTACATTTTAATATACTTTACAAAACAAAAATGACTGATCGCATTGAACAAAATGCATCCAAAAAGTATAAACAATGATTTATTATTTGTTTGTATTACGCAAAATCCAACCTAACAACATCTCTCACTCAAGTTATTTATAATATTATAAAATGCAAGGGTAATGAAAAAGTACTCTTTTTTTTTTTTACTTCATCGTCATATCGTTCCGTCAAATACTAATGACTCGCTCAACAAAAACAAATATTATACAGTATTATTTATGTATTCTAATACCTAACTATAATTAAAATTTCTTGATTTTATTTTTTTATTTTAACTTTAACAATTTAATTTATTTTTATCATAAAACTAATTTATTATTTACGAAAAATATAATACCTAATTAATTTTGTATATTATTTCTTTAGAAATAAATTTATACACAATGAATATTTAAAAAAATATATCTCCCTCCATTGGATTTATTTAATTTGTTTTTAACTAAAAAAATTTTGACAATAAAAATCGTCATTTGACAATATAAAAATCGATAAAAAAATCGTTACCTTCTCTAATTAACACTTAAATACAACTATAAATTTATAATTTTTTTTTTTTTATTTAAAATTACCCGAATATTATCAAATAGATTTTTTTTTTTTTTAACCTAATATTATTATTAAAATTAATTATTCTAATTATTTTAACATCAACATACATTATGCCTAAAATAATTTTTATCATAAGATTAATAAAGAAATTATTAGTACATTTATTTATATTCATATTCAATCATTCTTAAAACTTTCTTTCCATCCTGTATATATGCAGATAATATTATAGGCATGGCATCAATATGATTATACCTATAACATAGTACTATGCGGTTCTATAATAAATTCACAAGCCGCTAACATTGATAAGTCATAATTTTGTTACACGCACCGTCAAAAACATTATGTTGTAGGTATCTTATACCTATAAAGACCAAATTTTCAATACACCAATCGACCATACAATATAAATGTAACTACCTATATACCTATCTGATTATTTTATGCAGACTTCTATATTTTAATATTGTAAATTGAAATTTTTTTATTTCGATTAATTTTTAGTAGGTAATTGACTATCTTATTAAACTAAATATATGTACCTACATATATGTCTCATTGTTTTAGCAAAATCATGGCATTGAAATTCCAAAGAAAATACATATCACAAAATCACTTACCCCCTTCGTTGGAGTATATTGCTTGGAAAATTAACGAACTGCAATTTTTTTACTTTGTAATGTCGTAAATGGTTGTGCAAATGTCCTGTATAATTCCTTCAATATTATAATTTATTTTCCATCTATTATTTGTATGATGCAGCTGGAATAATTTCATATGGCATTAATATACACATCACACATAAGCACACAAATAATCTTCCATTTATGATACAAATATTTACTGAAGGAGAGTAGAATACAATTTATGAAACAAAATTTATTCTATTTTATCAAATTTATAACCATTCAAATATAAGGCAATGTTTTTATTTTGTTTCTTGTTTATAAAATTTGCAAAATTGCTAGAATTATTACTCTTTAAAAATATTACAAAAATTGCAACTGTATTTATCAAATAATTTTCGGCGATTCTACTATTTAAAAGAATAATCGAAAGTAAATAATACCTAAATAAACTTTAAATTACCTATTATAAGGTTTGTAACATCAGTATTATTTTTTTATTTAAAAAAAAGTAGGTTACATTAAATTAATCTTTGCAACATTTCTTTATAGCAACATGTGGCTGATAAAATTGCAACAAATCATATGCAATGCAAAAATATACTGTTGCCAATAATTTACATATCTTCAATTTTAATTTTTTTTAATAATTATTAATGATATGATTACATATATGAAGCAAATAATTTAATATTTAAAATTTTCTTAAAACTAATACTTATAATTAGGTATTGCAATTACAATGCGACAACTCAAAATAAAGGAATTTCCCCCAATTAAGGCAAAATTAGCCTCACGTGGGCGCAAATTAATGTGGCGTTATTCGGTAGAGCATGAGAAAAGATTAAATAAAATTAGTACGAATCTTCCATACAGAATCTTAGTTTACATATTTATCCCAGAGCATGGGTTGAAATTCCTTCATAAAAATGCAAAAATTATATTCTACGAAACACTCTATATGGACTATTCTGGACTTTATATTATGAATATTTTAATACAATTTATTGATAATTAAATATAATATATATATATAATTAAGAGACAAATCAGTTGTGCATCACATACAAAAAAATGTATGAATAAATTAAAATTACCCAACTACATTGGAACATGGTATGAATACAACATAATTAAAAACTTTAAAATCTACATTACGACCTGATCAAATTCCTTCTGTGGGTACCCCTTCCAGAATAAACAGTATCGATCTCAACATTTCTTCCAACATAGTACAGCTTCATGCAGTTCAATACATATGTAATTAATGTGATTCCACAATTTATCACGAGTCCATGTCTTGTATCCGAGAAACCAGAAACTATGAAATAAGAACTCGGAATTATGAACTCGTAACTAGGAACTCGGAATTATGAGCTCGGAACTAGGAACTCGTAGCTAGGACCGCATCTGATTAAAATAGAAATTCAGAATTAAAAGAATATTCCATTCATCATTCAATTATACAATTGACTAATTAAATAATTCGACAACGTTTTACCTACCTTAATGGCGGATTAATCACTAATTCACTGTTATTATTTATATATAAAAATCGAATGAATATCTTTAACATTCATTATGAATTAACATAAACTTTTCTTATATATTACACAAAACTAATTTGATTTTTTACATGTCGAGTTGTCGTGAGAGAATACGAAGGTACGTGCGTTTCTCTATCTAATTCCGCTGAAGAATGATTGTTGCAAATTTCATAGGCGACTTGTGGGTGAACAAAACTTTACCCTCCACACTTCCTTTCCGCAATGTTGCAAACATTCAAAATTCATATTCTTAACAATTTTAATGTGGATTAATCTGTCACAATATATACATTTGTAATGCATGTCAATACTTTTTAACTAATATTATTATAATTATATGCATTGACACTTAAATGATACTCATTTCATGTGATAATAATGTTGATTTTATTATTTTTAAGTAAATGAAATTATTTAAAATGAAAAAAGATCTAAGTGAAAATAGAAATTTTCATTGAAGACCATGAGCTTTACGAATTAAAAGAGTGTTTGAATGTATAAACGTAATATTAACAAAAAATATTTAGAGGATGGTAGTTTTTGATGTGTATTATAAATAAATGTGTAATAATTCTCCTAACTTATAAATAAATAAATAAAACTCCAATATTACTTAGCCAACTATTTGAATAATGAATGTATCATGATATTTATTAAGTAAAAATCTTAAAAATTATAATTATTATGTACAAGTTTACTCAACATAAATTATTTATTTTTGTAGATAACTCAGCATATTTTTCATGACATTGTTTCGTTTCAGAGACTATTTTGGAGTGGTTTAATCTATTTGGGTGTAATGCTATGAGGAAAATTTTAATGAAAGACAATTTCAATGCAAATGAAGATTAGGTATTATCATAATATAACTCCGTTAAATTATTATTATTTTTTATATTTCAATGGTTCATTTAATGATCTCCTTTTTTTTAAAACTAGCTATTTAATATGTCACATATAGGTGTGCTATTTTCTTTTGAATCGGTGCCAAATATAATCAACAACTGCTCTCTATCATCTAAATATAGAATGCTAGTACCTACTTAACAATTTTGTTCATCTGATACTAAATATCATTCTCAGGAACACATGAATATTTAGTATGTAACCATTGTTTAATGACAAGTTTACATAAAGTTTTGTTCATCTGATAATAAATATCATTCTCAGGAACACATGAATATTTAGTATGTAACCATTGTTTAAAGACAAGTTTACATAAAGTTTTGTTCATCTGATACTAAATATCATTCTCAGGAACACATGAATATTTAGTATGTAACCATTGTTTAAAGACAAGTTTACATAAAGTTTTGTTCATCTGATACTAAATATCATTCTCAGGAACACATGAATATTTAGTATGTAACCATTGTTTAAAGACAAGTTTACATAAAGTTTTGTTCATCTGATACTAAATATCATTCTCAGGAACACATGAATATTTAGTATGTAACCATTGTTTAAAGACAAGTTTACATAAAGTTTTGTTCATCTGATACTAAATAATATTTAGATATTTTTATATATATTTATATATATTTTTTCGATGGCATAGCGCACAGATGTGGTAAGTGCAGTTTTCATAGTTTTGAGATAATCAATGTTGAAAGTTTGAGATACCATACCATTTAGTACTTACCATACATAGTTTTTGTTAAATATCTCGGCAATGACACAGAGTTACGCAATAATATTCCTAAGGAACATACTTCAGATGATATAGATTCACATGCGTATAATAACTCATTTTCGGTAAAAACTGCACTTACCACATCTGTGCGCTATGCCATCGAATTATCATTCTCAGGAACACATGAATATGTAGTATGTAACCATTGTTTAAAGACAAGTTTACATAAAGTTTTGTTCATCTGATACTAAATATCATTCTCAGGAACACATGAATATGTAGTATGTAACCATTGTTTAAAGACAAGTTTACATAAAGTTTTGAAATCATATTTCAATTCTTTATCAAGCGTGATGTTCATTGTCTAATCATTTTGTTAATCTATTATAGGTATAATAAAACTTACTCCATATCATGTGACTGTTTATATCAAGAACAATTAATATGTTTGGAATGAACTTTTGATACTCAAGTATGTATTTTTTCTGAAATATATTGGAACATATTTTTAATGTTTAACTGTCTACATACAATAAGTAACGAAAAATAGGGACCTGCGATGCATGTTATAAAAAAAGTGAAATTGATTAGTTAGTGTATAATTAGATGTGTGGAATTGGTAACTAAATTTTAAAATATATAAAGATATTTTTATTTTGTAATAATCTAATTCCAACTTTGATTGTGTTTAAAATCTGTGGTTTATTACTGTACGTCACCTGCAAAATTCAGTATATCAACATAAGTTACAGGCGAAAGATATACAATATGGCACCCTTGAGGTCACTAAATGACAGTTTACAAATTGCCCATATACATATATGTAGATATTTGAAATGTTTCTTCAATCCATCAATGGAATAGTTATTTATTCAACTTTAATGTTATTCACATAATCATTATAACAAAAACACAATCAATATACATGAAAGTTTTTTTACCATTATATGATATCGACAGTCAACACAAAGCACAAAAATATTTGGGAGCAATATTGTACAAAAACTTAATGAACTTTGTGTAGTGTCATGATCAAATTTTTATCATTTTGAATGTATTTGATCATTATTTTTAAAGTCTTGTTTGTAAAATAATGTGAAATCGTAGCTGATCATTTGTAATTTATTTATGTTTGTGTATTATTTTTAGTAAATAATCAATAGCTTTATTTCTGACTTTTTAACATTTTAACAAAAGACATTCTCAATCCAAATTACTTATATCAAATCTACTAAAATATTGCAAATTTCTGTGCGTTCGTGTTTAAAAACAACCAAGAGTTTTTCTGATTATAAAAAACAATATAGTTCCAACGTTTGAGTTTATTTTTGCTTATTTAATTATATGACCATGTTACTTAATCATCAACTATTCATATAAAAGTATGTAATCTGATTTTCATTCCTTCATAATCAAATAGAATATATATTTGATTCATATATGTAATTAATATTTCTAAGAAGTTTTTCATATCAGCTTTCGTAGCAGTTTTTGTTTAATTATCAGGAATTGCCATCTATACTATATTATACAACACAACTGCGAGCTATACCTACTTTATTATTATTATAGATGATTATATTTTATTACAGAAGCCTATTAAATGTCTTATGATTGAATAATAAATGTTTAATAAATACATAATTATATGTATATTGTATATACAATAAAGTATGTATAAATATTATTAGTAATATTAATTAATACCAAAGACATCACACATGATGAAACTGTGGACTTTGGCCAAATTAAAGAAAAAAATATAGTCTCCATCGCAGTAAGGGATAGTCCTATGAAAAAATAAATTGCACCACATGAAAGAAAAATTGTTAGGTTGGTGTCTTTTCCTAGCATATTGCCAGTACATAATAAAATCTCATAAAGCAGGTGTATAATTATAGTACTATGTGTCAGAAATGGACAATGCAACCTAACAAGCTGCCTCTGTGTCTGCGAGAGGAGGTGAATGGAGAAAGTTTTAAAAGAGGGCTGAAGACACACCTTTTTGCTGGGAGTTTCGGGTGTTGGATACGATATACAGCGCCCTTGAGGTCATGTTATGAGTAAACGGCGCTTTACAAATTGTCCATATATATATAACAATAACTATCCCAGGTGGCACGTTTTTTCCAAGTGCATAGTTTTGACATGTATAATGTCTTTACAAGAAGATATTGATGATGGTACATGTATAAAAAAGAATGGTAAAGACGGGTAGTGATTGAAATAATTTTAAAACAATAATTATGTAATGTGTTACTACTATTGTGTTTAAGTTTAATTTAAATAATGAATATTATTTTAATGCACATGTGTTTTACAGCTGGCACACAATAAAACATATTTATGTCAATATTACAGTACTATTATTATTTATTTCCTACCTTATATATATTTAAGTGTGTATATATAAGTGGGTGGGATTTCCATCAGATTAATCTGCATGTGGTCATACAAGTCGCCCTCTCGGTGCCAACAATATTACACTATTATTTTTATTATTTATTTCCTACCTTATATATATTTAAGTGTGTATATACAAGTGGGCGGGGTTTCCATCAGATTAATCCGCATGTGGTCATACAAGTCGCCCTCTCGGTGCCAACAATATTACACTATTATTTTTATTATTTATTTCCTACCTTATATATATTTAAGTGTGTATATACAAGTGGGCGGGGTTTCCATCAGATTAATCCGCATGTGGTCATACAAGTCGCCCTCTCGGTACCAACAAAATTTTTAAAAATTCAGAATGTATGGCATACTTCATCGCTAATATTAAAAATGTCTTATTTGTGATGATTTTCATACATCTGCCTTCATAAGACACTTGAAAACTTACTTACCTTATTTCCTTTAACCCTTTCGAATCCACAGCCGTGACATCCACGTTTGACATTTCCTTACCTTAGACATCCACACCCGTGATATATCGTTTTTGATTTTTCGACACTCCCAGAGACATCTGTGTTGGATTTTTTAAATTTAAATCTGTACCGATATATACCTACATTCATCCTTTATCCATTCCTGTGAAGTCGACAAAGATGTACCCACGAATTTCGTCACAATGACGATTTATAAAAGTACTGACAGCGTACATGCCGGAAATCAGTCGCCGTTCACATTATAGTACGTTATAGTATTATTATAGTACGTTCGCGCAAATTGTATCATACGCGTGGCATTTTTGATACTCAATCAGTTATATTGTTTATATTATTTATTTTGTCACTTTTGTTACTGTGGATTGGTTTAATTTAATTATTTAACCTATATTTATGTTCAATTGATGTTATTGCTTTATTTATATTTTATTTTGACCCTTGGCAAAATTTGAATACTACTTAGTAGGCCCTACACAAGTGTAAACATTTTTTCGATTACGAAATTTATGAACAGTTTTGATTATTTTTATTCTCAGTGAAGATTTGAAAAAAAAAACTGTGTATTAAACAAAGTAAAAAAATAAAATAAAAATCTGAGTGCAGTACATTGAAAAAAAAAACATTCGACCGTTGTTTTCATGAACAGACTATAAACTATCTTTGTTATGTATGTGGCAGGCTAGGCGAGGACACTTGAGGTTCAAATATCCCGTGTTATGGGAGTGCGTTGAGATTTTAATGACTTATTTGTTTACATGATTCTAGTAGAAGAATGAAGGAGCTCAAATAACCCGCCAATGTGACTATGATATGCAATTTTATATTAAATAAAGTAAATTGAAACTAAAAAAGTGGATTATAAATATCACGCGGTATTGAGGGCACGATTCCAATCGGGAGGACTCGGAAATCAAAAGGTTAAGGACAAGTTACCCAATTTTGAGTTAATATGACGTGAGGATGGTTAATTTTGATACATTGAGTGATTTTAATATGAACCATTTGAATGTCAAATAAGATTCATTAATAATTTTTCAGTTGTGTATGTAGCATTATTACAAATTTATCTTCATTCCAACTGCATTCCACCAAAACGCTAAGTAGACAGGAAACATTTTATGATTCGTAAAATATAAATAAATCTGTATATCTATAATAAAAATAAATCATTACAACCAACAAAGGAAAACTGTCTCATTACTGTCAATAGAAGAGGTATATTGATTTAATTAAAACACAAGAATGTATTTCGTATATTTTATTGTCCTAGTTCATTAGAATTTTATGTGTAAAATATATACAAGTAGCAGATTTAACACAATACTTGCTACATACAATATTAAAAGTTGGAACAAGTACGCACATAATAAGTTCGATAATGTGATATTACATGATAAGTAGAGAATCAATTGAAAAACAAAACAATATAACAATTGACCTTTGGTATGATTTTATAATACATAATTTGTTGCAAAGAGAAATTTCTCATACAATATAAATTTCATTATTATTTACTAATAAAAATTTGCAAAGTTCATTAAAAGATTTACAAGAGCTACTAACTGATTTAAGTTTCCTCTACATACCTCTACTACATGTAAGCTTATAATCAGATTCATGCGTTTCACAATAAGTATCATTCATCAGTACTTCAGCGCCCACTGGCAATCTCCTTCATTCTATTCAGAGCGGATCCAGCCTTGAACCATGTGATTTGCTGTCCATTCATTGTGTGGTTTAGTGTGATCTTGTCAACTTTGCCATCAGTTTGCTTAATTTCAGCTTCAACAGGCTACAATAGAAACAGAAACAAGTTGTACACAACAATATATCATCCTCTATTATCTAATGGACTAGTTGAAAAATGTTTTTATTTAATTACAATCTTTATGGAGCATAGAGGTGCCACAAGAAATATAACAATAAAGTATAAAAGAGTTAAGTTCCCTTCCTAACCACCTTGCATCTAGTGACAAACGTCACAGTAATAAAACTAAACTAATACCAAGTTACCTATCTCGGAAGCAAAATTGCTTAAAAATAATAGAAACCAAAAGTTGTATATCGACTGTGCTCAGGACAAAGGCATTAAACCACAATTTAGGCAAAAGTCGTTTTCTGTTTTTTTTTGCTTATAACTTGATAGTTCCTGAATATTTTCTCTTCAATTTTTATGACATAATAAAAGAACTACATTACAATAAGATGGTAAAATAATAATGACAATAATTTTTGTCATTTTCTTTATCCCACAGTTTTTTTGCTTCTCCTATGAAATTTTACCGATGTGGTTTAAACCCTTTGTCCTGATCACAGTCGATATGTCGAATTAGATTAAGTCCTCAAAAGCAGATTAATTTAGAGGCAGGGAGCTATTATTTTTTATTTCATGTTGTTGAAATTTCTTCATATAATATTTATTATAAGTAGCATGTGATCAATATATGTAATATATAATTCTCTTTCCACAAAAATATATTACAGTAATGATGGTGAGCCATTTAATAATTTATAATTATTATTAAAAAAAATCATATTCTTCTGGGACCATGACAGCTCTCAGCCAATGTAATTCCAGAGAAAACAAAACTTTTACGCAGTGTTTCCACTTATTTTATAAATTCAGTGTACGTTATGACGTAAAACACATCCATTTTCTGGGCAATATATATATATATGAAGTAAATAACAAAATAGCATTGCACTCACTTTGCCTGGTGCTAGGTCCTTCAGTCCAAGAAGTGAAATCTTCGATGTGGGCTGAACCTTATCGTAATCTGAGGGGTTCGAGAAGGTCAGTGGCAACATTCCTTGCTTCTTTAAGTTGGTCTCGTGAATTCTACACATAGAAAAAACATCACATTAATCTTAGAAGTAAATAAAACCTAAAACGAGACATCCACACTGGCAATAAGCCACGTATTAAAATTATTACAGCAAAATTTGAGTTTGTCAGTAGCCTGAAGGTAGAGTCTCGGCCTCGTGCACAAGGGGTCCGCAGTTTGATTCCAGGTGCCGGGAAACCCCCATTTCACAACACAAGCTTTTAGCTTACTTTGAAAGGTGAATAAAGTTGTTTTTGGCAAGTTCATAAAACCCAGATATATCTTATTTAATTCACACACATATTATCTAATTATGTGTGTGAATTTTCAGATAACTCAGAAGGGGACGATTACTTGCATCAAAAGAACATAGTGGATGTAGGTTTGTAGAAAGGTAGTTTATCTTCTTCTCTTTCAAGGTGAGGTTGAGTGATATATGAAGAACAAAAATGGTTCAATAGCTGGAAAAAGTACATAAATGAAGTTATATATTTGACCTGGCAAATGACTTGACAATGATGGCCCTTCCTCCAAGATGTCTTGGCTCCAATGCAGCATGCTCCCTGCTGCTGCCCTCTCCGTAGTTCTCATCTCCCACAGCCACCCACTGCACTCCAGATTTCTTGTAGGCGCGAGCTACATCAGGGACGCCTCCCCACTCTCCAGTGAGCTGGTTCTTGATGTTGTTCACCTCGTTATTTTCTGAATTCACAGCACTGTAACAAAAAGAATGCAAACATTTATGTATCTATCTACCTATATCATAACGGCACATCCCACAACTCTGATAGTCAGTGGACTCACTGTATTGGTATCTCCATGCCATAAACAATAACACATCACATACAGGAAGGATAACATACATTTACTCTGAAATGAATATGTTAATGTATAATTTGTGACGTCATTTTGACTTATATATTTACTTATTTTATTTTTACAATATTTACAGCACTGCACTGTAATGTTATGGCTATTGCACAATTTTGAAAATTATTTTTCCAAGACAGGCGTTATTGTCATTTTTATATAGGTACCATCACTAAACAAAATGTTGTAAATATATGATGAAACCTCATCACACTGCTTTACTTATATGGACATGTAATAAACAAATAGGTTATCCTTTCTGCGCCATACCAAATTGCTGAATTGAAGTTATTTAATGTCTTATGCAAGGTGTTTTACTAATACCAGCCTTTACAAACATTCAAAATCTAACAGAAAAGAGTGAAACACAAAGTCTTCGCTGGGGACTCCACAGAGCAACAATTAATTAATTATCTAACTCACCAATACATGTGCAGTTTTTACACAAGTAAAAACTTATAGTATTCAACAGAACCAAGATGCACACACAAATTACAGTTCCAAAGTGAAAAATATTAAAGTACCACTTCCAATAAGAAATTGTCATCATAGTGTAATGCTATGCCAGTTAAAAGATCAGCGTAGAAAAACTATCAACAGTAATTGATTATTTCTCGTGTCTTACCCAATGAACATGTTGTTGGAGATGTTATCAAGATGTCCTCTGTATTTAAGCCAAGGTCCTGCAGCTGAGATGTGATCTGTGGTGCATTTTCCCTTAACTTTGATGAGGACAACCAAATCTGTCAGATCTTTGCCGTCCCATTTATTGAATGGTTCCAACAGCTGGAGACGTTGTGATTTGGGGTCAACATTCACCTTCAGTTCTAACAAACACAACCAATGTTACATTACATTTATTATTCACAGCTAAGTAATAATGAATATTATTACATAAATGAAAAATAGGTTAATTTTATACTTTCATCAGAGTAAAGCAGAGAGAATGGAATGTAAATTTGATCCTTACACACTACTATGGAAATGCATATCCGTAACTGATACATATAATTATGTAGATATAATATTATAGGTAGATAATAAGAATCTTACTTTGTCCATCACTTGGTGGTGCTTGGTATGTATCCTCACCGGGGTCGAATCCTCTGGCTGGGAGTTCATCAGCGAAGGGATTTGACAGTTTGAATTTACCCTCATTTCCTCTCAGCTCATCTGTCAATGGATTGAAGTCCAATCGCCCTACAAACACAAGATATTGAAAAATTGTATTCCTATTCATATGTAAAATAATTCTTACCCATATACAGTGATTAATAAAACAAATAAATAAATTAAATTTGTTTGTATTTTACCAGCAATTGAAAGAGCCGTGACAAGTTCAGGGCTGGTGACGAAAGCATGTGTGGCTGGGTTGGCATCATTACGTCCTGTGAAGTTCCTGTTGTATGATGTTACAATTGTGTTCTTCTCTCCCTTCTTAATATCACGTCTGTCCCACTGACCGATGCAAGGGCCACAAGCATTGGCAAGAACCTGAAAAAATGTATATAATATTATACAAATACACATACTTGTATATAAATAATGGATAATGTGTAAGTGTAGGTAATGTGCTAGTCTGTAAGTGGAATTTAGATTTTAAAAGTATTTGATGGCTATTATTAAAATAAGATTAAAAATACAATAAAATCTCTATCGTTCTGAAGGGACTTATGAAATGAGGACTTATTATTATTTGGATGATTTGTAAAGCGCCGTTTTGTGAAAAAAATCCACCTCAAGGGCGCTCTTTGCTAACTAAGGTTGTGCTTGAATTATTCCGTGCGATTTCTTGAATAGATAAGTTTTCAGTTGGTTCTTGAAACGAGATATGTCCTGCCTTTCTCTGATCGTTTATGGATGAGGGAAAACAATAAAATATGTGGTTACACAAAATGTATAGAAAAAAATTGATTATGTTCATACATATGACATAAAATAATGTTACAAATATAAAAAAAAATTGGTATCAGTAATCGAATGTGCATAAAAAAATGTTTTTGATTCTTCCCACATCCTGCACACTTCCGGAAATGAAGGAACAGGCAAAGAATCCCTTTTTTAATGAATGCGGGAAAATGATAAACAGAACAGGGAAGTCAACATTATTGATGCCACAGCAAACAGTTAAATAATAAGTAGAAAAATAGTTTTTAGAAATACTCACAGTGCCACCAAAGTCCCTAAGAATCTTGGCGATGCCGTCCCTTTCAATAGTTGCTCTGATTTGCTCAGATCCGGGGGTTACATTGAATGGAACTTTGCTCTTCAAACCATGCTTCATTGCCTGAAATGGAAACATTTTCACTTATTACATTAGAAAATGAACACATTTATTGACATTAGAAACTAAAGTTACATACTAACTGCTGTAAGTTTAGCTGCTGAGACTAGCCTGATTGATGGTAGTCTCATTTCATTGACTGTAATGTCACATGGAATACTAGTATCTGGATTTTTCAATGGATTTGTCACTTCACATAAAATAATAAAGAGTTATACTACGACAACCACACAATGTTATAAAAAGGCAAAGATTTTCAAATACAAATAAAAAATAAGAGTTGGCACACAAATACATAGTTATTGATAATTTTCATGATTGAAAAAGTTTAATTAAACTTTGCCTCACCTCCTTGACAATGCTGGCGCAGCGACCCATGTCTTCATATGAGGAGTTGGTGCAAGATCCAATGAGGCCAACCTTGATATCAATGGGCCAATCATTCTTCTTAGCTGCTTCACCCAATTTGGAGATGGGGTGGGCTAGATCAGGAGTGAAGGGTCCATTTACATGAGGTTCCAGGGTTGAGAGGTCAATTTCAATAACCTACATTATAAATTCAAATGTTTAATTATAGATTTGCTAAAATATACTTTTTTAACAAGGTAATAGTAGTTGGTAGCCTGGTGTTAAGAGTCTTGGACTTTCAACCAATAAATTCTGGAATTGACAAAAGCATATTGTTCACTTTGAAAGAGTTTGGAATTAGTCTTTAAAAACAAAAAATAAAAATACATGGATCTCAATCCCTCACAACTGAGCAGAGCAAGTGCTTCAAAGGGATGGTAAGCAAAGATATATATGTAGGTACATATCGTCATTGGTTCAATGAAACCTCTTATGTGCTCCAAACCAAATTTTACAGGGGACGCAAAAAACTGTTTAAAAGTCCGCAGATCAACAAATTTAATCAAACTTATTATCAAATTCATGTAAAACTTTGACGTTTTTACATGATTTTGATAATAAATTAGATTACATTTGTTGATCTGTGGACTTTTAAACAGTTTTTTTGCGTCCCCTGTAAAATTTGGTTTGGAGCACATAAGAGGTTTCATTGAACCAACGACGATATCTCAAATGCTTAAAAGCTTATATTTTCATTGATTACATTGAACATTCTTCTATACCTGATCGTATGGGGCGCCAGAATCAGGAGTGAGAAGAGGTTTGTATTGATTGGCAGCTCCAGCAACGTCATCTCTGCTTGTGGCCTTCAGATACTTCTCCATACGGGCGTTGTATGGGAAAATCTGAAAATATACACATCATAATTACCATTGCAATCGAGATACAAACATGGAATACTACATGTGATAAATAACAAACTGACTGACTAAAAGATAGTATGCTGGGCTGTTAATTGTGTGAGTGTTTATTTTTTTTTTTGTAATTTTTTTCTTCTCTGTATTACAGTAAACCCTCGCTATTTCGAACCCCGTTATTTCGAAATTCGTCGTAATTCGAAATATTCCCCCCAAAAATGTCCCCATAATGAAATTTTCATACAAAAGACATTTATAATTCGAAATCCCCGCTAATACGTAATTCGAAATAATATTTGGTCCTTTCAAAACAAAACAATAGAAATTTGTATATTGTAATTCGAAAACATTTGGTTGCCATAAAAAATACCCTTGTTTTTTCCCAAAGCTCCTTCAGGGACAATAAAACTTATTATGTGAAATTTGTGTTCACACTAATACACATAAAGGACCTACCCACTACCCAGCTACATAATAATATTTAACAACGGGATTTCCAAATTTCTAAGTAGATCTCCTATGTTGTATGTAAACATCGTAAATGTATTGTATTTCAATATGTACCTATCTACAGCTGTTTTGAGTATGTACCAGGTACCTGCTACCTATGTATATCCTCTGGCTCATAGCGTGATCGATGTACATTATGTACTTCCGTGTTGTTCATGGGCGTCTCGTCATACGTACCTATACCTACTCGAAATATTTTGTGTTTTAATATTTTTATTTTCCATTCCAAATAAATAAATATTTTATATCCGAACTTTTATACACGTTTTAAATACAAATTTGGTCAAAAATATTTTTCCCATTTTTTAACATTTATAGTGAACTTTTAGTAACGTGTGTGAAGTGAAGCATTAAAATTATGTATTTTTAAATATTCGACTGTGTTTTAGGTACGTATTTATATTTGTGTATTGTTTAGGTAGGTACATACATATTTAGATTTACATGTGTGTGTAATTTAATTATGTCAAAAACTGTTAGTTTCATCAATATTTTGTTACCTTCATTGTGCAAAATGCAAGGATTGGACAAAAACGTGGTATGTGATAGAAGCTTTACATTTATGATAAACCACGATACGCCCATGACGTCTTTATTACGTATGTTTTACTACAAACTATTCCATTCTTGTACAAAGGGTCGCCTGTTTATTTGTAATGCGTATAAGAGTAGTAGAAATTGTTAGCCCTTTCCATGCGGCTCTTTCATCAGCCTTACAAATGTTTTTTTTTGTTTGAACGCGCGAAATTTAAAAAAAACCCAAGTCCAAATCAGCTGTTTCTATTACGTATGGTACCTATGGCTATAATATATATTATATACTGCGTATATCAAAATTATTTCGAAAATTTCGATTTATCGGGGTTTTCGCTAATTCGAAATCAGATTTTCGAGGTCCCTTGGATTTCGAAATAACGAGGTTTTACTGTATATGTATTTTATTCTCATATCAAAGGTTTCTATAGGCGTTCATTGTATAAATAAAAATATAAATAAAGTAGCATAACTAGAATGAAAGCAAGGAAACTAAGATGACTTGAACATGACAAGAGAATGAGAGAATAGTTATACATATGTATAAGGAGACAAGACACAATAATTATACATGGAAAAAATAAAGGTAAATATTACCAAAAAGAAAGTTTTTCTCGCATGAAGTCACATTTGGCATAAGAGGATAAGCAAATAGATTTAAGAAATAGCATATGAGGTTGGGAGTAAGTTAGAAGTGAAGAATACCATCTTTGCTTTAGATATTTCATATGAAGTTATCAACTCACAATTATGGCTTTAGATTGTAAATTTTAAATCTTCAATTGAAACTGAGATATTTATAGGTACATGTTGCATACATATACATTGTATTGTAAGAGGGAAATTGTGTAAAAAAAATATTTTCCAATTTATTTGCAACTTACACTTGTGGTAGCTCCAATTTCAGCTCCCATGTTGCAGATGGTGGCCATTCCAGTGCAAGAGATAGATTCTACTCCAGGGCCAAAGTACTCCACAATGGCTCCAGTGCCTCCCTTCACAGTTAGGATGCCGGCAACCTTCAGGATAATGTCTTTGGGACTGGTCCATCCTCCTAACTTTCCTAAAATAAAAAATACACAGTGAGGATAAGAAAAAATTATCATGCAAGTTTGAAAAAAATGTGGATATATTTCAAAATTGTTTTAGGTATATACCACTTTTTTTAATGGGTAAATATATGATTCTATTAGATCAGTGATGCACAAACTGCCAGCGAATTATACAATATAAAAAAAATTGTCAATACCATTAATAATCGGATATTCGGTAAAAGTACCGGATACTTAATAATTCGAGTAAATATTCTCTAACAAAACTGAGGAGTTTTTGAAATATTTCAAATTCCTATACCATTTTGAAAATTCAAACACAGGTACTGCGAGAAAATATTCTTTAAGAAAACCGAGGTGTTTTTGAAATGTTTCAAATTCCTATACAGTAGTACTATACCATTTTAAAAATTCGGTGACGGGGGGGGGGTAGAAATTTTAATGTGCGCATTTCTGGAAATTTGAATTTTTAGTGTTAATTTTCTTAAAGCGGCCCGTCCTTAGCTCATAATCTTCCCGAGTGGCCCCTGTTCCCTATAAGTCTGTGCATCCCTGTATTAGATAGTATTGATTTTTTACCACAACTTATGTTCTTGGGATTTATATTATACCGATCCCAATTTTGCGAAAAACTGTTCATTATGATAGTATTGTATTTCGAAAATCATGGTAAACAATGAACTGAATATAAACCACTGATACAAAAAAATTATCGTGGCTAAATTACATTCAAAAAAATATATTGTCAGTTAACTGAAAAAAGTGATCTTTAAACTGCAAGATTTACCAACAAAGATAGAGAGAGAGAGAGAGAGAGAGAGAGAGAGACAGAGAGAGATAAAATAAGAAATACCAGAAATCAAAAACAGAAAATTTCTTAAAAGTTTATGTTATACCATCACAGCATTTCCCGCAATAGAGTAACTAAGGAACAAACTGATTATAATAAACATACAGATTGTTCTCTTCATGCCACATAAAGCTTAGAGATTCAGAATGGGTAGCATACCTCATTACTGAATTGAAGATGTATAAATGTCTCATTTAAGGTGTTTTGCATACACCTATACTCCTACATTGGATTCCATATGAAATAGAAATACAATTATAATACTAACAGTTCTTTATCGAAGCTATACAAAGTATCATACTGTATCTATATATACATATATATAAGTTATACAAAGTATCACACGGATGTATATTTGCACAGTTGTAAGAAGAATATTTACTATTAATAATATTACATGTACATTAGACACTTTACTTTGTATTGGAAGTTAGCCAAGAAACGAATCAAGATTAATAATAATAATACTACTATAGTGACATAATAACTACACGCATTACATAGTGGAATACTACGCAGTATCAACATGTACAATAAAAGTGTGGGATTAATTGTAACCTAACCTCTTCTAATGCACTGTACAACACACATTAATGTTATGTCATACCTAATCATCTCAAGTTTATCTCCAAGGGTCAAGGTTTCATGAACAACAATTAACAAATCACAGGCATAAAATACAAATTATCTTCTGTTTGATAAAGACAACAGACATAAAATAGAAATAAATAAAATGCTTGCTAGTAGTAAGCCCGTCCAATTATCAAATTTCATAGATAGCATGACCCAATCTATTCATAGAGTACAAAATCTGGACATGCAATAATCTGGAAGATGCAGAACAGAACAGACAAACTTGTATTACATCATTATAATACAAATATAAATAAAAAATACTCGATTTTAGATATCAAAACACACAACGAAATGTTGTGAAATTACTTAATTTATGTACAGAAACACAATTTTTTTAAGTTTTACTGTTTTCAAAATATAGTGATCTAGTTTCAAATTACAAATACATTGTCAAACTGTAAGTGGAAACCAGGTCACTATATTGTTAAAAATAGTGAAACTTAAAAAAAAAAACAATTTGTGTCTCTTTACGTAAATCAATATGCAGTTACACAAAATGAACTAACTCAATCAAATGCTTTATTAAATAAACCAATTTTGATGAAAATACGACCATCTATCACATTTAATTTTGAAAACAAGATTCTAAATTCCTATATTTTAAATATGCCAACGTAGGTATGTCTAAAACCATTAAAAACGACACCTTGTTTTGAAGAATTTACAATGTATAGGTACAAACCAAAAAACTAAATATAGTCTCTTAAATTTATTATTTTCTCTTTGACACGTGCATTTAGTATCCCAAACATAAATCAAAATACAAACAATCTACATAGATATACTTCACAGATGTACTGTTCTTGATAGAGAGATAAGTGGGCATTGAATAATAATTATTATTATGGTTTATGTTTTTACACTAATCATTTTTTTTTTACATACATAGACAATTCACACAGATCGAGCTAGTCCCAAACTAACATTTAATATTATGTTTATAATCATGTGACATTCTGCGTAGCGAGCATACCTATAACAACACTTTTGAATTCTAATCCATTATACCTGTACTGAATACATTACAATTTCACCATACACCCTGTAAAAGATTTTTGAACAAATTTTCAACATTCATAGCCGTCATAAAAAGTTCAAATAAAATATAGCAGTTATAATGTATAGCATACACTGAGTACTATGCAACTGGTGTGTGTAGTAGCGACCTGTATTACAACAGGTTAAACAGATAACAAAATTATATCTCACTACCTGCTTAATCACTATATAAATAATATATTTATATGCATAGCAAAATGAGAACATTTCAGATTTTTTGTTATACAAAACATATAGCGGTGTTATGAAAAGTAAATGTGCATGGAATGAATAACATAAACAAACAATATTCTTTGACGGTTTAACAATACAATTCTTTGAGATAAAATTATTGTTATCTCTGTGAGGAAAACATCGTTTGTAGACAAAATATATATTTTAATCAAATTACCTGTGAGTTTGACACCAATAACCTTGGGGCACTTCAATTCCCATGGGATGTCGGCCATCACATCTACAGCATCAGCACCTCCAACACCTAATAACAACAGAAATTTAATTTCTAAACTTTCAAAAATACAGAAAGAAAAAAAAAATTGTTTAACAATGTTCCATTTAAAGAGTAACATGATAACACATAGTTTCCATTAAAAAAAAACTGTTCCATTGGCTACCCCACTACCCCCCTTGTGGGAAATGCTACCCTATGTGATGATATGGTAAAGTTTCTGATATGTACAGCAAAATGGCATTTTTCACTTAAAATATAGTCATCATATAGCCTCTTTAGGTCATGAAAAACATTTGAAGAATTCTTTATCCATTTTAATGTATATGGTACAAATGGAATTATTCTAGCAAAATAATCAGCTAAAACTGCCTCCTCGTATTCCTGAGGAGAACCATAAGAGTAAAACTGATAATAGTGCTATATTTATCTAACAATATCTCATTATAATATATCACACTATGACAGAATTCAATAAACATAATTATGTATGGTGTAATTACATTGAATAACGAGCGCCTATATCTAAAGTACTTAGCACTGTGTAAAGATTCATATTAGAGAGGTATTTACATGTGGATTACAATAACTTCAGATATTGTTGAAAACAACAATATATACAAAGCAATAATGTATCATTATAATTCTACCTAAATCTCTAACATCCTACAGAATTTCATTTAGAATGATAATAGGTATATCATGATAGTTTTATTATTTTGCTTATAAATAAATAAATAAAATTAGATACAAAAAAAATATTGGAAACAATAAAGAAAATATTCTTACCAATACACAAACATCCCAATCCTCCACCGTTTGGTGTATGAGAATCAGTACCAATCATCAACAGTCCAGGGAAAGCATAGTTCTCCAAGATAATCTGATGGATAATTCCGGAGCCAGGCTTCCAGAAACCTACTCCATATTTAGCACCAGCCGATTGCAAGAAATCATAAACCTCCTTGTTTAGTTCTTTGGCTCTACTTAAATCCTTTTCTCCACCAATCTGAGCTTCAATCAAGTGATCGCAGTGAATAGTTGAAGGTACAGCAACCTTAGGAAGACCAGATGAGATGAACTGCAACATAGCCATCTGGGCAGTAGCATCCTGCATAGCAACGCGATCAGGACGCAGGCGGAGATAGCTAGTTCCGCGTTCAATTTCCTACAAAAAATATCTTCGTAAGTATTTATCCAAATTTAATGTGAATTTGATTAATAAAAATGCTATAAAACCAAACTAACCTGTGACTTTGGATCATCTATGTGGGAATAAAGTACTTTTTCGGAGAGTGTCAAGGGTCTGTTCAACCTCTTCTTTATGATTTCCAAATTCTTTGAGAGTTTTTCGTATGGGAGGTATGATGTCTTGTCAAACTTTGACATAGCCACCTACAAAAACAATAACATATTGAGGTTATGGTCTGATGTTTTCAGATGAATTACATAACACATATGTTTATGTAAAGTATTGTGAAAAACGAATAATCACATACCTGGGCTGCAGCCGCGTTTAAAGGAGATACACTGAAACATCTTTGCTGAATTTCATTCAACGCAACCTTAGCCCTGCCTCCCTGTAACAACACAACACATCCCTGTTATGCAAGAGGATCATCAACAAACTATAACGCTAGAAAATTCTTAACATATAGAAACATTGTCAGAACAATCAATAAACATCACAAGACACTTTTCGGAATAATACAATACAATTTTAAGACAATAATTTAAAAACTGAAAAAATAAGTCGGCACGCAATAAAATATTTCCATATGCGTAAAAATATATCCGACGCATCAGATTTTAAATTTAATCAAAACTATAAGTGAAAAACGTGCTGCAAACTATTTTAACGCATAATTTAATATGAATATCAATCTTAAATTCGTAAATTATGATGACAGAAAAATCAGGGCAAAATAAAACTAAGATTATACAACTTACGTGGCGATGCAAAACTCTCATACAGTGCGCCATGGTTAAGACAGGAAAAGGTATTTACAATTATTCTAAAAATTAAAACCACCCCTATTCCATAAAATAATTCCCAGTTGATAGACCCGAAACGCAGATTTTCCTAAATTCCAATTTGAGTTGATTTCGCACCGGATATCAAATTAACGTGAAGTTGCAGCGAGACAATACGCTTGCGCAAAACCAAATATTTGTTTGTATAGTAGCGACATCATGTGGTTATTGTGCAAATTATATTTGAATAATCAAACATTTATATAATGAATACCTAGATTATGTAACTAGGTATTTATTTTCTTATCGCTTTTATTGTAGTCTCAAAACGTAGGTGCTTAATTATCAGCGAGTTTAGTAGGCTTTGAAATTCTATGAGTTTTACTTTTAAGTAGCAATCTAGATCTTGATATTTTAGTACAGAATGTTTACGCCTAAGCAAAGCGATTTGATAAGACTAAAATTGCATAAAATAAGGCGCATAATTAAAACTTGTTTATTGTATGCAGCTGGTCTGCAGGCTACCCCACTTGAGTGATATGCCGTGATTCTATTCTATTCTATTTTTCTCAAGGCCATCCACTCGTTTGCGAGTGATTTAGAATATGCCGTGATGGTATAGCTTATAATTAAAATACGTGTAGCAATAATTTTCATAATGTTTTCAAGTTACATGTTCGAAGTAGGTACCTATCAATGTAACTTATAATTTAATTTCCTACAGTGTACCTGAATATAAAAATATTGTACTTAAAAATGAGGTGGTTGTAAGCTTGATGGTATTATCTAGGACCTTCACTTGGCAGATTCAGGATTGGAATCTTCTTATTACTGACCTACTCCGTCTTCCCGACACAAGCATACTACTTAGGGTGCTGGATATGTTTGAGTTTATTACCGATTCAGATTAATTTTAAATAAAAATGTTGATTATTGAACTTCTATAAAATATCAAGCCGGCAATTTCGTCTTCTTCTCCTTGTGCACTTATTAGTCCCACATGGTGGTGAGGTCTGCCTTTCTTTTTTTATTTCGTAACTTGGTTCTGTCGAGTGCATCCTCATGGGAAACATCGTAGCTCAATTTGCAAATGGATAAACCTATACCTACTTACATAAAAATGTCCTAATTAAAAAGCAATGACTATTATTATTTTTTATAACATGCAAAATGAGAAATATAACAATCTCTACTTATGTCGTAGGTACATACATTCGTTAAAATGCATCTAGATCACATGAATATCTACAAAATACACGTTAATTAATTTCATCAAACTATACAACATGAATACCTAATACAAATATTTACCTACCTAAAATGATAATTAAAAAATATAACAACAAAATATTGTTGATACCTCCATACAAAATTTATCTACATATCTTCCTAGCAGTGGACCCCTGACGACAGTTTGATGCAGGAATTTTAGAAAATACCCAGGTTTTTAAATTTCTACCTACCCGTCACCAAATTTTCAATTAGAAAAAGGAATTCGAGAAAATTCACAATCTCTTCATTTGTGTACGGAATTTAAAATAAATATTATAGAATTTTTATGTTTTTTCTTTCCAGCTTAAAAAAATCGATATCTTCAGTTTATTATTAATATACTTTCACGTACTATTACCCTTTTTAACTCACATTATCAATCATTCTTTCTCACATAATGTTTTTCCGGGTGAGTGGAAGAGGGCGTATATTTTACCACTTCCAAAAAAGAACAAGTCATCAAGCCCAGCTGACTTTCGTCCAATTTCAATTCTCCCCTTCTTTTCCAAGGTCACTGAAAGACTGGCATATAACCAACTCAATACTTTTATCACACAAAATAATCTCCATAACAATAAGTCAGGCTTTCGTGAGGGTCATAGTACCACAACTGGTTTGATCAATATTACGGACGACATCAGATTTTCAATGGACAGTCGGCAGCTGACGTTATTGACTTTGTTAGATTTCAGTACAGCATTTAACACAGTAGATTTTGATTTACTGGTAGCGACACTGGAAAGCTTAAATATCTCTCACACATGTGCCCTATGGTTTGAGTCATACCTTAAGGGACGCTCCCAGTGTGTTAAACTTAACAACGGTGCTGTCTCTGAGTGGGCGGAACTGAAATCTGGTGTGCCACAGGGTGGAATACTTTCACCTCTCCTCTTCTCAATTTTTATAAGCCCTGTTTCACGACTTTTTAATAATATACAATATCACTTATATGCAGACGACCTCCAGATTTACACCCATTTTAACATAGAAAACACTTCTACCGCTGTTGAAAATATGTCACATTGTCTGCAAAAAAATTCAGATTGGGCGGCGAATCATGGACTTCTTTTAAATCCTACTAAATCTCAGTCAATATTTCTTGGCAGCCATTATCTTATTTTAAAACTTAAGTCCATGTCCGTGCCCAATACAACCATGGGTTCAGATATAATATCTTACTCAACAACAGTGAAGAACCTTGGTATAGTGATGGACCAAAAATTAACCTGGCAGCAGCACGTGAATTCAATCCGACGAAAATTTTTCCACTCTCTACATTCTCTTAAAAGATATCAAATGTTTCTGCCAACCAAAATCAAAACTTTACTCGTACAATCTTTGCTGCTGCCTCTCATAGATTATGCCGATGCGGTATACCTCGATCTTAATGTAGACCTAGCAACTTGACCTAGAAACTTGAGAGACTTCAAAACTTTGGGATCCATTTTATTTTTAATCTCAAAAGGTCCGATCATATCTCCCAGTATCGGCATTCTCTGAAATGGCTTACAGTGTGTCAAAGACGTGAACTTCATATTTTATCTCTTATAATCTCTTGTTCATAAAACACTCTATTCAACGTCTTTTCCTTACTATTTGAAAGAAAAATTCGAGTATCTAGCGAACCACGGTCTACCACTGCGTTCCAACAACGAGCGTCTTCTGGCAATTTCTTTTCTCAATCATTCTCAGTATGTGGTGCTCGTTGCTGGAATAATCTCTCTTCTTCTCATAGAAAATCTCAATCT
Organism: Athripsodes cinereus; assembly: GCA_947579605.1. Classification (NCBI taxonomy): domain Eukaryota; kingdom Metazoa; phylum Arthropoda; class Insecta; order Trichoptera; family Leptoceridae; genus Athripsodes; species Athripsodes cinereus. Next base: position 20,131,120 of record OX388307.1, on the reverse strand, counting down.
TTTAATGGGTTTAAATACGCCGTCAAGAAGTATTTATTGTCTTCTAACTCAGCATCCGTCCCCTAACCCCTTCCCGATTACTTTGGAGTGTTAGGTGTGTGGATTGTAGTTTTTTCTTTTTTTTTTCAAACTAATTTGTGTAGCTATTTTTTTTATTGTTTGTGTTTTTGTTTTTATTATTTTTATTTCTGTTTACATAGTGTTAATGTGACGTGGTTAGATGGAAGAAATCACTATATAGTGATAATCTCGCCACTGCACATCATCACATTTTTTCTTGTGTATACTTATTGCTTTGTTTTATTTGTTATATGAATGATGATGTGCAAGAAGAATAAAATAAATAAATAAATAAATTATGCACCGTAAAGACCACTACTGCCTAAAGCAAAACATTGAATGGGGAATTTTATTTTATTTTATTGAATTTTATTTATTTTTATTGTGACATAATGCTGGTTGTAATTGATTTGGCTATGTATTTTTTCAAGAGAAAATAAAATAAAAATAATAACGGCTTAGGAGGTTGAATGAAATATTAAAATCCCGTTTTATCTAGTGCAAGTTGTGCCCGGCATTGGGGATCCCAAGAACCGAGAGCCCTGCCCCTGATGTATTTTAGTATTCCATTTGCCCTTACCTAAATAGTTACATCCATGCTGCCTACATCAAAATATTCAAATCAGTTATTGACAATCACATTATATTTATAACGTTACGAATCCGCCACTAAATCACCGCCTAACCTGTTATTTAGCACAATATGTCAGATCACTACGTATGTATGTCTGAGCATAGTTTACGTAACAAAAATTTCATTATGGCGAATTTAAATCAGAGCAAATTAAAATAACTCGCTTTTTATTTATTTATAATCAATGACATAGACAAATAAATTAATATTGTATTAATAAAAATTAAAAATGACTTCATGAATAGTATGTAGGTATGTAGTAAACATAAATATGACTGATAAAATACGAATTAAATTTAGTTGATACATAATAATTATGTTGATAAGTACCTATATTTAAGTACCTATTAATTTATAAGGTGACCACCGACAACTGACAATTTTGATCAAATGTATGCACTGAGAAAAATACTCAAAACGAATCATTAGTACGGTACTACCAGATTAGGACCAGAGATCGTACAAACGATTCATTGGTATAAATCTATAATATTAACTCTTCGCAAACAAATCATTGGTAAATTTACCAACAACTTGTTTGCGAAGAGTTAATATTATAGATTCGTACTAATGAATCGTTTGTACGATCTCTGGTCCTAATCTGATAGTACGTACCAATGATTCGTTGTGAAATTTCGTTAGTATTTTTCTCAGTGTGGGGGATTGTGACCGATGATGTACCTACAAGAGATATGAGATAGAAAAGTAAATGAATTATTGTAATGTTATTGTTTTTTTTATAGCTTGTTGACACTTTGAACGTGGAATTTGTGTTTTTATTGTACAACATACTCATACAACATAATAGGTAATATACATAACATAAAAAAATAACATAACAAAAATAAAAAGTCTTAATGATATTCACATTATTCACAGACACAAAAGGGCGTATTACGTCAATTACGTGGTTCATGAATCATATCGAAGTTGATAGCTTCCCATCGCTACAAAAACTATATGGAAGTCTCAGTATAAATTCGTTGAATTCAATATACGAGTCGATAGAAGGATATAAACTCTGCGAAATCTGCATTTCTTGTATCAGGCTACTAAACGCCTCAAATATCAATGAGCAATATTACAAATACAGTGTCTATGTTTCCCAATTTAAGTAAATAAATTTAAATATTTATATCTTTCAAACTTTTACCTCAATCAAACTTTTATCTACTTACGTAGTATATCTACCTTCTATACCATCACGATACTTCCCACAAGAGGAATTATTAACATGCAGGTTATCCTTTGCGTGCCATAAAAAATAAGACATTCAGAATGGTGGCATGCCTCATCGCTAAATTGAAAGCTCCTATATGTTTATGAAATGTTTTACAAATAACATATAATTATACACCTACATACGTACCTATTTATATTAAGTATAGGTTTTAATAATATATAAGTAGATCAGTGCTTATATAAAGCTTTTTCTTGCATATGGTTTATTAATTGGAAATTAAAATTTCATTTCGGTAAATAAACGGTAAGAATTAACAATTTACTAACAACCTTCAAGTGAACGATGATATCACTACTCGGCTGTTTTAGGAGAAAATGTACTTAGTCAGGTTTGTAGGTACCTACCAACTATTTATCTTGCAAAGCCTATAGTTGCGAGTACGTACGTAGTCGTAATGAGTGCATTATTAAGATATTTTTCACCTTCATAACTTATGTAATGACTATAGGTACCTATTTATTGTAATTAAAGTTAATTTGCGATTATATACAATAAATAGGTGCCTACAACCTATTTACTTATTTTACATAAGTTGAAATACAACGTTTTTGGAAATAGAATAGGAAATGAATAATGCTTCAGTATAGTTAGGTACTTTCATTTTCATCCGCATTCCTTTTTATTCATTGTTATTAATCATAGCTAGACTTACACTGTCTTTGTTATAAATACCCACATATAAAGTTGCGATTGTTTGGGCATGTGGAACGAATGGGATATACATAAATACATTAAGATCTATCTATCTATACTATCTATCTATACTATCTATATATCTATCTATACTATCCCAAGACTGCGAACCACTTTCGCACAGAGACAATATTGCTTTCTTGCTCCGAGACTATATAACAGGGTGATCCCGGACATAGAGAGTGAACTGTTGCCCAATGATCGAAATTTTAAGAGGCTTATAGTGGAGTGGCTCAATGCTAGAGGAAGGGAGCGGTGTGCTTTTGTTCTCCTAAATGTAGACAGATGAAATATTCTCTGATCTTTCGTTTGTTCGGATGGGGAGGGGGGGTGTGGTTTGCGGTGTGGTGGATTATGTTTGTGTGTTCTTGGGAGGGAATATAACGGGCAGCTAACTGACTATGGGCGCATGTGTGTGTATTTGTACCGTGTGTGTGTGTATGTGAGTTGGTGGGTCGTGTATGTGTGTACATGTGTGAGTTCGTGTTGTGAGGGTGTGTGTGTGTGTGTGTGTGTGTGGAAGGGTGTGTATGTGTTTAGAATAGTTTTTCTTTTTATTTTATTTTTTTTTTTCCCTTCATCATTCTTATACCTTGGACAAATCTTCTTTTTTTCAATTTTGGACCGCCTATTGTAGTTGTAGTGTGTGTTTGTTTTGTTTTATTTTTTTGAGAAAGAATACTGTTATCACCGTCCCAGAACAGAGCAATCTAGTGGGACGGTGTAATTTCCCTGTCTTGCGTGAATCAATTAGCGACGTACACGATCAGGCGGGCCGGGGGTGGCCTGATATGTGACCCTATTTTATACAAAGACCAACATACCTAATTTATCCATTTTTTGGTCCCTATGAGAGCTGCCCCTGGCTCGCTCATCTGAGATCCCTATAGGGAGCCCATGATGAGTTTGATAAGAAGAAAGAGTGGTATGTGTTGTCCATAATAATTTAAAATATATTGTGAAAATTGTCAAATGTACCTATTGTAAGAGGGGAAATAAAAAGAATTTCATTTCATTTCATTTCATTTCACATATCTCCAACATTATCCACAAAAATACTTAAAATTCCATATATTTTTTTAAACATATAGGGTCAGTGCACCAGTCTTTGTACACAATAAGAAATTTTACACAATTTCTCTTTATATTTCCTATGTTTTTTTAGAAAATGGTTGCTTTTTCTTGAATTTAAGTAGCTGGTTATCCTATAAATATAATAACCTACCTATATTTTTTATCACATGTATCACGACACATTTTTAATATTTTTTTAATTAATTGAGTTGGCGATATCTAGTGTTTGTCACAATTTCACCAGTTATTGACACACAAAACTCCAGTGTTTGACACAGAAAAAATAATATTTCATAGTAGTAAAGTAAATAAATAAACTGAGACTAATTAAAATGTTTATTAAAAATAAAAATAAACATATTTAGGTACTTTATAATATTATTAAAAAATATATACCTACCTACACTTGAATAAAAATAAAAAAAAATTAAAAAAATTAGCGGAAATATAAATTAATGAACTTCTGGGTACTTCATATCTCTTGGATGCTTGCATTGGAGACATGCCGTTTTTGACAGCATCTACTGCACTCTTCATATTCTTTTTATCCCAAAGGAATTTGGGTTTTTTTTGTGAGGAGTCGTCTGTCACAAACACAAATAAATTTACCACTATTTATCACAAAATGCTTAAATTCATAACTTGAGTTTCAAAAGCCTTCCCTCACTGATGATGTTAATAGAAAAAATAAATAAATAAAAATATTTGGTAGTAGTGGCAAACACTGGATTTCTTATAAACCCCAGTAATTGACACTTTGTCAAAGACTGGGTAATTAGTATTATATACGACTCCAGTGATTGACACTGCTAATAAAGTACTCAAAATTACTAAATTCAAGAAATATGGCAATCAACACATTATTCAAAGCAATAATGACTATGATAAATATGTACTAATCAACCAAAAAAATAATATCTTGAAAAAGACGTATGTAGATTATAAAACCCTTGTCCTTATCTTGATTCATAAGAAAGTAGAAAAAACATGCCTTGTGTTAGAATATTTTTTTTGCAGCAGCATGCGTAATAATAACCACCACTAATGACATCACAGGGGATATTAAAATGAACACGGATGACAAAAAGCATACTAGCACCAAAAATGTGTGCATGTATGACTATCTGGAGTCAGTTTAAGACAAAATGTCAAACACTGGTTCAGTGTCAAACACTGGTGCAATGACCCTACCTACCTAATTAATATTATATCATGTAAATAGACAAAGAAAAACTATGGGCATGCAATAATTTAAACATAAACATCAATCGTTGTAAAAATCTAAATTTAAAAAACGAAAAATATTACAGACCTTATAATATTATGTTCTAGATTCAATTTTTAACTTTCGTAACAATCGTTTCGCATAACATGTTATCATTGGCGCCATTATAAAATGTATTTTAATATTTGCGGTAATATAGATAGATACCTACAACATATATAAAAAAGCATAACTCTTTCACAGAATATTTTATTATTGACCGAGCCAAGCTACATTTTTTTTCTTGTTTTATCGACACCTTGTAATGTCGATACGGTTTATTCATTACATATCCAGAGCACTGTATGGACTGTCAATATTCTTGTAGATATATTTATATATGAACATGTTGTTTGAACAGTACCTACCAGACATTCATCACAATTTAACTGGTACGTATAACGTACCTACATGCAAAAACATACTTTCTCAGCAGGACATAACCCTTGACCAGAACAACATTATAGCAGGCACCTTGAAAATGCTGCTTTTTTATAATATTATAAAGAACCAAATATCCAATACAACTGTGGACATTAATGCAGTAGTTTCAATTCTAGGATATCTACATAAGTAGTATGTGTAATAAACTTATGAGTAATATTGAAAAATATAGGAATAATCTATACCTACCCTACATTCATCCATTTACATCGTGAGGCAGGAAGGCAAATAGAACGATAATTATACCAAACCAATTTATTCTTGAACACTTATTATTTCACTTTCTTCAAGAAATTATAATAAAACAATTAACCAGATTGTCCATTATGGTATAGGTACGCAAGGATGTTTATCGATTAAGACTAGATTAAGATCGTGTTTAGTTTTGTCAAGAGTAACCCTGCTGAACATAATTAATACGAAAATCTGAAATAGTTTTCTTGAAACGTGTATCTTAATGTAGACAAAATTTCAGTTCACTTTTCTTGCATTAACATAAGACTTTCGTCCCAGACTGTGGTTAGCTTTACGAGTGTTTAATTGTTTTATGAAATGAAAAAACGCTGTCTTTTTACATCTGTGTATGAGGTTAATGTTTAACTCAACGTAATTAAGTAATGGCTAATAGAACCCACATATGAGTACCTATATTATTTAACACGTTCTTGTTAATATATTATCCATTTTAAGATTAAATCTGAAACAGTAAATTGATATTTATGTGCATGTAATACAAGTATTTAGACATTTGACAAATGATTGCATGCAAAAAAGTAATGTATGTTTAATGTAAGATATTAATTTTGTCTAAAGTTTCAATTACGTCGTTATCTTAACGTCCCACACTCATGTTTTGGTATTATTAGAATGTTTGAGGTCAATAATAGTGTGCTCTATACAATATTATCTCTCTGATCATAAGTATCATAAATTATTAGATACTGAGTAGGTACCTACCAATGCATAATATTTTTTTTAATCAATATAATTGCCGAACTACCAAGGAAAATGCAAAGAAAAATGACTAACTAGACATCTCTAATCTTAATCCTGACTACATGAAAAACATTAGACAAAAAATATTTTTTCAAAGGGCATCTACTAAATATTATATATTATCCTAAAAATTCAAATTCCCTCTCTGACATTTGTAAGGAATAGTTATACCCAAACATAAAGTTGGAAATAAATTAATTCGTTTGAGTATTGTGTTACTAAGTCTGGTCTAATAGTTGGAATAGTTGTTATTCTTTGCTTGTGAGTACAGTTATTAAATCTTTTTGCCTTATCTTTTTATCTCGTGAATGGAATAAAAATATTTTCAAGTTGGTATTCTGTGAAAGGTAGCCATCAACTAGCGCAAACTTTACCAATATTTGAAACCAATGATAATCTAAAGCTTAGTGAAATTAGAAAACAAACATTTTTTTTCCACTATATGTTTTTGTTGAGAGAGACATCTTTCGTCAATCAATCAAATTAACATTATCCTTAAAAGACGATATATGTCTCTCTCTCAGCAAAAAACATATAAAAACACATATACAGTAACATAACATACATAGACAATTCACACAAATTGAGCTAGTCCCAAACTAAGATGAATCTTGTATTATGGGTACTAACACGACGATACACATATATACAATGCACTAAACACATACATGTAACACCCAGACCCAGGACATTTTGAAAAAGGTCATTCTTCACTTTGCCCTGGCCGGGAATCGAACCCGGGACCTTGTGACTCAAAGGCAAGAGCGTTACCCCTGCGCCACACCGGCCGACATAGTGGTAAAAACATTTGTTTTATTAATTTCATTATGGAAACTACTACCTAAACACCGACACTGAGATAAATCAAAAGATTTCCATTTGTTTTTTTTTATCCAGTAAAAAAAACTTCTAGCAAGTGACTCTGGATGTGATCATTTAAATCCAATATTTTAACCAAAGTAAAAATTCAAACCGATTTCTAGGCATTGATTGGACGACAGTAAGTTATACTAGAGTTTAGGATTTTTAATATTTCTGAACGTGTCAAAATAATATATATTATGCAATCTGAATACGAATATTGAAAATCAAACGGTAGATAAAAGTAAAAACAAACTTAAATGATTAACAGGATCAATGATTTCATCATTGTATAGTCTCATATAAATTATAATAAAGCTTTATATAGTCTATATAAATACATGGCTACGGTACTTACAGTAACAGTAATGTACGTAATAGTATCTAATTGATGTGGAGATTTCTGCAATATATTATAAGTATGACTCTGCGGACAGTACATTTGTATAGTTAAATTCTGCGTAGTGATACAAACGTATAAATTCATATTGCTATGATGCAAGTGATAATAAAAGTGTATATTCTTGTAGATGTCTATTTTAGAAATAAAAAATTAAAATCCATAGTTTGAAATTATATATTTTTCAGTATTACCAAAACCCCAAAATCACAAAAATATATTTTGGTATTTGTATTTGAGTTAAAATTCTATATTTTATTTTTCCATTAAGCTCTTTCACAGATTACCAAAACGCTTGTCTCATGAATATAGTCCTTCTGTCTATACTTTCAATCAAGAGATCGATTGAAAGTCCTATAATCTCACTTCTTATAAAATGTATGATACGCAATCTATGATACATATATTGTGATATAGGTATATGTTCCCTATCATAATATTTCAATGTATTTCTATCATTTATATGAATTTATTTAGGTACAGCTTTTTAATACGTACTTTACACACCTACGTTTACAAGGCCCAAGGCAGCATCCTTCATGGATAATGTTATAATGTTGTATCTACTATTACACAAAGTCGATACTTTAAAATATGCCCGGCACATCAACTGTGGATATTATGCACGCATAAGGTAGGTACCTACTACCTACAGTACCTACTATGTATGTATGTGTGTATGCATATTGTAGTTAAGTATTTGACTCTGTAATGTATGTATAATGTAATGTGTAATAACATCAACCATGGACATTATCTAACAGCAATGGTGTAGTTTTAGTACAATACTTGTAAGTAGGTACAATATGAGGCACCTATTTAGAAACATACCTACTCAATATATAATACGAAGTATGGAGAATATTGGTGAATGAAAATAGCCTATAGATACATCAAGTTAAATTATAATCTCTCTATCTATTCTATGTGAGTTCGTCGGTAGCCTGGAGGTAGAGTCTCGGCCTCATGAACAAGGGGTCCGGGGTTCGATCCCAGGTGGCGGCAAACTCCCCTTTCACGACACAAGCTTTTAGTAGCTTACTGTGAAAGGTGTATAAGGTTGTATTTGGGTTTATAACAAAACCCAGATATATCTTTATTTAAAAAAAAAAAAAAAATCTATTCCCTCACGCCGTATCCCAAGTGGGGTAGGCAGAGAGAACGGAACGCCAATTAGATCTGTCCTTACATACTTTTTTCGCCTCCTCCACAGTCATACAATTTCTCATGCACGCACGTCGATTTCTCTTACTCAAAACACGGCAGTCCTTGAGAATTTGATCTACATGTTCAAGCCATGTAGTTCTCGGACGCCCGCGCTTCCTCACACCCCCCCACACAATTAAATTATAATATTTTAGTAATAGTAGGTAAATTGTCTATACATTTTTTTATAAAAAGTTCAGTGTTGCAGATTTAATTATGAGCAAGCAGGGTGACTCTTGACACGATCTTAATACGATCTTAATTTTGTCTTGATCTTAATCCTACGATGAGCGAATTGGCTGTAGTAAAAAATACATGCATGTCAATCTTGCGGTAACGGTAGAATAAGATCGTGTATATTATATATTCGTGTATACTTACTTAGATTTTACAATATTGTGTATTCTAAAGAGATTTCACATCTATTTTTATAAATTTAGAAAATTATGTTTTTATCAAATAGTTCAATTATGTAAAGACAAGTGAATGAATACTTATATCTCTGTAATTTGTAACGAATATGAAATTAGAAGCTTAGGTTTATTTTGAATTATTATTTTACATACATAGGTGTGCACTAAATAACCTACTAAAGAATAGTGTGTTAACAGGTCTAAAATCATTTTTCTAAACCTTATAATTTATGTTTGATAATTTAGTGAAGTGCACATTTACTTTCCTACTATATTATAGTCTGCATTAGTTATAGTAATGGTATATATATTATTATGTTAGATATATCAAACAATTAGGCATTACGTATAATCTACAATAAAATAATAATTTCTCACGTTTTTCTCTAAAATCCGCCCTTGAGATCAAATAGACACATAAATAATATCGACGTAACGAGATGTAAAAGCGTTATCAGATATTTGTTCAAAAAAATTAAATAGATACCTACCTACCTTGCTATATACATATACACACAATTTATATAATAAAAAGAATAGTATATATATGTCAAATAACATAAATACAAGTAAGTACTTACAATACATTTTTGTCAGTCAGTTTGATTAACATGACATATTTTTAAACAATAGCTCTATTAAATAATTACCAGAGATAAGTGTCATATTTATGACCACTAACGAAAAATATTGTCTAAAATATGATGTGAATAATGGAATAATAATACATTTATTTATTTATTCATCAATTCACGGCCTGGGCCTTTTACATATAAATATTAACATAATTATAAATTATACATATAGCATAATTAAAATCTATCTAGACTGTCTATGTATATTAATATAAAAAACATATTTCTTTTTATTGTTGGAAATGTTTAATTAAAGCAGGTAAAAGAAAAGTGATTGGGACAACAGATCTATATTAGACGGTGAGATCAATTAATTTAGTGATCTCTTTTACGTCGGTTAGATAATCTTCCAATCAAAACATCGAAATAAAAAATGTAAGAAATAATAATAACAGTAGGTATTCGTCCAAATAGTGTCAATGGAAGAGACAGAATAGAAAAAAGATAGAATTAATTCAAATATAAGATTGTTATATAATTATCATTGTACATATTGCATGAAACACGTAATATGGGAAGTGGTCCAACGCTGCATAACAACGCAAATATTATGGACAAACCTGTTTAACCGAAAAACACTCACAGCTTTCACTATGTCCAGTCTCCGAGATAATAATATAATATAATATATGTAATATGAATATCATAAGTATATCAGACCACTGTGACAGAGGCATGCGATAATGTGTAGGTATTCTATAAAACACTATTATCACAATAGCTGCCACCTAGTAGGTTATATTTATATTTAAAATATTTTCTCAACATTGTCATTTTCATTAAAAAAAATAATTGTCTCCAAGGTACACTTGGCTGAAATTTCAAGTCAAATAAGTAGGTGACCTTTACAAGAGTACTAGAGCTTTGGATTAACTTTTAAAATGTTTGCATTGAAATGTTTTTTGAAAGCTAAATTCTTGACTTACTTATAAGGGAATGTATACAGTAGGTACTCTTTTTTTTTTTTCTTAAAAGGTCAAGGGACCTTACATCCCTTGTGTCACTGCGACCATAACAGATCTATTGTGACATCCTTCTGTGTCATATCTCACTCTCAAGACCTAGGTGCGTCATGTAGCTCACTATTTGTCTTGGTGTGAGAAGTCTCACTTTCTCAGAGTCCAGCAGTGGACCTCCGAGGATGTGACTTCGGTTGCGAGCAAGTGCGTCACAGTTACAGAGGATGTGGATAGGTGTCTCATTATCCTCTGAACAAAATCTGCAGACTGGGGTATCTGACAGTCCTATTTTTGTCATGTGTTTCCGTAGTCTGCAGTGTCCCGTCAAGGTCCTGGTTAGAATCCTTATTTGTTTTTTATTAAGTTTTAGAACTTCTGTGGTGAACTTCCGCGAGTACCCTATCATTAGTTCCTTCGCGTGTTTCAACCCTATGCAATTGGACCAAATTTCGTGGCTCTGGTCCATGGCCCAGTTTCTTAGACTAAGCTTGATAGTGCTAAGCGGTAATCCGCATATGGGCTCAGGACCTACTGGTGGCTCCTCAGCGCCAGTTCTAGCAAGTTCATCAGCAGCTTCGTTGCCCATGACTCCACAATGCCCCGGTACCCAAACCAGCCTTACCGCGTTTTTCTCGCCTAGGCGATTCAGAACCTGTATGCATTCAAACAGTAGGTACTCACTAGTATCTACCTAAATTGCCCGCTATGACTCATATTATATGTAGCTCTATACAAACAAATATAGAATAATAAGTAAATACCATGGAATGACAAAGAGGATATACTTATCTGAAAGAAAGGGTGTGAGGAAAAGCGGGCGTCCGAGAACCACGTGGCTTGATCACGTGGATCAAATTCTCAAGGACGGCCGCGTGTTGAGTAAGAGGAACCGACGTGCGTGTATGAGGAACTGTATGAATGTGGAGGAAGCGAAGGAAGTGTGTAAAGATAGATCTGTTTGGCGTTCCGTTCTCTCTGCCTACCCCACTTGGGACACGGCGTGAGGGTATAGTATAGTATAGTATAGTATAGTATAGTATAGTATAAATACCACATCTATACAATAACGTATTTGTTGTCTATAACAATGTCTAACTTGACCTTTATCTAATACGTACCTTCAAATTTTCAAAAATATCATTTATACCTCACTTATGAAAATACAGGGTCAACCGATATATAGGGTCAACCGATCAATACCTAGAAGATCCAAAAGAATTTCTTCCATTTCATTGCTGATCATAGACGAATAGGAATGAAATAATACCAAAGACATATTATTATCAATACATTTTTCGTTTCACTAATGCTTTATGGGTTAGTTGGAAGATTTGCGCTTCAGCGATAAACTCGCCCATTGCACAAAATCATGTGTTCAGTGTTAATGTTGTCATGTTTTTTTTTTATTCTTTGTAAACAAATTTTGTGCAATAAAGATTATTATTATTATTATTATGTAATATAATGTTTGTAACAAAAAATCGCATTCAGTCAATAAAATATGACTGCTTACATAGATCAATAAGGAAATCGAGGTAATGTATTGAGATTAATTTCTATGTATTACGAAATATTATGATGTGTTCAACCGGAAGATAATTGAAACCCAACCTTAACAAACACCAGCTACATAAGTAATTCATATAATTAAATGTATAATATAATCTAATTCATCCAGTCACTCTGCCATTTAAATAATCATGATTAAAATGTATTTATTTATTTGATGAAATCATCCGACTTCATAAAATAAAACGAATTTCAACGAAATATAGATGAATTAAATAAAGACATTCTATTTGGATAGCTATCATTTCATAGAAAGTTTCACAATCTCTCTTAACCTTTACATTTCTTTCTTGTGAAATGAAGTATCAATTATTTATTTTCAATGATAAGTAAGTATGTTAACTTCTCTCAATTTAATAAGTGCATTTACATTTCTAGTGATTCGTAGGTTTTATACATTTGAATAAGTGCATTTACATTTCTAGTGATAGGTACATTTGAGTTTCTAAATTTAGTGTATTCCGATTTAATATGCATTTTGCATTCTAGTAATGTAATTTTAAAGAAAAATACCCATTCATCAAATTATGAAGGATTAAAAAAATTGAGAACGTAGACTAGACTACACTTAGTCTGCCTCAATTTAAAACTGAAATATACAATTGTGATTATGGGAATGCCCGCAGAGACGTGCTGTACTGGACGTTGCATTTACTCGTTAGCAGTTGGAAAAAAGTTACATTTATCTATAAACTATAAATAATATATGTGACTACAGCGTATCATGGCTATTTATTATAAACTCAATATAAACCCATTTACTAAGAACGATTTAATTTATTTAAAAAACAGTGGTATGTAAATGGTCGAAAGCATTCTTCAGAAATATTTTTATCTAATACGAGTATAATTCATAGAGTTTGTTATTTATGACTTATCTTTCATCATTGCATCCAAATATTTCAAATACCGTTCTCATTCTCATAATTCCATATTTACCTACACAAAATTTTAAAGTCACAAACACACAAAATCACAAACGCTCATTTTTTGTTTATGGTTATGAAAAGATATATTTATTTTAATAATTACTGCTATAGGGAGATAATTATGGTAATTATTGGGGTGTCATTATTGGAGTGGTGACTGTAGTAAAATCTTATTCGTACCTACATACATACATACTATTTATATGTTATGTTTTTTATTCATTTTTTATTAAATTGGAAATTATGTACCTAATCAAACTAAATCAAGAGCATGACCGCTGTTTCTTTTTTATAAATTTAGCAATAAAAAGTAGACGGAATGTTCGTATGTCATACGGTTTGACATTAAAGATAATTACCTACTTCTGTCTGATTGATGGGATAAGTCATCAGGAGTTAAAACCTAAAAACACTCTTTAAATCACTAAACAGCTTTTTCGACATCGACAAAAAATCTTTTGATTTAAGGAACAGTATTTTTTAACCATGGGTTAGTTGGAAGATATCGCGCTTCTGCGATAAACTCGTTCATTGCACAATTTTTTTTTGTAAAGTTAAATTGAATATTTTCATATGTTGTTTTTTTATGCAATAAAGTTTTTTATTATTTATTATTATTATCATTTTTTATATTTGTTACTGACATATCAAGTCGATTATTTAGGATTCTATCTATCTTTCTATCTATACCCTCATGCCGTATCCCAAGTGGAGTAGGCAAAGATAATGCAATGCCATATTGCATTATGATTTTACACCAATGTGAACCAGTAATATGAAATGTCTAATTAAACTACAATAATTGTTTAACTTCGCGAATGTGATTAGGACCAAAAATCATTTCCAAGAAGTTGTTTTGTATGTAGATATTCTCATATTATGTGATCCACGTACGAGTTTTAGTAAAAAAAATTAAGTTATTAATATTGAAAAAGAGTGCACCCGTGCTGAATTTTTTCTCACGACCTCCAATTTTCAGCTGGAGCCAAAGTCGGATTGCTCGTACTGTCAGTAACGCTACATTATCTCCATGGTAACAACGGAAATTGCTAATGTTGCACCGTATATTTATTATTCTATGGACTCCAGGAGAACATGGAAATCAATATATCAATATACTTCATTTTCTTAATAAATCTAAATACATTTTCCTCTCAGTGGCTCAAAAAATAAAACTCTAATAATTTATAAGGAGAAAAAAATACTCTAATACCTTCAAGGAAATAAACACATTGTAGATACATACTTACATAATGTTCCTTCCTTATGGATAAAATGTTATCATTATTTAAATATCAGATCGTGAGAACAATTGAGATCGAAAAACACATTATTTTACTTACCATATTCAAAAACACATTATTTGACTCACTTACCATATTCCATATATTAACTATCGTAATATTACAAAAGAAAAATAGGTTAATAATGTATCAACATGTATATAGTAACTTTATTTACCTATGTATTGTTTATTTAAAATATGTTGTATCAATCAGCAAATCATGGATCAATCAGTAAAATATCAAGGTTTAAGTTCGGGAGTAAAATTAATAGCCAACTGACAGGCACCTACTTATCTAACTCTGAATCACCTACTCCAGTGAGTGGTCTCCAACCTTTGGCCCCCGAAAGGAACATGAAGAACAATCCTTTTTTTGTTGTGCCCTCTTTATCTATAACTAAGTAAGGCGAGTTTGTGAAATGTTTCTTAACAAAGCTGACGAGATCGTGAAATATGTCAAATTCATATACCTTCTGGAAAATCTGCCGACGTGGGGGTTAGAAATTTTGATAAGGCAAATCATCAAAATCTGAGAATCTGAGATTTAAAAAAACGTCCATAAAGATAAATAATCAACGTCTCTCCCTCAGCAGGCCGCGGTAAAATGATCAAATGTTGACCGGTCTGCGAAAGCAAAAAGGTTAGAGACCACTGACCTAGACAGTCCAATATGTAAATACTAACATCAGTGGCGGAACTTTTTTATTGATCATCCTCTCATAATGAATACAGTATTAATTAATATGAATTGTTATTTTGTTAGTTGGATATAAGAAATGAAATTTTGTGACAAAAGGTAGAAACACATATAAGATGCCGTTTTATATTGTGTAAGTTGGGTTCGACAAATTCGAGATCTAGTTTTATCCAGTGTACATTGGTTAAAAATGCATTTTTTGCAGCCATGCATGCTATTGTCAAAGCATATACGGTGCTTATTTGCATGTATGAAAAGCTCGCCACTGATACCTACACGTCAAGTACCCACATACAAATTAAGAGCTTTGAGAAATATGACATCATGCAAAAGTAGTCATAATTAAAGTAACAGGATAATAAGTTGCAATTATGGATATACCTAATTTCAATAATTCAAATTACTATCATCTATTTGGACTTTCCTTACGATTCTACTCAAAAACAATAAAAAAATATTCTCAAAAATTTCTTATTTATCGTTTTTTGTTGTTGTTGTACATAATCGTTGTTGCATATTAAAAATGGCGTATGTCCGAACATTTTTATTTATTTTGCTATTGGCATACTTTTAAATAACTGTATAAAGGATTAAAATTGTTCAAAAATTTTAGTGGCATGAGAATCACTTTAAAAAATGGTTTTAATGTCATAATAAACAGTTAATTCTTAAAATTTCAAAACATTTAGGTATATATTTACATACGTCATTTTAAAAATGCAAACGACGAATGTTGTGAAATGTCTGATCCTTAAATATTCTGGCATAGGCCTCACTATCCAGAGCAGTTCTTATACCTACTTAATGAATTCCTGTCAATCTTCTGATATATCTTGGTCACGATCACGCCTCGTTTTTCTTTTTTTTATTAATTTGACATTTTATGATATTACTTTCGACGTGTTCATTCAAACAAAGATCTCAAATCAGTCCTTATCCCATTATTCTTCTTGATATGTACCTATAAAAATCACATTAAATTCATATCAAATACTGAAAAAATCAATTTATTTATTTACAATAGCATAAGTAGACTAAGATAGATAGATATCTACTTTGTTCTGCCTTAAACTAAATAATTTATCTAGGTATTACATATTTATTAATCATGTTTATTAATCATGTTTCAATAAATCCATGGGTGGGCTAAAAGCCAACTTTAAACACCTTATAACACACAAGAGTATTATATTTTCATATCCTTCTTCCGACAGAAGTTATAAATGGAATACTTCCAAGTAGAGGTCAAAGAGTATAACCGTAATTGTTACAATAATTGTGTAATAAAACTGTTATTGTTTTAACATGTTAAATTAATTGTATCAATGTTTACACATTAATCAATATGATTGAATGAATGTTTAGTATATTTTTTATTGTTTAGGAAATAGTTGATTATGTAAATGATACATTACTAACCAAGTAATAAAATTGAATAAATATTAGGTATAATATGCATGTTCCAGATTTAATCAAATAAACTTTTTTTTAGTTTAGGGGAAGGTTACCTAAGACGGGATTTTACCTAAGACGGGACAAGCTAAATTCTCCGATCCTCTTATAGATGGCAGACTATTGTCAACACAGAAATGTAGATGCTAGGCGCAATGAAGGTAATCCTAAATCAGATCGCAATTTGGCTGAGGTTTGAGTGCATGCGTGTGTAATTTGTGATTTCTGCATTATTGAATCAATATTTTATCTTCGCCATCTTGCCTACTTTCGCCTCAAAATTACAAGGTAAGCAAAGTTTTTATGCATTGACGTATAAGTATTACATTCTTTTAATATATTATATAAACTTTTATTTCTAAATTATGGAGTTCGAAGAGTTTGTTTGAGTGCTATCTTTGCTAGCATAATCATACACAATGAAAGACGCTTTATGTTCAAATTATAATCTATGTATACCATCAGCACATCTCCTACAAGTGGGGTAGCTAGTAAACTAACTGCGTGTGATAAAAGTGAAATGCATCCTCTCTGCGCCAATAATCTTGTACAGAAGATTATAAAATTAACAAAAACCCTGAAGTTACGAAATACTTACTTTAATTTAAAAAAAATGGTTAAATTCATATTTTTATTTGATACTCGAGCTTTTTGAATGAAAATAATTAACGTATCTGATTATGTCGTGTATCATGATTGTGATCTACGAAATAAAGTTTCTGCATAACACAAGTTAGATTAAAGTTACAATTATGTATTTTATACTTGAATGTATGACATAAATCTCTCCGTGCACACGATCATATATAACATATTGTTAACCTCAATATGACTTTATATAACAATATAGTATGTAACACAACAAATGTAATAAAAATTCTGATATCCATAACCTTGCTACACATTGCTATTTTTAACCATGCTCTGAATGTGGACCACAAAACAATATAAAATTCAGTAGATGTACACTGTACAGTCGTATGGTACTTTATTGCTATCACCTTTAAAGGATCTTTTGTTAGATGTTGTAATATTATAAAGTTTGAAAAATAGCTTACAACCTCGCATTATTTTATTACGTTGATTTTGATGACAATTTTCTAAGCATTTAAGGGTTTGTATTTTTTGGAATAATTTATGATATGTATCTATTCTCTCTATCCATTTATACCCTCACATCCAACCTCAAGTGGGGAAGGCAGAGAAAATGGAACGCCGTATTAGTCTGTCTTTAGATACTTCTTTCGCTTCTTCCACATTCATGCAATTACTCATGCACACCAACTTCTCGTACTCAACACGCGGCCATTCCTTAAGAATTTGATCTACGTGTTTTCAACCACAGTCACGTAGTAATCGGACGTTTACGTTTTCTCACACCCATTCTTTCAGATATATACACTCTTATCGTCATCCTTTCTTTATCCGTTCGCTCCACATGTCCACACTATCGCAACTTACTTATAGGCATTCCATCCACAAAAATCCTCTCCCATTTAATTTTTACAAATATATTTGGAATCAGCATATGAAATATAACATCTTAGAAAAAGTAAAATATTTTTTTATAAAGTTAGAAATTGTTAGTATAATATAGAAATTGATAGTTAAAAAAACATGATGTGACATTTAATATGTTCATAAAACTCACGGACTTTCATCAAGGTAGCCTGAAATTATAAAATAATGTTCTACGATAGAAAAATACAAAATTCTATTGCAAAGCTCGAGAAAATAAGTATTTGTACATTACTATTATTATTATTTGTGATATAACTGTAAAAAGCGCTAATATATATATTTTATGTATAATCGTATATCGTAGAAGGTAGTTTGATATATTTAATTTATAGACACAACTCATTAAACTGACAATACATATAATTATGTAATGTATTATTATGTAGATGCCTACTCTCAAATTTATGATCATTCTATTTGGAACAACCGAGGGTCAAATCAAAAGCTTGACGTTGAAACCCCAGACATTTGTTAATTTATTTTTCATGCATACTATCGCTTAATGAAAATATATTTTTAGTCAAACTTTAATATTAAATCGGATATGCTAGGAATTTTCATTAAAACTTAATATGTATGTTCTTAGTGTCTTTGTTAAATATTTTCTCGAATAAAATTATGCCTATCTATTTATTTATACCATCACGGCATTTACTACAAGTGGAGTAGCCAATGGACTCTCAGTATATGATTAACATGCAGACTGTCCTTTCCGTGCTGCGATATTCAGAACAGGTTAAATGTTATATACGTGATATTTTCGTAATACCGTTTTGTACAACAAAAACTTACAGATGGGAGTAGGTGACGATTTCTTCTTTGTCGGGGAATCTACGGAATAAGCTTTTCTTACGTATGCAATCTGAAAAAAAAACGTAATAATTTCTTTATAGATTGTTCAAATACAAAGCTTAATTAAGGATTGAATATCATGATACTATTGTGTATAATTAGGTGTGTTCACATTATTAGGTACATATAAATATAATTCAATAATTTAATTTAATCTGATCAATACTCATACCAATAAACGATTTATCTCGACAAAGTTAAATATATGATTAAATGTACATTAATACTATTTAATATCACGGTTAAGATATTTCAACATTAAAAAGAAAGCAAAATTGGTTCGGAATGATATTTCGTAACATACAGCCTGCGACATTGGCCTATATTTTTTTAATTTGATTGTCTTACAAACTTTTAAATACCAGACATACAGTCATAGAAATATAATCGTATATCAAGTTATGGATCATAGTCCATTTCAACTGTTAGGTTAGATCACGAACTAATTATATGAATATGCATTATTGTCCGTATCAATTAATTAAACACAATACAGTAGTACAGGCGCACCATGATTAATTTATTTTAACTAAGTGTTTTTTCAGACAGACAATTTGATGGACAGGCAGTAAGCTAGATTAAGCTTCTTGATAATTTACATATTAATAATTATCATAGAAGGTTGCTCATTTCATTATATAAATATATTCATATATTGTATTTAAAATCAATTAATAATGTTGCTAAAATATGCATTTAATTAGCCCACAAACGTTGAAATAATATGCCAGCATTAAGATATTATTTTTACTAGTTAGGGTAGTAACTCGATTATTAATGCAGGTATACACGTGTAGGTAACTATTCATTTTACATTCAATGATGAAGCGTATCACAGCTCTAAATGAATTAGTTATTTTTTTAAATGGAATAAACGACCTTTATGTTAGTAAGTTCCCAATATGTAATGAATCCACAAGCTCTCCTAGGAGATTATGCCTATGGATAAAATTATCTATGTATGTATCTAGGAAATTTGCAGAATTGCAATTTAGGTTTGTTATAAGAAATGTCTATGTTATCATTCTGCTTGCTTATCTTGCATTTCAATTAAATTTAATTTTAATTTATTTTTTAATTAGCTTTATGCAATTTATTTGAGGGTCTGATTAATTTTAAGTAGGTAGGTACCAGATAAAAGCAAATAAAATTAAATAAACGAACGAAAGAAAACAAAAGAAGATAAAACAGCTTTACAGTAAATCCCATAATTATGTATACGTCTTGTGACAATAAATCGGAGTAACGATAATATAAATATACTTTACACTTAGATTAAATTATAGTAAAATTATGAAATATTTTGTTTCTATTGATAATAGAATCCGTTTATGATCAGGGTTAAAATCAACGCCCTAAGATAATATCTAAATTATAATACAAAATCATTGAATAGCAGAGACATGTGGAGTGACGCATAAGCACAGCATAGTGTCACATATTATTATTGCAAATCCGTTTTGCTATACCTAAATGTCAATAAGTGGGTCAAAATAGTTACCAAGAGACAAATGGTTTTATTTAAATGTTCAGTATAATTATTTTTTTTACTTATATTATCAACAATTCTACGAAATTTGTTATGATCCACTTTTATATTCAATAGAAGAAACTAAGAGAGAGAGAGAGAGAGAGAGAGAGAGAGAGAGAGAGAGAGAGAGAGAGAGAGAGAGAGAGAGAGAGAGAGAGAGAGAGAGAGAGAGAGAGAGAGAGAGAGAGAGAGAGAGAGAGAGAGAACTTACTTACTTAGCAACTTACGAGTAAGTTTTTTTTTTTTAAATATTGCAACACAAGATACTTTATTTATTCATCATAATATGTAAAAGGAACTATGAATTATGGAAGAAGGGGACGGATACTAAATTAGAAGACTTTTTCCCTTGACTGAAGATTTGAAAATGTTAAACGATTTTCTATAGGAAACCAATTTATTTATAACTTTCTTCTCGATATAGTAATTATAAACGAAAGCCATTCTAATAAAATCTAAATAAAATCAAATCCTGTTATTGTTGTTGTTGTTGCACGTATATTAATCATTATAATCCATTCTATTATAATATGGTTCAAAGGCTATCAACTTTTTGATAAGTGATCGGGGATTATTTTGTTTAAATAGAAATAATTAAATTTTAAATATTCTATGTAGCTGTTCAGTGATAGTTTGTCAAAAAGAGAAGTGTTCTTTCGTCCACAAGGGTTCCGACGGCTCAGACGTACTTACCTCTTTCGCAATATTATATCGTTTCTGTGACAACGACATCCTGCAGAACGTGATGCAGACACGCTCTGAATGGAGGAGGCTGGTTTCTGTCTGTTCTCCTGAGAGGAGCGTTGATGATGAATGTAACTGTTTTTTTATGTAAATTATTGTAAGAGTATTGATGAAATTGTCACTAAACATTAATCATATCTATTTACAGAGATTTAATCTAAGCCTGCACAATCATACATTTTTAATAAGTTAGACGATTAATATTCACGAAGTTTAGAAATAAACTCCAAAAAAACGCTACATATATTTTGCCACTAAATCAAACATTCAATGCTCTAATTTCGCAACAAAATTTGAAATGTATGTAGGTATGCATGTTTTCATTTTAGTAGTAAGTTATGGGTAGGTACCTATTGGGATTTTTCTTGCATATGATTATCTGTTTGTTTATGATATATAATACGAAGTATTTATATATAGGTACATTAGCCATGCGCCTAATAAACACTTTCTCATTATCATGAGTTGAATTTGTTTGATACTATCAACGACTTTTATTAACAGTGTCAACACTCTAACGACCAATTATTTTTCCAGTCAGTATTAAAGCTTAACGCGTAATATCACACTTTATTTCACGAGCTCAAATTATTTTCGAATTTGTGACAAACATTTTCATATATAAATGATGATGGTGACGACGGTTGACTTGATTTTGGTGCTGTTTCACAGTAGGTACTTATAATATCCCCAAATATCGACTTAAGCGTAAGGAAGAACCTTACTAAAGCCTTTGTATGGAGCATTCTGCTTTATGGTTGTGAGACATGGACCATCAGCAAGAGTGAAAGCGGACGGTTGGCGGCCTTTGAGATGTGGTGCTACAGACGCATGCTTAAAATCCACTGGTCGGAGCACGTCGAAAACGAAGAAGTCTTAACCAGGGTAGGCGAAAAAAGGCAACTCCTTAAGAGAATCAGCCAACAACGAGCTAACTGGATTGGGCACAACATCAGGCACCCAGGACTACTCATCGCCATCGCGGAGGGTAAGACCGAGGGAACAAATGGCAGAGGCCGACCAAGAGACGCATATATGGACCAACTGAAGAGGGACATGAACTGTGGCTCATACGTAGAGCTTAAAAGACTGGCTGAGAATAGGGAGGAATGGAGAAGAAAAACCAAACTCGTTGCAGACCAATCCAATGGATTGTAACTAAATATATATACTTATAATATTATCTTAAGGGCGCCGGAAAACAGTGCAGTCTTTATCATAAAAAAAGTTATTCTTTTCATCATATTATATAAATACATATGAACTTGAACTATAAAGTCACCATCTAATATTAATTTTGAATTAACTAGTGGAAACAACCACTATAAAAGTACATATCTCTGATATGGATATTATGTGTTTTCCCTAATATCAAACAGAGAGAAATGCTAGAAATGTTTTGCTGTACACAGCGGTACATTTCATTTATTATAATGTACGTACCTAACTCACCATCCCTTTTAAGAGCTTATTTTTCATGGGAAAATGTACATTTTGTTCGTGTGTCACATACCTTTACAATATATGTTGAGAGCTGAAGCTTTCGAACGCCAACTCGCAAATTAATAATGTCATCAGTGGAATTACTAAATATTTTGTAAAATAGTTTAAATTTCTTAATTAATACAAAGTTTTGTTGAGTTGTCTTATATTCTGCGTGTTGTTTTAGGGTTAAAAGAACTCGTTTGTAAAAAATGGACTCAATATTCGTAATAATTGTCCAGTGCAATACATCTACCTAACATATAGGTATGAACATTATGAACTGTCCACATATAGGCACACAATGTTAATCCCAATAAATTAATATATGTTTGTGTTTTTTCATTCATTTGTAATTTGAACATAAGAACATATATCTTTAAAAATATTATCATACTGTATATAGTGAGATACAACATACGTATATTACAACATGCCATACTATATCATAAGATTATCCTTTTTATTTATCATCTGTCAAATAGTTAAGAAGGGTATTAATATCAAACAATTTTATTATCACATAACTCTTTCGTTATCAATTTAATCGTATATTTTGCATCTTTCAGTTTTTCATAATAATAAAAATGTTACGTGCATGCATGCACTTTGGCAATCTGCTAACATCACGATTTTTTATTAACGTCAGCACCTCAAAGATCTTACAGTAGCATAAGTATATCGTTACCACCTTATAACCACAAACTTATTGTTCGTAAATTTAAAGTTCTAAAATCAGGAAATCGTCAAAAAAATCAGAAATTATAAATAACTCAAATATCTGTCGCAACAATTAGTCAAAAACTAAACATGTAATCTTGGGATAAGAAGATTCAGATACTAATTTATTAGTTTTTTTTATATTTAAGGCTTGCAATGCTAAGTATTAAAACTAGTAAGTAATCAACAATGAAATATGGAGTATAAAGTCATATTAGGGTTGTTCGTATGTCATCATAGTGAAATAAAAACAATATTAAAAAACATAATTTGCATATTACTCACAACTAAAAGAGAACAAACCGAATATGTTACATGAGGAAATTTAAGAGGAGATTAATCTTGTATACCTAGTTAATATTCGTACGAAAATTACGTAATAAATAATATTATAATTTTCTTAATTAAAATATCACTGATCTGCTTATAGTAATGATGTCGAAGATTATTAATATTGTTATTGAATAAATTATCATGAGTAATAATTAATTAAAACTTGTTAAGCATTATATTAATTCTTGTATCTACTTACCTATTTAAAGTTTAAAAAGTAACTACGTGAATTTACTAAGTACACGTTTTAATATTGTGCAAATCTCTTAATATAGATAAATTATACTTACATACTTTCGAAGTAGTTACTAGAGTGCAATACTATGTTAATCTGCACGTATGTCAACTTTTCCGTAGGGCGTCTTTTGATGGATATAATAAATATGTAAAATGAAATATACATGTATAAGTAAACAGTCAGCGATAATGTATAAAAATATGATGCATACAGCTGCAAATCGACTTGCATTTGCGATAAATATTCAGGAATACATAATTAACTTTATCTTACTATTAAAATAATTGAAATTAAAAAAGCAAGCCCAAGTCAGGTAAAAGTATAATGTGTATTGTCAAACACAATAATGCGTTTAAAATGACCACGCAAATTTAGTAATTCATAGATTGAGAATATTTACTCTTCCTGTTGCATCTGGGGGGCCTCCCGGAGCTCTCAGATTCTGGAAATTCATTGGATGCTTCGAGGGTGCCGGGGTGGACGTGGGTTAAGGGGGTAGGCCCGTCAAGTAACACTTCATTTATGCCTGTAGTACACTGAGAAAAATACTAACGAAATTTCACAACGAGTCATTGGTACGTACTATCAGATTAGGACCAGAGATAGTACAAACGATTCATTAGTACGAATCTATAATATTAACTTTTCGCAAACGAATTGTTGGTAAAAAAAAATTCTCAGTGTAGGGCGCAGTATTAACTATATAATATTCCATTTTTACGTTGTATAATATTTATGTTGTACCTGTTGTTAAATTAATATGTACTCAATAAAATATATTTATTTATCTATAAACATTTACAGAATTTTAGCTTTTTATAAAATAACTAATTACGTAATAATAATAATAATAATAATAATAATAATTACTTTGCGCAGTGGCGATATCGTAACCAATGAGGTTTATCCGAGGTGCGATTATTGCTAGTTGAAAACTTTTACCAATACCCCGCCTTGTGGACGTGAAATACCGTCCGCGATGGTAATAAAATAAAATAATAAATATTAAATAGTAATATTAAATACCGCGTTTTGAGCCTAATCCTTTGATATCCTGTATATCTGGATAGGTGAATTTTTCCCGGCATTAGACTGTTAAGTTTTTGTGTGATCATGACTGATCATATGGAGACTTATCTGGTTGTACAATGCTGAGAAGTGTGGATGGCAATTCTGCCGCCGCGTAAAAAAAAAAATAAAAATAAAAAAAAAAAATAAAAATCTTTATTGCACAAAAAAACAAACATTATTAAAACACAAACATTGCAGAACCAGACAAATAAATTTGTGCAATGGGCGAGTTTATCGCAGAAGCGCGATATCTTCCAACTAACCCATAACGTACGTACCTACATAGTTTTAAAAAAATGCAATATATTGGCACACCGTGCGTGTAATAAAGAATAAATAACAGCACCAAAGTCAAAAATTTTATAAATAGGTTGTCATTGATGTCTATATGATCATTTTCAGTGTTTAAATATTAACCAACAATAATGTATCAAGCCCCAAAAGTGAAGAAATTAGTTGGTATCATAATTCAAATCAAAAAAATACTTATTCTTACTTCGCTAAAATATATAATTGAACTGGACTCCACCAAATTGTATTGATTACCTACATACCCATAAAACTGCTAATTTTGGCTCAAAACAAAAACATCGATTATACATTCAGTTTGAAGTTGGTGTGACTTGAAACGTTGTTACGCAATGCTATTTCTTAAAATTCTTAAAATAATAATATATAGGACCGGATCTAAGTAGAGCAATGTCCTTTGTTATGTATGGAGACAATTGCAAGCGATACAAAAAACCAGATGAATGTAAATACGGACCAATTTGCCCACCTACAAATTATATATATTTGATTCAGTTCATATACAGTTACCTATATGTATGTTTGTACATTTGCTATGGTAATGTTAGTGATTGGCGGATTGCCTGATATCTTGTCTTTTAGAGATCCCAAGTTCAAATCTCACTGCAGTCCTACTCCGTCTTTGCCACACTAGTATATTGCTTATTATTGTAGTATGAAAGTGTATTTCAACTTCAATAAGAGTAATAGGATAACCATCTATAAAAAAAATTACCAACGATATATAGATAGAGCGTGTTCTTGGATAATAAAAATATGTATAAGCATATTGCTTATTTATGAGTATTCAAAATGAACGTATACCGGTAAATTGAAAACACTACGATAATGTTTTACATTTCCTTTTAGATCAAAACGCCGCTAGAAGATTTTTTGTATACCGATGTATTGTTTATTGGATCAAAGCGCTCGTAGTAGATTTTTTGTTACCGATGTATTTATATGTGTAATATCATATTGTTTTCCTTGGCTTGTCGATACCAGCAGGTTCATAAATGTATCATGTGCCGGCTGGTGAAAAACTAAACCATTTTAAATAAAAATATAATTAATGATAGTTTGAGCGATGCTGGGTTTGTAGTTAGTATGTAATATACTCAATAAAGTACATAGTATAATTATTATGTAATATTAAAACTACTATTACCCATTATTATTATTACACTTCGCCTAAGAGTTATCGAAAAAATAGAGAGACTCTACCTCCAGGCTACCGAGTTCGTCGGTAGCCTGGAGGTAGAGTCTCGGCCTCGTGAACATGGGGTCCGTGGTTCGATACCAGGTGCCGGCAAACTCCCCTTTCACGACACAAGCTTTTAGTAGCTTACTGTGAAAGGTGTATAAGGTTGTATTTGGGTTTATAACAAAAAACCCAGATACATCTTTTTAAAAAAAAAAAATATGATTCAACTACGATGAATAGGTTTATATTAGGCTAAATTCATTTGAAAACAACCAGAATATAGAAAAATCGTTGCTCGATGTTTCTTGATTTTTCTTATACTTTGCCTATTTATTGCCTGATATGTTAATACAATAATTTTTCTAAAGACCTATTTTCATTAAAAAATCACCTGTGATACGATGGAAAAATAGCCGCCAAAAAAAATCCGAAAGTAAAAAAAAATACTTGTTTGAAATTCTCAACATATCAGGTAATTATCATACAAAATATGAAAAAAAAAATCTAATACATTGAGCAAAAAGGTCTGGTGGTCTTGAAATGGAAAACGACATTAACATGATAATTTTAGGGTTTATATATATTTATAAACACAATCTATATTTTTTTTCTGTAATGATATATGGGACATGAAATTATTTCTATTTACAAAGATAAACAATTCAGTATAACTAAGTCATATAATATTAACATTGGAAACACTAGAGTGTACAAATATTACAAAATAATCCAATATTGCTATCATATTGTATTCTTCCATATTAAATTAGGCAAAAAGTTTCTTATACTGTAATAAAACAATAATTTTATTATTCAACACTTAGGTAAGTACTGTACATTGAATAGTGATACAGTATTGTGAGAACCAATAACATAACTGTTCTACACCATGCTGCACATCTTTCATCATAACATTCAAATCTTAGTGTCAGTCAAATTAAACAATTATTATTTCAATAAAACAATGATCTAATTTAATTTCACCAAATAAAATCTACCTGTATATTTAATGAAGACACACATTTGGCCTTTGAGATAATACCGCTATGCAGAATCTTCCCAAAGAAATATTGATTATGTTATATATTTCGGTATTAGAATAATAATGCTCACAGCTATTTTTAATGTTTAACCCTTTCAGAACCGTAAGGTTTCTCCAGGTAATTTTAAATATCTTTATTTTACTATCAAAATGGAAGTACTACATACTATAAGGTATTATAGTTTTGGAAAAAATATGTCCTAAGTATAAATATTTTTACTTTTTCCATAAAAGGACTCATAAAGCAAAATTTTTTTTATGTTTGATTATTTATATGGTTTCTTATCACCTCTTTTTGCCTAAAAGTTTTATTAACTATTTAGTATTAAAAACTGGAATATGGTTAAGAAACAACTTATTAAAAAGTGAACAATGAACTCAGTGAACAATGTCCTAAAATACCTAATTCTTGATAAATAGAAATAACTTTATGCAGCGATGAGAAGGGAGTCTTCGATGTTATACAATATAATAAATATCATCACGGTATCTCCCGAAAATAGAGTAGCCAGTAGATAAACCGCATAATAATAAATATTCAAGCCGTCATGTTCAAATATTGTTCTGTATGTAATGTTACGTTTTGTTATATTTTACAACTACGATATTAAAATCTTTGTGACATCGAATACACTGAAAGCTATGAAAATATACCAATTGTTATGTTTCTCATAAACAAATTAAATGCCTAAATTTTTCAAGACAGCAATGAATTATTATTACACAAGATGCTTACAAAGTGTTAATGCAATTCCAAAAAATCAGGATCAAGGCAGTTAATTTCGGTACCATATAATTTCTCTGGAGATTTCCTGTTAAATATGTTCAATAATCAATTCAAATTTATTGCATCTTTTAAAATCTAACAACTTGCCCATTACATACGTGCTTTGCCTAATGACTATATTAGCAAGCAGCAATACACGGGGTACAATACTGAGGCTGTACGGTACACGGTATGAGTGATATAGTATAGTATAATAATAGTTCAATAAGATCACGCGTGGAAAGTAAAGGAGTAGGGCAGGTAAGCCATGCTTGTTCTAAACGCAAGAGTCAGATGAATAAGGTAGCCGACACAACACAATAGCGCGCGTGGTCCATTCGAGAGGACTACTAATTGGATCAAATCATAACAGGACCAATCAACCGAATTATAAAACACTCGCGATAAGTGATACGACATAAATAATTAAATGAATTTATTTATCTAATATTGATGCTAATATTTTTATTTATTAAAATGTGGTTGCTGCAAACTGCATTTCTTGTATTTTTATTTAATTTTGGCTCTAGTTCTGAGCTGCAGAAACAGAGCAACGATTTATGTCCGCCAATTAATGTAGGGCGCAGTAATGTGGTGTGCTATTACGAAGGGAAGAAGCCGGTGAATGAACTCTATGTATGTGGATGCACACATTTAGTGTATACCGGCAACGCTAAATCACAGGATCTGGAGGAATTGTCCAAGGCGTTACTGAAGAAACAACCCAAAATGAAATTCATCCTACGAGTCACCGGCAAAGAAAAAGTAAGTGTCGTTCGTATATTTTTTAAAAATAGTTTTTTTCTGATTATTCATTCGTACATTTAAACCATCACAGCATCTTCTAAAAATGGGGCAGCCAGTGAACTAACTGCATGTAATAAACATACAAGTTTTCCTCTTCCTACCAATAAATAAGGCATTCAGGATAAGTAGCATGTCTGCCTCATCACTAAGTTGTAGATGTTCATTTATAAAATCAAAATAAATGCGGGCATAAAAATATTCAATTAAAAAATAATAACATTATTATAAATTGCTTCATGGAGATTGGTTCATGACTTTATACAAGCTTTTTTTAATTTGATGAAATATTAATAAAATAATACCTGCGACAGTTTTGAAAGCTTAGAGAAGTTTTAGAGTATTATGCTGAAAAACTTTTTATATGTACTTTTCATAGCTGATATTTCAGGTTCTGAAAAAAATAGAAAAATATTCAATCGCTTTTTAACGTATTGAATCCATAATAAACTCGACTTAAGAATTGATTTTAACTTTACTTGCAATAAAAACCTTAGTAACAGATATCGACTAGAGATTTTTATAGAGAGTAGACCATGTCGTGTAAATAGAGCCGTGTCTTTACAGCAATCAAATAATAGATATATGCACTAAGAATTAATGAAACACTTTATCGCAAAATAAAAATATTAATTGTCTTATACGTAACATTTAACGAATTCCTACATCTTACAGGACACCCAACCAAATACTTACTCATAGGAAAAAATAGAAAACCTTTTTTATTCAGGAGACTCCACGAGAAAATAATTATAAATATAATCTATATAATAAATAACATAGGTTGGTATCGTACTAAACATTGTTCTATATGTGTCGAATGTCACAATAATATCAAAGCACATCGGCTTAATTATTTACTTCTAGATAGGTATGCACTACATAGGTATCTTACAATGAACAATAGGTAGGTATCTACTAGTCGGTAGTTTATTATATTTTGTATATTGACAAGATGATGACATCAAGATGTAAATCTTTTATGCGTACCAAAGTGAATCTATGTACATTCAAACAACATTAATCTTCTTAAACACACATTCTCAAACTGTTTTAACATAATATATTATTTATTATAACAACTGGTATATAAGTATCAAATATTGCCACAGCATCTATTCCAATAAGCAAGGTAACCAAAGCAACGCAAATTTTATGAATTTAAAAAAAAATTAACATGTATTATATATGTGGCTGAGATTTTTTTTTAAAGTCGATTGTGTGTAGGTATAATTACAGATACACCTGTAATTTTACCTACACACAATCTATACTGCGCTAGGAATGTCGTGGGAAATGAACTTTTAATAGGCGCATGGACGCTCGGAGTGGAAGAGATTATATATATTATTTTCAGCACTGTGTCCCGAGAGTGGCGTTGGAGGGCGAGATGATGAAAATATTTAAAATATCAAAATATTTGAAATAATCATTTATAATGTATATGATGGATAAAAAATTTATGGGCGTTGAAAATCCATTTATAAAACAGTTATATATAATTCGTGAAACAACAGAAATTATACTTAATTTATTAAATTATACATAGTTTTTGGTTAGGTACCTAATCAAAAGAAGTAAACACCTATCTAAGAAAACTGAAAATAATGTGTTCTCAGGCAGTTTCATCGAATTATTTTATTATTCTTCAAATCGAATTTCTCTCAAAGAAAAGACATCAACGACCGATGATATTTAAAGTAAAAACCCGCGTTGAAATAACATTCGCACAGAGATATTATTGCTACTAAAAATGTATATGAATTTTGTCATTACCCTTACTAACTGTTTAATAAGAAGTTGCATTAGCTATGTAGATGGAATGATTAATTGTGTGAACCAGTTGTTTGTAATTGTATTCCCTGCCCTGCTGTACAATAAATCAGTGTTAAAAATGAAAAAATATGCGCACACTACAATACAACATTAAACATTGCTACACATTTCAATGTTTTTGTAATATTTTATTCAATGAATTTTTGCACTAGTTTCATTTGAATACTAACAGTTTTTTTATATAAAATATTGTAATATTTATAATTCACTTTGTATATCTGAGTGTTTTGTTAATTATAATAGATAAGGGAAAGTGAAGAGTTCACTAATTTGTCTGCATGGTGTCTAAATCATAATATGTAAACCATTTAAGTAATTAAGTAGCAGCAAATTATATAAGAAACTATGCCGTTAAATGACATTGAAAACTGCCTAAGTAGTATGTAGACACTAGATATAATATGGAGTTAAAGAAAAAATCAAGAAATAATAATGTTTTTCAATTAATAGTTGTTCAAGAAAAACAATAAAAAGTATGTTGAAGAATTTAGGTATTCATTTGAAAATTTGGGATATTTTACATCCCTATTAATTTTTAAAACTTCGAAATTTTTTGTTCATAGATCAACATGCCACAATCGAGCAATAAAATGAATAAATAAAAAAATTCATGCGTTTTTCTATTTATTGTGCAACAATATTTTCTCTAACAACTTCATGTCTCAACATGTGCCTAAAAATTGACAGATAATGCGTTATCTTAACTATTAAAATGGATCATCAAGATTAAAAAATAGTTTCATACATAAAATAATGCAAAATTTAAACACTTATTTCAGGATCAATTTATGAACATCTTTTGATTAGCCAAAAAAAATAATATCGAATTGTAGGTTTATCTATCGCTCTTTTTTTTTTCTTTGGTACGTAAGAAAGTATTTATTTGCATATTATGAACATAATCTCAATGTACGGTCATGATATTAAACTTGAATTCAGGTATATTAGATACTGAAATAAGTATGTACCGTTTTATTGTTTCACAGTATTATTTATTTTCATTTCTTTCGCTGCCAATTTCACGCATTTCTGTAACATATTATATAGTTACTTAACTACTACACATACACATTGTAGAGGTTTTGATTAAACTGTATTTAAGATTAAATTCAACTTATCGACCAACGGTTCTTATGAAAATCCATTACAATAATAAATAATTTAATCAAGTCACAATAGAATTACAAAATATCATGTTTTTTTGTGATATATGCATTACGCAGGTGGTTAACTACTGCAAAAAACATTTTATTAATTATAACAATCCTATAAATACTTTAATATTGTCATCAACTATTTTTATTTTTAATGACAATTACCTTTCTTAGTCGTCGTAATTATCGTATGTATCTCGTACATACAGTCGTCACATTATTACCAACTAATTACCAAACCATCGATTATATAAAGAGATATGAAATAATTAGCAACAAAATACTATGATCAAGTTTTTTTTTTTTTTTTTTTTTATTTTGGCTATCCACCCGTTATATCAAGTTATTTTCATTCACATCAAAAATACTATTCATCTTCTTTCTAAAATAACTAAAACAGATCTTTAAAATTAGGTATATTTGTTTTAATTATTATTTTATAATTTTAATATTTTTATACAAAATTCTAGATAATATTTACTTGTATTTAGTTGATTTGTAATAAAAGAGAAGTATAATCTAATATATAAATCTAATAAGAAAATATTACTCATTTTATAAAATTATAACTTCAACGTTTCACGAGACTTCTAACTATATTTATTCAATTATTTTTAAATTACATGAAATCATTTCCCATGATAAAATTATATGACATAATATATTTTACCATTGTTGACGCCAGCCGTGTAGAAATTAATAAAGGATTGGACAAGGAAAACACACTGATGATAAATAAATAATTAGTTTTTCACATACCTACACAACTTTTGGAGGATAATAATTATTTGTAAAACATAATTAAGTTCATAGTCAGATATAATAAATATTAATGATACCGTGTCAGCCAGCAAAGGGATAAGTACCTAAATAATTATACAGTAAATCCGCAATACTATAAATAATATAATTATATCTGTCATAAGATAATTATAGGTGTTATAAAATATGAAAATGCCTAGTTATTTAAAAGCTTTTTCAGTTGCCCAATCACGAACTAAAGTTACTTCGTTCGTATCGAAAAATGATGCGTCAAACTAATACTTCAAAATTCTCATCAGTAGTGCTTGCTCATTGTCATACATGAAATTTAGAATTATTACGAGTACAAGCTGTGATGTCATTTTTCAATATGATCGAAGTAATGTAAACTTGTGATTGGTTTTCAGAAAGTATGGTTGGAAATTAGTACTAGGTATATAATTCAGTAATTGAAAACTAATCGCATTTATTCATGCTAGTTTATGGCGAAATAATTTAAAAATTCAATTATTACAGTAGTTACAATGTTTATGAGCTGATAACGTTTATGTGCTGAAACGAAATTTCATGCTAAAAACATATTTGTTGTGACGTAGGTTCAACATTACTGAGAATTTCAATTAAAAAAAATATTTTCAGTTGATTTTTAAGATATTTTTTAAGTACTCCTTATAGAGTTCCATCTATAGGTAATATAGATATTATTTAGATAAGCCACTTATAACGTTCCCAAAAACCTACGTGTGTTGAGTGTGAAAAATCGATGCACTTACAGAAAGCAAATTGTATAATGGATGGATAGGTAAACAAATGAGACTCAACTGGTGTTTCTTGTACAAAATCTACCACAATATGAGCACAACAAGAAAAGATTGAAAGACTTAGGTCCCCCAATCTCTTCTGATAGTTTTCAAGTGTCCTGTAAAAGGTAGGTATTCATCAACGTCATGTTGAAGAAGTTTTAAATATTCAATTCTACGATGAGGTGTGCCACCCATCCTGAATGCTTCAACTTTTATTGGCACGGAGAGGACGACTTGTGTGTTTATTACATATCGTCGGGATGATGTGAATGAAGAAGCCAAGGCGATCTCAGCAGAAATATGGATTATTGGCCTGTTGATGGAATGTTGTACATTTACACGTGTACCTAACTACTCGTATTAGATATGTAAAATTAGGTAGGTATTCATTGAATTTACATACAGCCCTGGCAAATGTCTTCTGCGACTGTTGTTTACACAATATATTCAGATGTAACGTAAAATAATAATAATACATGTAAATAATAATATGTAACATTACAATACATATATTACCTATATGTACCTACCTTTTATGTATATTATGTGCATTGTAAGGCGACCGTACACAAGTAGTCGGATGATTATTCATAATATGGCATATACCTAAAGTTAAATTCTCGTGTTAATGATAAGCGAAAGTGACTAATGTTAAAATTTGTCAGATAATAATAATTAACAAGTACAAGTGTTTCTAGTACCTACTTCCCAGTAGCGCTGTTGAAGCAGAGGATTGCCAAATTGTGTATTATAAAATAGAGGTTACATTATTATGCGTAACTACATATTATTTCATTCAAGAATTTCATGGTAATATTAGGTATATAGTTTTAAAAACCTTCAATTTGTTTTATACAGTACTAACACCAGAACGGAATTTCCCGCACAAGTTTTATGTAGGTATGACGCGTGCCAAAAAAACTTAAAATTAGTTCATGCGTTTTTCACATTTACCTGCGCATTTATTGATTTTATTTTTATTTTGCTTATTTATTTCATGATATGATACAAATAATAATCATTTACAATAGTTTAAGGCATTTGAATGTAATCTTTTTCATTGACTGCATTTAAATAGAACTAAAATTATGAGAGAAGTAAAAACAGAAATTCACGAAATCACTTATCTAAATATTATTTTATGATACAAAATTAACCAACGACTGTGACAATAATTTATTTGTACTACATTCATAATTATTTTGATGACAGATTGTTATAGATACATATTACAAGGCAGACTCGAGACATCATCATGGTATCTAAATATGTGTAATGTAGATACATTGTAATTCTGAGCATGTCACTAGAACGTGTTCTGCTTTAGAGCTTTTGTGATATATAGGTACCTACATTAGGGTAAAAGTTGGTTTTATCGTGATATTACAGAAATAAAATAATATTAATATACCTACATAAAATGCAACTTTACACGAAAAAAATAACATATCAGAATAACTATAATTTTTTGTGTATTATTTTATAGAAATAAGGTGATTTTTTTTAAGACATAAATGAAATAAATTACACTTATAGTAATATAATCGTGATATATGCGGTAATATCGAAATTTTTAGAGATATTAATTTGAACCTTCAATAGAACTTATCTACTCAATGAATTAATATCACAGATTTTCGTTAATTTTCTTTTCATCGAGTTAGCTAACGGCACTAAATTTTCGTTTAATTAATAAATTATTTCAGCAAATGTACACTCATTAGACTATTTAAAAACTATTTAAAAGCAGACAAGTTAACAAAATATCATACAAAATGTCATAATACATATATGCATCCAATTGATAATCCATAAGTAAGAGATCGAAATTCAATATTTATTTATTTATTTCACATCAACAGCACACTACAGACAATATATATGCATAAAAACAAACAATGCAAACAAAAAAAAATGGTATGAATATATCGCCCTATTTATAAGTGCACACAAATTAAAAATTCATATTAAGTTTGAAGCCCATAAGGTTGTCAGATTTAAATAAAAGAATAGTAAAATGATAAAAAAAGCTACCACATTAGACAATAATAAAAAAAAAACAATATAAAGAAGAACAACAGTTATCTGTTTTTACAATAGTAATAATTAGTTAGTAATTTTTTATAATATCCTACATGAAGATGCGAAAGATAGCTCAATGTATTATATTTTTTAGAATACTAGAAAGTTTAATTTTTTCATTTGATAAATTACTTTAAACAGTTTTTTTTCTCAATTTGGTAATTTCGTATATTGCATATTTTTCCTCCGGTTGACACAACCTAAATACGATCCTAATCTTGTCTTTATCTTAAGCTAGGATGTGCGAACCGACTATACTCAAAAATACGTACATGTCGATCCCGCGGTAGCTGATAATAGTTGTTTTCAACATTTACATGAGTATTATGGTTGTATTATGTGATATAACTCCAAGAATGTACCAGACATTGATGAATACATTAATGTTGATGTGATATTTATCAACTTTTATGAAATATATCTACATACATAGGTACTAATTTCGTAACAAATAATTTAGGAAGACGTCCGATATTTTTTTTTATATGTATTGATGTGAGACGCAAGAATTTATCTATGTTTTGCCTCACTGATAATAATAAATAATGCATGTCGTAGCCTGAAATTACAAAAACAACTCGTACCGGGTGGAATGCCTTAAATGAATAATAATATGTCTGAAATTCTATAAATATGCACTAAACCATCGGATTTTTTATATATTTTATATCAGAGCAATCCAACCAGATTGAGTTGTATTTGAGCTTTTGTACTGTATTCTTGAAATTAAACACAATAAAAGACAATTTGTAGAGCGCCGTTTACTAACATGACCATTCTCTTACAATAGAAAATCATTTAAAATTATCGTTCAGTTTCTCATGATCCTTATTATGATTATCAGGATTCTCGTGTCGTAATTGTTTTTGACTCGAGGTTTCAGTGAGCCTGCCGTCACCATATTCAGGAGTTTATAATAGTCCAGAAAAAAATCGAAATTATGGTTGTAGAAATGTTCTAGATTATGTTGAAATAAAATTATTTAGTTCTAGGTATTTTTCATTTATTTTTCCGTAATCTTCCCAAACACTTAGATTTTAAATATAAAATTTTCCAAGAGTCCTAAAAGAAACAGTTTTCCGATGACAGAAATGTTCCTTGTCTATTTACTACAAATGTACGATGAAACTTATTTAGCTTAATTTTATAGTTAGTTATCTACTTTTAGTTGAATACATATCATATAAATTTATTAAACTTAAACTATGATATTGTGAATTGTATTATGAATTTATTATGTCTATTAAAAGTTAAAGATGTCGCAATACATATTATCGTTAGATATGGATATTAATTTGTGCAAATTATTTTTTCTCCTTAATAAGACGTATTCATCATCTCAGTATTACCTGTCCGTGTCTCGCACATTTTAGAGCAAGGTAGTCTGGTACTGTCGATCACTATTCACAATACACATACCTACATATATTATAATCAAATATAATATATCTAACATCACGTAGGTACCCACACTTAACTTAATTTACTATCTGCACTTAGGTGTATCAAAGCAGCGCCTAGTTAATATACTATTATATATTAATCAATCATTTAGCAATTTGTTAAGTACTAAAGCCAATCCATATATGTTTCAAACTAAGTCATCTTTAGAGATGTTTCGTGATGAATAATTCATTAATGTTTCAAGTATTGTACATAACATAATATAATTATATTTATTAGTATCACAAGGTTTTCCAACTTTAAGTAGCAGCAAATCAGTAATTTGTTATAAAACACTGTATGATGCCTCCTAATATAGAATAACTTAACATATTTTATGGATTTGATTTTTATTATTTTTAACAATGTTGTGCTTTATCTCACCTTAAACGTCATGCCTACGATCGTTTTTAGCTTTGTAGATCATTTTTGAATAAAGTAAATGTACCTTAATATTATTCTAAAGTGTTTTTAATTTATATTGTAACTTTTTATGCTCGTACATTATGTATGATGTTCTCGATTAAAAAATAATGTTGCAATTTTAAAAGTATGAATTTGCAATATAAATCATTATTTTTTTATATAGTCTACATAAAGGCTACCTAGCTGTCATGTGTAATAAATATAATCTTATAAATAAATCAATAATGTGATATGTACAAATTAAAAATTATCGTCAGTGTACAATAAAAGCACGGAGAGTGCTATTAACATTTCGGTAACAGCAATATATTGAAGTAATTTGAGTTATGTATAAGGTCGAATAATATATTTTTAAAAAGAAATAATGCATGCGTGTGATCTGATTTATAAAAATAATAAATGTTTCCGACATCAATATCAATACAAGACAATAAATCATACAATAGCATTGGGTATCATTAGATATCTACCAGTGGCGTAATTTCCATACATGCAAAAAAGCACCACTTGCCTGCAATGTCATGTTTGCCTGACATACAACATTTCTTGGACCTAAAACATACTGAGTAAAACGGCATTTCGAACCAACATAACTCTGGAAATGCCATCTTAATTTTCTATTCTCCCATCGCAAAATAATATCTCGGATCTAACAGATAAATCGTCATTTTAATTTTTTATCCCCAAAAACTTTCCCGAACCAATTTAACATTGAATTAAACGACATTACAAGTTTTTTACTTCCACGTCATAAAATTTCTCAGATCCAACTTACGTTGGAAATAATAGGAGGTATCAATTACTAATATTCATAACGAAAACATAACCATTTAAAAAATCTTTTCCGTCAATGTTTCTTTTCTACATATACCTATCCATAGACTGTAAACTTCTAAACAAATAACTGATGTGAGATAACTTCGCTGGTGACCCAGATAACTAAAATACAATAATAATAATGTTATAATAAACAAGTCGAAGTATCTAAGTATACCTAATAATAAACCTTGATCAAATTTTGGCAATCAAATTATTTGAATATTCAAAATCATGACCGGTAACTATTAAATTTAATGTACAAATGTGTAGATACCATTATTATTTGTAGATTTTGAAAATGGTGGTCATAGGATGGTGGTGGATAACAAAATATACCTCATGGAGACATTTTTTATTCAATTAGTAATTTGCTCTTTTGTGTGACAATGGTTTTAATTACCTGCCGTGATTAGAACAGGTGATAAGTTTCAATTAAATTTTTTCAAGGTGAATTATCTATGTTTCAATTGTATCGTTATTGACAATGTGACACATAGCTTTGATATATATTATATTTTTGTATAGGATTGTATAGAAGTATGTCTTTCAAGAAAGGAAAATGGATCGCACTTTTGTACAATAAATCATACCAGTACTTCTAATACGAGTTTTATTATTATCCAATAGTATGTCAGAGGTGGTCAGTTGCCTCATGGAAGAGTCTCAGAGTTTCAATTGAGAGATCCCAGGCTCGATTCCATCCACTGTCGTCCTACTCCACCTTCGAAATACGAGCATTTTAGGGTGTATGGGGTGTATGTGGAATTATTTTAAAAGCAGTCAAAAAAGTTTAAGCATCGGTAGTGTTACTCACTTGCTGCTAGCCCTCTTCTCTTCGCTCCTGGATATAGGCCTCTTCGAAACTTTTCCATACTTTTCGACGTCGAGGGACACAATACTACTGTTTTCCCATAAAGTACTGTTTTTTACTCTTCGCAGACTGAGTCGTGGTACATGGGGTCTGAGGTCGGGAACTGTGAGAGCCATATATATCGGGCGACGTACGTGGCGCAAGTCACGTATGCTGCCCGTGTTTGGTCGCACAGACTCTTGGTGGGCTCTGTGTCGACGGCGGTCTTGAGGGGACAGAGACTCCCGCTGCTCGCCGTCACTGGTGCGTATCGTACAGCCGCTAGCGATGGCCTTCCAGTCATTGCTGGTGTACTGCCTGCCGATTTAGAAGTCTTAGACAGTGTGGCCAGACGTAGGATCAAGGCGGATGGTAGAGTAGAGCACCTCGGTATTTCCATTCAAGTGGAATCCGGAATCAGGGGAATAAGTAGGGCATTCAGCCGAATTAGAGAGAGAACGTTGGAAGTGTGGCAAGAAAGATGGGACCGGGGGAGAACCGCTAGGCTTGTCTACGGTTTTCTCCCAGATGTGAGAGAGAGGATTAAAAGGCGTTTCCTGTCCTTTGACCACTTTTCTGTTCAGTTGGTGACGGGCCATGGGGAGCTAAAAGCCAAGCTCTTTGAGCTTGGGCTTGCGGACGACCCGTGGTGTGCTTGTGGGACGGGAGCTCAGTCTGCGGGGCACATCCTGTGGGAGTGCCCATTGATGATGGATGCAAGAAACGTGATGATTGATAGTATGAGTGATGACACTCCTAGACCCTTCTGGTTTGCGGAGTTGATGACTTGTCCTGGGAATTTCAGGGCCTTTTTGAAGTTTGTAGATGTCTGGGTGTCTCGGTGGGATCTCCTGCGTGAGCCGGGCTCGCTTAGGAGAGCTTGATGGTTGATTTTGCCTTGTGTGATTGTGACTGTCGCAGGCGAACTCGTTTTTTTCGTCTTTGTATTGTCCTGTCTCCCTTGGTGGAGAGTATTAGGTCTGGTTGGGATGTCCCTTGGGGAGGGAAGCGTCTTTGCAACAGCCCCGGTAACGGCGACCCTCGGGTTCGCCGGCCTGAATAACCTAGTAAAAGTCTCTGGACACCTCAACTCAGCTTTTGTTCCATAATATTATGCAATTATTTTGTAAATATATTACGCACTTTTACTTTTTATTATTTTGTAACTTAGGTTAAGATAACTTGTTTATTTGATTACTTTTCTTTTTTTTTTGTATATGTTTGCTTCTCTCGTATAAAGGTACATCGAAGGAGTTTAGTCAAAAGATTTCACACGGAGGTTTTGGCGGTTTGGTGGTTTGGCCGGCCAGCCCTTCAGGCTGCCCACTATGGCGCCTCCGGTGTGGACAAGATTTGTTAAGTGTAGAATTTCGGATAAATGGAAGTCCCCAGACTTCTGCGGTATCCGGGTGGACGGTGGGTCCTTCAATGTTTTCCCATCATCTGAACAATATAGTGAACCCAACTTTTTTGCTATCTTCCCACCCTTCTTCTATCAGTGGTGTTAGGTACATAAATAATATACATAATGAAGTAAAATCTCACTTACAACTGTGTAACGCAAACGAATAAAAGCTCGAAAAAATAAAACAGGTGTTTTATTCTACTAAAGATTTTATTTTGTGAGAGAGACGTCTTTCGTCTTATGAGGACATTGTCAATCAATGTCCTCAAGATTGACAATGTCCTCATAAGACGAAAGACGTCTCTCTCACAAAATAAAATCTTTAGTAGAATAAAACACCTGTTTTATTTTTTCGATATGGAATTCTACTACCTAAACACCGACACAGTGAATGAATAAAAGCTCGTTTGAGGCGAACAAATACACAATGTATTAATTAGAAAGAAACATAGAACATCTGTCTATCTATACCACCACGACATATCCTACAACTTGGTCAGCCAGTACACTAATTTACAAATAATAAACATGTTGGTCGTCCTCTCTAGCCAATAAAAACGGCATAGTCTGTGGGTACTGAAATATAGTGAATTATAATATTATGTACCTACGTCTGTAGTGCTAAACATTAGCAAATATACCTAAATATTAAAATTTGACAGAACAAATAATAATGTCAGTTATTATTTCAATCAGTATAGGTCGTGAGAAATTGTTTTTATAACTATATTTAGAGTACTTGACTAATAATATAAAGGGCAGTAGCAAGATGTTATATAGATGAGCGGTCGTCAAGAGCGCACATGCGAAATGTGACATAAAATCAAAGGCATTGAATAAAAAATTATAAATAATTTAAATGTATGTATCCATTTGAATGATCTCACAGATACGACCAAATTATGAAAATTATATTGGCGAAAGAAAATGCAATAAATTCAAATATACTTATAAATGCAATGATTACACAAATACCACAAAGGATGAACATTTATGGTGCGAGAGATTTTTCCATCTTCTTAACTGTCACCAAGAAGGAATAAATCACTTGAATGAATAAAAATTCTAAATTTCGATCAATGAATTAAGCTATTTACCTATATTATTTTATTATTGCAGCATTTCCAGTAGGTATACGTAGCCATTGAAATAAGTAGATATGTAATAAAGCTATAGGTTGTCTTCTCCGTGGCACAAAATTAGATTTAGGAAAGCTGGCATAGGTACCTCATTGCAGAACTGAAGGTGACAATATATTATAATGGGATATTTTATCTTCTTTTCCCCTTCATAGCTAAGTTTCCAGGGTGCACATTTTCTTCAACAGAGTGCAAATTCACTCACTTCGCTACTGACCATGAATGAAACTATGAAT
Organism: Athripsodes cinereus; assembly: GCA_947579605.1. Lineage (NCBI taxonomy): Eukaryota > Metazoa > Arthropoda > Insecta > Trichoptera > Leptoceridae > Athripsodes > Athripsodes cinereus. The sequence continues at coordinate 20,088,755 of OX388307.1, read as the reverse complement.
CGGCAGAGCTAGGCAATATTAAGACTTCTCAACACTCCCATACGAGTAGATACATTTGGTACTAACTAGACACTTGCACAAACACCTTATTATGGACTGTTGGATGGTGTAATTGAGTTACTTAGATGAGAAACAGTTTACAACTAGTGATATTATAAAGCCTTAATATTAAACATGTTGTTATTTCGAACGCCACGCAGTGATATATTATTATGAAGGTCGGAAGGTTTGTCCCATGGAGTTATTCTAATGATGCATATTGCCTTCGTTTTAAGTTAGGTACGTACCAAAATGTACTACAATATTGTCGTTTGACTAAATATTATCTAACAATAGACACAAAGACATAAAATAACGACTCTAGAGTAGACTTAATAAGATCTTACAGGTACCTACCTACCAAAATTTAACAGATCATTTTTTGTATTAAAGACCTAATGACAGATAATAGATAAAAAGAATCGAGGTTCTTACATTCCACCCTCTCAGCCTAGCTCGTAAAGAATGTAGCATGGAAATAAATTAAAAGTTTTTAACATAGACTTATTATTTTTGACAGATTACTTATAAGTAGGTATCTCAGACTGTTAATCGCTTGTCCACTTTTAAAGCATTTGTTCTCATCTCGGGGAAAACGTAAAATGAAGTAATTCAAAACTTTAACTAAAGGGCTATTCACACTTCATCACAGTGATCACTCTGGATGATCCTCCAAATTGAAAAGATGTGAATACATGTTTCATCAATACTGATCACTAGCGATGCACATAATATAACATCCTTGAAAATAGAGCGGAAATTCTTAAAAATCGCCATCACTAACGAAAACTGTGTTTTTTTTTTATAAATAATTAGGTAAACGTGAACCTTAATCATGTAGGTACCATAAGTTCATAATATTGAATCCATTCAGGTTTTATTTTTTCTCAATTCATTCATCTCAACTTAAGAAAGATATATTTCAATCAATTTTGCAATTCAATAGTAGGTACCTACTTCTATCATCTCCCGCTTATTGTTATTATCAGAGAACTATATTTGAAATCCGACCCTCCGCACAAGCATTTAGTTGCTTATGGAGGGAGCATTTTTACTGTGTGTTATATTATTTTGTTATTGTAATATCAATGTATACTGTATATTTATGAATGAAATAGAAATAAAAATAAAACTTTTTTTATAAAACAGGAAGTTTTATAAAATCTATAATTATTTTATTATGATCCAATAGATCATAGTTAAATAAGTACCTAATATTGAATAAATTATCGCGGATCTATTATGATTAGATCATAGTCCTTCATTTGCTTAAGGATCTTTATCCATGATCTGTCATTAGAGCTTGACTAATTTTGCATAAAACAATACTAAACTTATGCCTAGTTGTTGTTAGTTATGGCTGCACCTTATTATTATTTACCAGCACTCCTTAACATTACCAACTCGGTTTGAAATAATAATGCATTTAATAATGACACATATAGTCCAGTACCTACAATACAATATGTCTCCTCTTTATTCTGATATAATATCATTTATCTGCATATTTCTATTACATTTTAACAGACAGATGACGAAAATAGATTTATCAATGAATAAAAGAATTATATGAAGTGAAGAGGTGGCTTTCAATGAGTAGGATATATTTTTATACTATTATGGCTTTTTCATAATGTGGGATAGTCAGTGAACTAGTTACATTGATTAAACATAGAGATCGACCTCTCTGAACCACAAAAATAATATAAGTATTCAGAATAGGTCCATAATATATTAAGACTTGCAGATTCATTGCTTCGGAGGCCAAATCCTTACATGAGTTACTAGGTCACTGAAAGTAAATAACATTATTTTTATTCTTTTTTTCATTTCAGAATTTGGATGACTTTCTGGACTCTCATCACTGTCATGGAGTAGAAATCCAGAATGCACACCACGAACTAGATCGAACAAGAGTGACTAACAATATCAAAGCTGTCAGGAGTACTGTTGGAACGGGAACTCACTCCATAGTCATGCTTTCGTTACCAGGAGCATCGGAACTTTTAGCCAAATATTATGACATGAAGGTCTTGCAGAAGTATGTGGATCTATTTATACTGGAGACTTATGGTATGGAAGACATTCATAATGTGACTTCTCATCCCAGTAGGCTGAGCGGTCTCTGGGATATGATGAACATAGTAAGAAAATAACTTAATTTTTTTCACAACATTTCAAACAACCCCACAATTACTTACAAGTTTGTGTAGCAATGTGGAAAAGAGATGTCAGCAGAATTTCAATTTTAAATTACACGAATAAAAAAATAAAATACATTCTCCGTCTAGACTAGACCAAGTACTTTTGCAGTTTTTCCATACCAGAATGTTAGAACTTGAAATCATAATAATGTCCCTATTTGTGAGATTTATAGTTTCCATAAAAAATTACAAATGCCTCTGATGACAAAATATAAGTAAATTTCGTCTTGTTAGGACATTGTAAGTAAGTTTCAATAAACATTGGAATTTGTTAATTCAAAGTAATGTGTTAACTCATAAAACTAACCAAGATCACAGTAAATTTTAGTTTATAATAGATTTAGTACATAATCTTTCAAACTCGTATCTACTATATTCTAGGATTCAACAGTGGACTTGGTAGTCGGTCTCGGTGTTCCTGAAGAGAAGATAGTTGTTATGTCTCCAGCTCATGCTTACGTCTTTACTCTTTCTAACAAAATTCTCAACACTCCAGGCAGTACTACTGTTGGCAGACCACAAATATTGAACCAAGAGAAATTCTGCAACACAATTAAAGATGGCAACTGGACTTTAGAAAGAGATCAAGACCTTTCTGCACCATATACATTCAAGTGAGTATGTTAAAATAATTGAAAACTAACATCGATGAACTCCAAGAAAGTGTTTATGTCACAAAACCTCAAATGTTTTCACCTTACTCCAATTTTTTTAAGTTCTTACTATTGTTCTCCTGTTCAGTAATGTGTTCTTTCTTTAGAATGATCTACTTAATTTGTAAAGTACATACATTTAATGGTATATCCCATTGAGATATCAAAATCTATTCATTTTATATTTCAGTGGCAATAAATGGATCGCCTTCGAAGATGTCTCATCTCTGGATGTGAAGAGCAAATATGCAAGGGTCCGAGGACTAGCTGGACATGGTTTGATTCCCCTAGACGATGATGACGAGAATACATGTGAAGGAAGACTGCTGGGGCATGTTGTCAAGAGTCTTAGTACTCATCTACGAGCACCAAGGAGAGCTGTTTTGGGGTTAACTCTTATATCTTTCAATATGGCCTTCGTAAATTGATCTAAATACAATGTTGAAAATGTAGCGATAGAAGATACACTGTAAAAAAGCAATTTTTTTCTATTAATCAAAGCACTATCTTCTACTTGTATAGGATATAAAACCAGACACCCTAGACAAACCATACTTGATGATCGACTACAAACGAATTTTCAACTATAACCACAACAATAACGCATAATTACGGTACATGTATGTAAATTGTCGAAAAAGTTCGCCAGTAGTCGATAGCTAAGTACGGTTTGTCTACGGCCCTTAAATAGACTTCTTTTTAGTAAATAATACCATAATCCAGCTAGAAGTCACAACAGATATTATCAAAATTTAACAAGTTAACATCTTTAATCTGACATAAATAAATATTATTTTTTTCAGATCATTGAAAAATGAGATATTAGCAGCTCCCCAGAGTCAATTTTGGACTGACTCTGTACAACTATCTCCATACAGAATAACAAGGGTTGTGGATTCTGATGGAATAGTCCACGCAATCAGAGAGGTATATCATAACACATTTATTTAAATAAATACTTGTAATAAAACTTACTTGATATACCTATTAAAATATTCCTCTTCAAGTAAAATAGAAACGGAAACAGGTACTTGATGCTAAACAAATCTGATGAAATTTGGTAATTACAAGATTAATCTTCAGTTATCACAAAAATTACAAAAGTATGATTAAGTTTCATATTTTGGTTAACACAAAAGCAAACTATTAATTTAGTAAATTATTTTTAACTTTCTCTCAAGCAGACAAAGAGGATACAAAACTTCAACATCCTTAATAATAATGTTTCATTTCTAGGACATAAGAACTGAATTTGAGTGCCAGCGTCAAGGCTACTTTGTCCATCCCAGATCCTGTAATAGATTCTACAGATGTGTCAAGTTTGATCAACAAAGCGACGAATTTACCGTATTTGAGTTTGATTGTCCTTCTGGTTTAGAATTTGATTCACGATACGAGGTTTGTGTGTGGCCTGGCAGTTTGGATAAGGGCCAAGCTTGTCCAGGAAGTTCAGAAATAGCCCCAGTTCCCCAAACTAGATTCATCTGTCCACAAAAAGAAGGTGATGACAAATTTCATATATCAAAATTCTATTTTGTACTTACTGGTCATTACATTGAACCATTTATATATCAGTTAATTGTATCAATATAGCTCAATCACTTATATATATTTTCAGGTTACTATGCCGATCCTGAAAACTGTCGATGGTTCTTTGCTTGCCTGGATCATGGCAAACAAGTATTAACTGCATATGAGTTCAGGTGTCCATTTGGCTTGGGCTTTGATGAAAACCGTCTGATCTGTGATTGGCCATGGCAGATCCCCGGATGTGGAAATGTAGGCAGATATGAAGCTGTTTTGTACGATCATGGACACAATCGCAATGCAGTTATTTTAAATGGTTTGAATGTTTTTTTCAATTACTTATTATCTAACTCCTTTACATAAGTCATATACAACCTAAAAATTTATTTGCTATAGGTACTTACATAATAGGTTTTAATTGTTAGTTCAACTGTGTTAAATTATAAATATTTTCATACGTAACATGTTTTATCACAAAATATTTAAAATCGTGGAGCACCCGGTAAAGAATTGGTCTTTCCCGTGGAGCACCCGGTAAAGAATTGGTCTCCCACTCTTCTGCGTAAGTTTTCGAGTGCCCTGTAAAAGGCAGGTGTTCGAAAAAAATAAGACATTTTACATCTTAAATTCAGCGATGAGGTTTTCCACCCATCCTGAATGTCTTGATTTTATATTGGCACGAAGAGGACAGTTTGCATGTTTCTTACATGCAGCTGATCTGCTGGCTACCCCACTTGTGGGATATGCCGTGATGGTATAGTATAGTATATTTAAAATCTATCTCATGGAGTCACTGGTAAAGAAAATATCTGTAAGTTTTTGAGTATCCTGTAACAAGCAGGCATTCGTAAACATTACATAAACGATAGATTGATATTTTAATATTCCGGGGAGCATATCCAAGTTATCATCTATGTCTTCCAAGTCCAAGTGTGTCTGATAGTTAAAACCTGATTTTAGTAAAATTTTAATGATGAATTGGGGAAGTCGTACATTTTAAATTCTTATTCAAAAAATATTTTCAAATATTTGTTTTAGGTCCCTCAGCTTTTATCGGTAGCACTGCAGATGCCATCAACACAGCTGGATATGAGAATTTACTATCTGGAGCAAAATATGACAACCTCATAGGAATACAAACAGTAGCACAGACAAATAATGCTGGACTGCCTACAGCAGGTGGTGAACAATATAGCTTATATACAAGTAACCTTCAACAGCCAAGTGGTTATAAAGCGTTTATAAATCCTGAAGAAAGAGTTCAAGGCTCTGGACAAACTTCCTTTGGTGTAAATGGCATTACTTATGGAAACATGAATTCTCAAGATGTATATAAGTATGCAAACATTAATGGAAATGGTGGACAAGGACAAAGTATATCTCAAAATGTGCAATATCAAAATCCAGGCTCAAGTTTCAAGTATCAAGAAAACAAATACAATCCGACAGGATATGCACCAAATATTGTTACGGGAGAGAGGCAACATACGTTAATAGGACAATATCCAGTTTCTGAATTTGATCAAAGAGGGCAAACGGTACCAAAGTACACACAAAACTACGCTACTCAATATAATACAAAAACATTTTCAACTTCTGGAATCACTCCCAACACTGCAAACACTGCAAATGAATACATAACTTACAGTACACCTCAACCATATGATAATCCTGTAAACAAATTCAATCTTACAGGATATACTTCAAACATTGCATCAGGAGAAAACACACACATGTTTATAGGAGAATATCCAGTTTATGAGCTAAATGAAAATAGCCAAATAGTACCAAAATACACACAAAAGCAAACTACTCAATATGATACTACAGCGTTTGCAAACTCGGGAAATATTGGAAATATTGCTAATTATGGCAAAACTGTGAAAGAATACTCAACATATAATACACCTCAGGTATATGTACAATCAACTGCACTACCACCTGTTCAAACATCTATAACACTGTCACCTAAGGCCAAAGAGTATGAAACAGTCACAACAGGCAGTACAGTTGTGTTACCAACTCTTCCATCTCAGCAATATGTAACCCCATACTATGAGACAGATTCTGTAAATGGTGGTAACATATATTTTGGTTCAGTCAAACCTCCAGTAAGTACTAGCAACAAATTGAATTATTATTCAAAACCGCAAGAACAAAGTTATTCAATTAAATATTCTGAAATATCAAAACCAGAATTATTAACAGGAGCACTTGTATCTGGATTAGTAGGACAAACAAAAACTGTCAGTGTCGGAGATTTACAAAATGAATCACAAAAATCTTCATACAATGTAGAATCATCTGTGGGTAACACACAACCCAATGGAAAATATTCTGGATACTTTTCACAAAGTGATTTCGCAGTACCACAATTAAGTTTTCCAACACAACAAACTAATGTCAAATATACACAGCAGCCATACTCTGCTCCTACGGCATACTCATCGGTATCAACATCAAAACAATCTTCAATAAGTCCTCCATTATCTACGTATACATATGATCAAAGCCAACCAACAGGATTCAGTGAATTGCCATTTAATTATCACCAAGTAGACACTCAGTATGTAAGCCAAAAACCTCATATATATCCTGGACAACCAGCAGTGTCTGGGCCAAGTGTTTCTTATGTATCTGAAGTAAAACAAAATATTCCAACAAGTATCTCATATACTCAAAATAAATATCAACTACCTCAAGAAAAATCTAGAGAAATACAGTATACTGTTGTTCCAACACCAGCTACTGTTGTACAACATGTGACTCCCATAATAGTAAATGAACCAGCTCTAAATACAGCTTCTATCAAAACTATTTCAACTACAGAAGCCATTCCTTATGAATCCCAAACATATGTATTGCCAAATACACCAAAAACAACATATCCAAATTATCAACCTCCACAAGTAACTCCTGCACCAGTACAAAATACTCAAGTCAATTATGACTTATTACAATATCCAGAATTGGGTGGAATTCCTGTAGTACATATAAATGATTTTAATCCTTTTAATAGCGCACCTCAAAAGTCGAAGACCCAAGTATTAAGTATTCCAAGTGCTACAAAATCAGATATTGATAAAATATCAGGAATATCTAATCAAAATATTAAAATTTATCCAAATGGAAATAACTATAACCCAAGTACATCAAGCAGTTCTTTCGATACTTTCTCTGCTAAAGCAACGAAAGATTCAAATCAATATATTTCCAAGAGTTACAACAGCTACCCCAGTCAATCAAGTCAAAAAATATCAACAACAAACAATAATTATAAGTTAACGCAAACTCAAAATACTAATGGTGGATTTGGTAATTATCAATTTGATCTCAATGGTTTAAATAAACCAGAAACTAATTATAATATTAATTTGGAACAATATAAGGGACAAACTGCAAACTATAATACAAATACTCCAGGTAAGATTTTTAATGCTTACGATATTTACTACGGTCAAACAGATAGTGACGCTTTAAAGAAATCAAATACACAAAGTGCTATAGAGTACAATATTCGTTATCCAAATCTTTCAAGTGCAAAAAATACGAATAACAACTATAATCCACTAATTGATCAACTGAATGCAGATCTACAAAATAGTAACAAAAAAACAGTCTCTACAAGCAATATAAATTATGATTCACTTATCAAGCAATTGGATACGGATCTTAAAAATTACAAAATTAAACCAATCTCCACAAATGATAAAACAGATATATATCCAAACCAAGAAAATCTCAGTTCCAAATTAAAAACTGGAAGTGTTTCATATAATTATCAAATTGGAGGAAATGCTAATAATGGTTTTGATATTAACAAATACAAAATTCAAGGATACACATATAATGATGCTGGAAATAGTAATTACCAAACCAAAGTAAAAACAAATACAGATTTTGACACATACCAATACCAAACAAATGGAAAAACTAGTACTGCAACTAATACTAATAAAGGAAATACAAATGCTTATAATGTACAACTAAAAGTACCCACTGGAAGTAGTAATGAATACATTGGATATAAACCAAGTAATGGTTTGGATATTTACTCAACTAGTCAGACTTATACTGTAAATAATATAAATCAACCTAAAGGAACTATTTTCAACGAGAAGAATGGTGCAGAAGGCTCATCAATTCTTGATAATTTAAATATTGAATTGGTCAAAGAAAATAGCAAATCGCAAAAGGGCAAAACAGGAAAAACAATAACAATAGTAGGAGATGGTAAGAGTTCAGACACAACATCTCAGACTCATAGAGTACGAGGCCAAATCTCATTTGATGGGCACGTTAAAATTACCATGCATAAAAATGTCAAACCAAAATTCAATATTGTAACCAAAGTAAATGATTACAATCCGCTCATAGTGACTAAACTGCGTGCACAGTGCAGCTGCAGTAAAAAAAGAAGATTATTTGGACTACGCACACTAAATAATGCCCCAACTGAAGTTCAGGAAACAGATTATAATGAATATGAAGATGAAGAAGCAAGCAATGACTACAGTGAAGAAAATGATTCTTACACTAATGAAGCAACTAATGATACAACAATAATACGCAAGTCCAAAATTATAGTTTCTTCCACATTGAGTCCAATCATTGTAGAAGATGACATTGAGGTTTCCAATGCCGCTCCAACCGCTTACAATACCAAACCAATTATTGTGGGAGAGAGAAAATTAAATATAAAGAAAACACAAGAAAAAGATGATGGTACACCAACTAAGGGTACCGAGTGCAAGAGGGAAGGTCTGTTTAGACATCCCAAGGATTGCAATAAGTTCTATTCGTGCAGCTGGGATAGTTTCAAGAATAAATATATATTACATGAATTCAGATGTCCAATTCAATTGAGTTTTGATCATGAAATGGGGGCATGTAATTGGCCAAGTCAGGGACCAGCATGTCAGAGTAATACTTTATTACCTTCAATATATTAAATAATATACATGCCGTTAAATCATTATCATGTATAAACTGTTAAATTATTTATTCTTAAGACACAAAACAAGCACTTGATTTTATTGGGATTTTCTTTAAACTGCGTACAACTGGTTGAAAGTGTATTACATTGATCTGATAACGAATACTTATTCTAATCAAATCTAAAAAATATATCTCAATAAAATTGACTGCGTTATGTACAACGGCAATTCACAATAAGTATGTGGATATATCGTTTTTAATGTGTATAATGTTAGTGGGAAATTAAATTATTCTAGTATCAACATTACATAAATATAAATTCTTATGCCTAAATTAATGTTACCATTTTGTTAAAATCACAATTAAAAAAAATGTGTAATGATTTTATTATTTAAGTGTTTTTAATATTCCCTATTCTCACTAAATATTATTTATTTCGTTACATAACCTAAAGAATATTTTTAATGTATTTATTACAAACTTATTTATTTTAATGGATTTATGTAATAATAAACTATTTATTTTCTTGTTAATATTATTCTTATTTTTATATTTATGTGAAATCAAAAACTATTCATGAAAAGAGAAGTTTTATCTTCTTATATTGTATACATTTATTATAAACATATTAATTTATTATTTATTTTAATGTGGGGGCAGAATTGCCACCAAATTCTAATTTATGTATTCAACTGTTTCCTCTTTATGTATGATTAAAACAAATTTGTAAAATACAATGTTTGTTTCAATATGAAAACTATATTTCTGTTTACAAAACAATGTAAAACTTAAACACAATAATATGAATGCATATTATGCTGTAATTATACAAACCATATAATCTTCATATGGTCAATGCTACAGGAGTTTGTCCCTGTAATTTATCTCCATACATTTTCAGGACAGGCTGAACTTCATCTTCCAGAAATTCTACAACTTGTTCAGATGCTCGCCCTATAAATGTTGAAGAATCTAAGATGGTATCGAGTTGGTTTAGGATTGGCTGGAAGTAAGAATCTTTCTTAATTCTCTCCACAAAATCATTATCCTTTCCATGCTGCTTTACTTCGGCCGCAGCTTCTTGAGACAAGATTCTTATTTTCTCGTGACAAACTTGTCTGTCCCCTCCTGCCTTGACCATTGCCATGATGATATTCTCCGTGGACATAAAAGGTAGTTCTTGGCTAATATGTCTCTCAATCACCTTGGGGTATACAACCAAACCTTGACAGATATTAAGCAAGGTGGTTAAAATGGCGTCAGTTGTTAAAAATGCTTCAGCCAATGTCAAACGACGATTTGCAGAATCATCCAAAGTTCTCTCCAGCCACTGGGTAGCATGAGTGTTAGCAGCATTTGAAAATAATGTTATGAGATGCCTGGATAAAGCGCAGCATCTTTCTGATCTCATAGGATTTCGCTTATAAGGCATAGCACTGGAGCCTATTTGAAGAGCTTCAAATGGCTCTTCAATTTCCTTACGAGAAGCGAGCAATCTCAAATCAGAGCACATCTTATGAACTGTAGCCCCGAAGCTAGACAATGTGGAAACACATTCAATATCAACCTTCCTTGAATATGTTTGTCCAGTAACTTGGTAACACTGTTGAAATCCAGCAAATTCAGCCACTTTCTTATCAAGTGCCTTCACTTTCTCGGAGTCACCTTGGAATAGTTGCATGAATGAAGCTTGTGTACCTGTGGTACCCTTGACACCACGGAAACGTAGATCATCTCTTGCACGGCGCATAGCTCTCTCATCTAGGAGAAGATCTTGAAGCCATAGACAAGCACGTTTACCAACAGTAGTCAACTGAGCAGGTTGGAAATGGGTGAAACCCAATGTTGGCAGATCCCTGTAATCAGAATACAGAAGTACATGAACAAAAATAAACATACAAATACTTCACATTCACAACACAAGCTAATTACGATTATTTTTTTTTATTTATTTAATCAAGCATATTTACGGCTTTCGCCTTTTACATGTTGACAAATACAAAAATAACAACAAGTAAATCCAAAATAATAATCAAAATATCAAGTTAAAAATAATAATAAAATTAATATTGAGATACCAGTTTCTAAAAGTAATGTTATAATTTTTTATGCAACATCACAACATATACAAACACACATATACACGTATGTACAAGTACATATATAAAATCAATGTGTTCAGATAACAAGCAGTAAAAAAATTAATTGTTAAATTAAAACGAAAATGATTGGTACAGGTCAATGCAACACAAGATATATCAATAAGTTCTTACTTGTATTTCTCAGCAAAATGAGATAAATTGTAGATCACCCCTGCAACCTTTGGCAGTAGCAGGTTAAATCCATCTCGAATAAGAATCAAATCCGTATTGTCTCCAACAAAGCAAGAAGTGGCACCTGTATGAATGATTGGAGCTGCCAAGGGACATTGCTCTGCTAGAGTCAGGATATGAGCCATCACATCGTGTCTGGTGTCCTTCTCGTGTTTTGCAGCTTTGGCAAAGTCTATGTCATGGATGTGACTTTCCAGCTCCTTGATTTGCTCATCAGAGATAGCCAAACCTAAATCCTGAAAATAACACATAAATATAAGTTATTTATTTAAGCTTATATAGCTTTTTAATTTCTGGAAGATCCTTAATTATGAAGTGGAAATATTCAATTGAAAACATTGGATACATTTTATGGATTTCAATACTATTTTTTATAAAAAGGCTTAGACTAATGTTTAGAAAATTTAGATTTTGTACTGTTTTACTGAATTTGGGGCACGACACGCAGATGACAAAACCAATCATAAATCTCGATTAGAGAAACATGGTTACACAATGGAACACTGTACAAAATACAATCGAAAAAAGTGAGGAAGGGGTCACAACACCCACGAATTGGCTCTGAGCTGACTATCGATATTCATTTACAAAGTTCACCAATTCCACCAATCTTACTGTCAAGGTATGGACCTTTTTTTCATTTGCCGGGTATTTTGGTTTCTAGGGTCGCGAGAATAATTCTCGAGACACATTTTTCGGGAATTCCCGGGAATTTGAGAAATCAAACAATTTTTCAAGGTCGCGTTCAATTGAGTCTTATTGTGGTAGAATTCGTGCAGAATTGGTTAAGCATTGTTTTAATCCGGTACGGTATACTCTATTTGGTAAGGTGTAAAGCGAGCATCTTTGCTCTGAACGTTGAAGAAAATAAGAAAGGATTCCAGTGGTGCAGATTACTCTCTAAATTAAAAGAAAAAAGCTATATGTATGTATGTATTTTAGCAATCTCATAAAAAACAAGAAGAAACTTTGTCAGTGTCAAAAAATGATATAGACAAAAAAAATTATAAAATCATTGAACAAGCAAAGGAATAGTCACCCAATTCCTTAATCGCAAAATAAATATTTTTTGAGATAGTTATTACAGTTTCCTGAAATCTTCTTCATTATTAACGCAATGACCAATAAGTCTTACCAAACTGTATATTTACACTTAGAAAATTCTTTTCCTATCAAGTTCCATAACCAGTAGAATAAATTATGAAACTAATGAATACATTAAATTAAAATTTCTAGAGGTGATTATGGTGGATTCTATTAAAATTTCAGCATCTAAACCATCAAGTTCGAAAAAAAAACATTGTGGTGAAGAATGTACATAGAGAAGATTGACTACATTAGTCCATCAAAACAAAAAAAAATGATTTGTTCCCATATTGAAAAAAATCACTAATGTATTTGTATGTGAAATGTAACGCCTGTTTAAAAAACTGAGGAATAAGATATAAAATGTATTAGAATAGTTTTCAACTGCAATCTTCATATTTTGTTGACCAGAAATGAGTCCAGTTCAGAGGCCTGAGTCAATAGCACACTTTCACGTCACGTTCCCGCTCCGTTAACGTTCGAGTATAGACGAAGTTGCAAGCAAGTGTCAATTTCGTTGCTAAGATACACAATAGTTACGAAAATTAACACTTTAGCGCAACATCGTCTGCACCCGAACGCTAACGGAGCGGGAACGTGACGCGAAAGTGTGTTATTGACTCAGGCCTCAGAACGGTTCGTTTCTTGAATTCTCGACTTTTCTCGAGCATTTTTTCCCGGAAAATCGAGAAATATCCGGGAATGACAACCTAGTCCATAAAAATCCTAAAATAATTTAAAAAATTACAAATTTAATTTAATATTTATTTTATAAATTAAATTAAATTTTTATCAAGATTATTGTAGTCATTATGTTTTCATTGTTTTGTCACTTCTATAATTTGTAAAATTGTCCACTTTATACTTGTAATATTTTGAAATCAAAGGCAAATATGCCGTAAATAAATAAATAAAATAATAGCAAAGTAAGCAATATGTTTGTGTTGTAAAGGAAGAGACTGTTAGAAACGAGATTTGTGATACAAAATTTATACCATCAGGCTACTAATAACCTCATTTGATTTGAATTGCTTAGTATCATTTGTAACCAATATCATTTGTACTATAGTCATGTGAATATAGCAAAAAAGCAAAGAATAAAGCGTATATAATTATTACCTATCAAGGAGTGGTTCAGTTATCTTCTGTATAATGTGATAAGAATGCTTTATCAGTAGATCACACATCACAGTCATTGTATTGTTACAAGTAATGATAATATATGCGTGTATGGGTATGAGTAAAGTGTAAATGAGTAAACTAAGCAAACAACACACGTAGCTACCTAAATATGTATCAGTTTTGTTGAATTGCCTAGGTATATGGAAAGTGATTTGGTATCTTAGCAATTTACGGCAGCTTCGAAGTTGTTCTACAATCTTACATATATTCTATAACGCAACCTCCCGCAAGTGGTCCACAACACACTGCATGTAATGAATGAATACATAGAATATTCTTCAGTACCACAAAAAAGGTTTCATCTGAAAGTAATATTTACCTACCAACCATACTATTTTTTTATACCATAAATAATGTATTTTTATACCATAAACCTGTACAGGTATTATTAAGGTTGCCTACACTACGTAGTACACACATATTGTGAATTCAATGACTGCTCAACTTTCAGGTGTTACGATAGAAAAAATAAGTTAATGAACTTTTTAAAACAACATCTATATGTGTGTGTTCGAAACAATTTTATCTCAGCAAGCATCATAATACTAACAATGTATGATGCAAATATAAAACTAAATTCTCAAGAGTTGGTGGACGAGTATAGTATGAAACTTAAATATTGTATGTGTATTTATTATCAATATTACAAAAGTACATATATTTTGTAACAGCATTTACAAAAGCGACAGGTACTTGCGTATAAGATAGGTATGTGGGTATGTGATTCACATTGAAAACAGAGGTGGTTCTCTAACTCTGTTAAGGTTAAAAAAAAAAACAGAAAATTACAGACAATTTTACTTCAAGATTCCATATTCTTAATGAAATAAATTGAAATGTATAAACGCTGAGAAAATAAATTTTAAATGACAAAAAAATAGTAAGTTTTACCTACATTTATAAAGATTCAGAAACGTTTCCTCCGCTCTCGTGGTTATTTTCAAGAGTACTCTTATGTAAAAAAATATCTACATTGAAAAATTTAACAGTTTATTATCATTTAAAATTGTTTAAATTAAAAAAAAAAACAATATCGGTACCTACATTTATTGATTCTGAATTATTCCTAACTATAATGAAAATAATACAATTTACATAAAATTGGAAATATGGTCTACCTTTTATGTAGCTATCAACAAAAGCCTCTTGCAAATTGTTAAACTGATGCCGATTCAATAATTTTAAAAGCTTTCTACTGAAATTTTGTCCTTTTTAGAATTTAATATATGCTTATACGAAAAATAATCTAATAATGCTACAGTGAGGTGAAACTGGGTCCACAAACTCAGGGGCAAATAAAAACCCAGTGGCGCCTCACAATTACTATAATGAAATTGAACAAACATCTTTATCAGTTTTCGTAATAATTATATTCACGTACCTACATCTAAATCATAGATAAACTGGGTGAGGTGTAAAGAGATAAGATTAAATGTTTATCAGTTATCTGGAACTAACATTCAGTCGCGATTCATTCAGGGAACAGGTGGAACCTAATTCTCATTTTATAGTTTCTGTGGCGTGAAATAGTTTTCAGTGGTGAATTTTGAAAAATAAATCGAACGAAAATGGTCACCGTTCAAACGATAGGGACCATCATCATTAAAATATTCAAACTGGTAAAGATACAACTCATAATAATATTTTAGCTACATCATTATTTCAATACACTTTGTCTCTACAATATACACCTATTATGTTAATAATTTGATAAGTTATCGATGTATTTTACGTGCTTATCTGTCGAAAAACAAATGTACTTACTTCGTATTTGCTCTCAACCTAGATGTTATTACATACCTACATACTTATTATTAATTTGTGACACATTTTTTTTTCTTTCATTTTAACTGCAAATGATCAATATTTTCATAGCTGAACTATTCCAAAATGCTAAATTAAAACAGTACAAATATGAATAAAATAGTTTATTAGCGAGACAACGCCCATCAAATAATAGTCATCAAAATAGAACACTCTAAAATAGTTTTATTTGCATTAGTTTTATTTGCATTAGATTTATATCTACACCAAAGGAGTACCCAGGATTTTCTTTGGTGAGAAAAAGCAGCAGATTTTTTTTATTGCTATCCATTAATTTCAAAATCATTAATAACTCTTTGAACCTTTTTATTTGTCCCAGCTTTTACTATTTGGTGTCAATCTTTTACTATTGACGTATTGTATCATAGACATGGAACTCAAACAAAACATTGTTATTGAGTCCAAAATATATTTATGATGAATCTCAATCGCAGATCAATATTTAAATACTATGTATTTTTATTAATAATTATTTATATGAAGCTGATTAACGAAAAATATTATACATACTATTATTTCACATCATAATGCATTAGTATAACAAAAGTGTATAGCTCGAAACGCGTATAGGTGATTGTTTGATTCTACAAAGTGAGCTAGAGATAAGGTATGGATTAACAGTACCTACCTAATTGAACGGTATCAGTTTGATAACGAGTCATCTTATTGATTAGTAGTAATATTCACAAACAACTAGATACTAAACGAAAAATTATAAAAAAAAACGAGTGTCGAAATCAATAATATATATTAACAAATATAAATAACAAATATAATCCCGTGGAGCACCCGGTAAAGAATTGGTCTCCCACTCTTCTGCGTAAGTTTTCGAGTGTCCTGTAAAAGGCAGGTATTCGAAAAAATTAAGACATTTTACATCTTAAATACAGCGATGAGGTTTGCCACCCATCCTGTGATTTTATATTGGCACGAAGAGGACAGTTTGCATGTTTCTTACATGCAGCTGATCTGCTGGCTACCCCACTTGTGGGATATGCCGTGATGGTATAGTAGTAGTAGTAGTAGTTATTATAAAAAGCTTGCGATTCTTGCCAAGCATCTATGTATGTGGAATTAAAAGCTCCTGCTTTGAACATCATTAAGCCTACTTTAATGAGATCAAATAATGTGATCACTTCAATACGAGAAATTTTAACTTCATAGTAGACACATACTAAAGGTATTTATTTATCTTTAAAGTCATTAAATAACGCTTTGCTAATATACGTATGAGTATCTACATTCTATATCATTAAGGTATCTCCCACAAGTCAGACAAATGCATGTAATATACATTCAGAATGGCATACCTCATCGTTGAATAGAAGACGTTAAATGTCTTATTCGATATATTTTACGAATACCAGCATTTTAAAGGACACTCGAAAACTTAAAGCAAAAATAATACAGCTGTGTAAATTTTGAGCAATTATATATGTAGATAATCATACATAAACTGATATCAAGTCAACAATAGAATAATAATGACAAATAATACCAAAACACTTTTACTGCAGTCTTCAGTCATGTCTAATTATTATATCCAATTACAATGTTGTAAGTAGGCACATAATTACAGTTAATGTGACGATAAAATGTAGGTAATAAAATAACACAGTAACAGTCTAAAACTTCACGGCATTTATGCAAACCATCTCAATATTAATTGAAATTAATTATTATGTAGATGATTACATACCTACTATAAGTTCTTTAATAGTATGTATATTCATCGTATTATGTAGCAAAGTTTAATAATATGAATACCAATTAGGTTCGTTACATTATAATGGTACCTTACCAATAATTTACTATATATACCTATGTAGTACAGATCTGCTTATTAACGGTTCCTAACCAATTTTTCATCCAGCCAAATACAACGGATTTTCATGATCTTTTTTTCTCTCTTAATTTAAAGAAAAAATGATAAAGTAAACATACTTTAGGTTGATTTGTTTTCATAGATGATAAAAATGTCTGTGTATTTTGATTATATCTACAGGCAAAGGGCGCGTTTAAAATAACAATAGTATATTCCATACTCTTCTCTACAATATTTTCAAAATACGAGTTACTGTAATAAGAAATTAATTTTAACAATTAATAATATTGAATTTAGCAATAAGGCGTTCCATCCGTTTGCCACAATTATTTATGACATAGAGAAAACGTTTCAGTGCATGCAGTGATACAAATTAATCTATACAAATTCCAAACAATATTTTTAAGTTACAGTTACACATTTTTGTATAAAAATAACTATTCGATTGGAATAACTTGAAAATTATCTACGTACAAAAATAATTATTAAGTACTATTAGTTCTAAAGGTATTACTATACTTTCGCGATATATCCCACAAGTGGGGTAACTTTATGTAATAAACATGTAGAATGTCCTCACTGTGCCAATCAAAATGGTTGGCATGCCTTATCGCTGAATTGTACCTACATGTTAATTGTCTTATACGTAAGGTTTAACGAACAGTTACTTTTTGCAGGATACTCTAAAATTTTCGAAAAAGAGTGGGATACCTATTCTTCACCGGGGACTCCATGGGATACAATAATAATTCAGATAATAAAAACTTATACCTATCTAAAATTTCGATTTTGTAGTAATTATTGTAAATATCTGACATAATGAAATTTTACAATAAGTATGTTCACACGAGTATGTTTCTGGTATGTAGACATAAATGGTAGTTAACATTAGTTCACTATAGAAAACGAATACTCAAATACTTATTGAATGCCTTTAGTGACTAATCACAGTGCACACCACCTAGCAAATACATACATAGTTCCAAGCTATCAGTAGTAGGAATTACATACAGGAGGTATTATGAAGATTGCTACAAGACGCTTGTAGTACGGTACACAGTGTTAAGAGTTAGGACTACGCTTAGGTATATAATATCTAATAATGCCTAATGAATAAGAATGTTCAAATACTTAACCCACATTGACCCGATTATTATTAGTAACAATAATCTCATTAACTTCGTCACATCTTTATGTAGATAAAATTACACATAAATGCATATAATGCTCAGAACATAAATGTCTATACAACTACATTTAACTGCAATGTTACGAAATTAATTTATGAAACAAATATGCATAATCTATCGATGAAATATTTTGACGTTGCAACCATTTTATTATTTTAAAAGACGCTAACAGAAAACTGACAATGCAATATATAAATTACAACATACAATTATTTATATCTGGCCAGACCCCCATTAACAGTATTAACAACATGCACATTATTTTCATATAATAAAGCAATGTTAGGTATAGTGACTAAACTTGACTTGAATGATGTGTCTCTAAAATATTTAAAAGCTAAGCAACTACCAAAAAACAAAGTTGCCAGAATATAAAAACCTGAACGATGTTGTAGTAGGTATGTAAAAAAAACGTATCAAAAAGTACATACTTAAACTAAATTAAAAATCAAATGTTTTCTTCTACGACATGCTTTATTGTCGAGAATCATACAAACGAAAAATACATCTTTCTTCTTGTTAGGACATTATCAATCTCCTGGCAATTTCGTCTTGTTAGGACACTGTCAATCTCCTGAGATGTCCTAACAAGACGAAATACGTATCTCTCGACAATAAAACATTAAGTAAAAGTAAATATTTGTTTATTTATCTCGTCATAGGATACTACTACCTAAACACCGACACAGTGAAAACAAACCCAAAAACTAAAGCAACACAATATCACAATACATAAAACAAAACTTAGTCAACGAAATTTTAATTATATGATTCAATAGTTGGATAATATGTACATATATATATAGGTTATAGGTATCTCCCATACTATAATTATTATAATATTAAAATGTACCCTCTTGTTGTATGTAATGATTAGTCAGGTTATCACTCTACGAATTGTATGGGTAATAGTGTAGGTACCTACCTTCCTACCTACTAATGTATCTACTATATGCAATGATTCACTTTATTATTACCAATGTCCGATTAACGAAGCATAACTATAATAATTATTATTTTGTAGTAGGTACACACTATGACTGTTACATACCAAAAAATAATCTATGAAACGTGTTTATTATTATAAATTTATAAATTTTTTGGCCTTTTAAGTGATAATACAACAAAATTATAAATGTATGCAAATGACACATATCATTAAATGATTTGTATTTCATATTCACAAACTGTGCTTTAAAATCATTAACGTATAGGTTCATAATATTTACTTAGATACGATATAATACGTATTATACCTCACGAATCTGGCAAAGTATCTATCTATCCCTTAAATGGGGTAGCCAGTTGTCAAACTGAATGTAATAAATATACATGTTATCCTCGACGTACAATCAAAATTTCATTTGGAACGGGTGGCGTACCCCATCGCTGAATTGAAGATCTTAGTCGTGATGTTTTACGAATATCTGACTTTCACGGGGAATTCGAAAATTAAACAAAATAGAGAGGGAGATCTATTTGTTGTGCTTTGTCTGAGACTCACGCAAATATCATATCTTCGGAGTACGCGAAAGCCGACTTGTGTGATTTTTTTTGAAATGGAGTTAATTGTATCAAAAGACTCTACAGAAAATTTGGCAAAATATGTTTTTACATGATAACAAATGAAATATGCATTCAAATTAATTCAAATTAAATATGCATTAAATAGTAAAAAAAGATTAGTTGAATATTCTTAATACGGTAATGCATTAACTGACTACAAATTAGACAAAGAAAACATTTTTCTTGTAGATAACTCAATATCAATTACCCCACACAATATAGTATAAGCTAGCACCAAAAGTGAAGATACTCGTATAATACAAAACGTAGATTAACGATATGTACAGAATATTTAACTACTGATAACAAAATGACTATCAAATGACTCATGCTGTTATTTATTACAATATTATCTGACTAATCATTGAAGCAATTAGAAGGAAACACAAAACAAAATAACACTGTATAGGTACGAAGTACATTGTAAAAACATAAAGTGCACAAATTTTCCGAGGTCAATCTTTATCCAAAATGAAACAAGAGGCGTCTATCAAAGTTGAAATATTGAAATATAGGTAAACTGGTTGATTTAACATTTGAGACAACATTTTAAATAATTTTGAAAACATAAAATAAACACTATTTTTGTATCATATTGTATACAACGTATACCACAAAAACGCATAGCGCTTTAATCAACAAATTTGCTTTGATATTAGATTGTATACACTTCTGTTGAACAAAAAAACGTTATTAATTTCGGTTTCAGTTTTCTATTAGTTTTGATAATATTGTAAAAACGTTGTTTATTTTAATGCTATTCATCAAATTTTACTTACCCATGAATGGGAGTATAAACTAAATTACTCAACATACAATAGATATTTCCTCCGAATACTAATTGTCTGATTACGTCTCCATAATAATACATTGTATAATAACACATGTATATTCTCGTATTATTAAAATTATATATAAAATAATCCAGTACTAAAATGAGTTAACGGAGAAAATTATTGAATGAATAAGGTAGGTACCCAGCGGGGACAAGCAGATGCTTTGGAATTCATGAAATTAAGAAGTAATGAATGTAATGACATAACATAACATAGGCACAGCGAACAGAAGATGAGAGGTCGCGAAAAGGTTAATAGGTGTGGGCGGCACGGCATAGTAAATACTATTAGTAATATCCTAACGCCTTTCTAGGGTTAACGACTACTCATTATACACTTTTTAAATTTAAGATTATATTTATTTATTTTATTCTTCACTGTACATTGGTTACAATATTACAAAATAAAACAGTGTCCTTTAAATCTCAGTTACACAATTCAATGTACAGAGGGCGAGTTTATCGCTAAAATGCGATGTCTTCCAACTAACCCGGTTATAATAAATTGTTCTTGTTTTTATTAACGGATGCGAGTGAGCACATTTATAGTTAAACAGAAAATAAATCCTCACAATATGCTAAGTTTTTTTGTGTTTTGAAGGTCGAACAATTCCCCATTTCAATCAAATTTTATATGTACCTTTAGTTTCCACATTCTATCTTTTACATACAATTTCAATCCACGAATTTACTGGATGACAAATACTAAACGCATCTCTAATCGATGTGACTAAAGAGAAAAATCTAGATCTAGGAGTTGATACAAGAAACTAATTTATCAATAAGAATTAAGTATAAAAAATAATATGTCTCATAACAATTACTATTCCTGCTAACCGAGGAGACCTGTAGTTGAAATTATTTGCTCCCGTATTATATCAATAGTAATAATATAGTATATGATGTTATTAACAGCGCGGGGCCAATCGCTCACTGTGAAAGTAATTTTAATTAAACAATTACTATACTTATTATTACTATATTTATAGTATATATTGACTAAGATTAAAGTCACATTACCCGTACATGTCAATATATTGTGACGATACATACATGCACCTCATCTTATCTGGAAGCATCATTGAATGAAATCGTGTTTCTCTGTACTCGATGAATACACTATAATTTTCATAAAAAGAAATTAAATTCAGATACCTTGTTCATAATCAAAGGGCGACTTTATTATACTATAAGAAAATTAAGAAATTTAAATAGCATCTTTATCTATGAATTTAATGTTGACTTTTTTTACAAAAACCCGCCTTTTACAGGATACTAGAAAATTTTGCGAAAAGAAAGAGAGAGAAAGCTATTCTACTCTTTAGATGAATTGTGTTTATTGTTTGATATAAAGTACATAATTAGTAGGTACATACTCGTAGATACTTTCACAACTATCATTTAATTTTTTTTAATAAATTAAATTTTCCAAAAACTAGTTCTAACTAAGGTAAAATTATTGTCTTTTTCCAGGTTTTGAATTTGATAATTCTGATCATCTACAGAACGGGTTATGCAGGACAACTCCTCGGTGTTGGAGGAACATGGAATCTAAACGAAGAGAAAAATCCGGACGCTGAAATTGTGGCGTCTGGAGTATTTGTTGGATATTTCATATATACCGCTGTACAAATCATCGCATTCTGTTTCGGGACGACACAACATAAGAGGTAAGTTATAGAATATTACACAATAGTCACTATAGAAAGAGCATTCTTATGTACCTAGTTTCCTTTTAATATCCATATATTTAAATAATATTGTTGACCGACAGTACTTGGTGGAAGTTCATGTTAAAATTAAATAAAACACTTATACTTAGTGCTTCCACACTTACTTTATTAATTGCGAGCCGACTTTCAACAGCTTCCACTCTCATCATCAGGCTGACATAAAGTCACTTTCGTTATGAATGGAGAAAACTTGTTTGCATATTGTATTTCAAAGGGAACCGTTGAAAAGCGAATGAATATGTAACTAATATTAATACTTATTTGATTAATTTTTTAGGCAATTAACGGATGTCATTATGAACTTCGTGGGTATCTTCCTATGGATTGCTGTGGGAGGAACTGCCCTACACTACTGGCACGGATACCAAGGAGAGCACCATTACAAACACGTGTACACAGAACGTCAGGTAAATAATATTATGCTCAAGTTACAATAAACCGCTTCGAGAACCCTTTGGAACTACATATGTCTTATTTTAGACATTAGTCAAATCTGCTTTCTCTAAACCTATGTATCATAAATACATACATACCATCACGCTGCTTCCCCGCGGGGTAGGCAGAAAGGGTCGAGCGCCACTTCCTTCTATCCTTGCATACATCTTTCGCTTCCGTCACTGTCATATAATTCCTCATGCATGCTCTCCTGTTCAATGTGCTCAACACATGAACGTCCTGAAGGATTTGATTTAAATGACTTATTTAAAAACCTATTTAAAACATATTTAAAAATATAGGTACGTATGATATTTTTTATTTATTTATATGAAACATCTTTTTCTTAACACACTGTTCATCCGGGAGGAGACGATAATTTTTATAAAATTTCTTTTTAAAGCATATGGTTATTTAGAGTTTTACAAGTCAATAAAATGTGAACCTTAGACATCCATTTGACAACTAGTATCATATACATGTTCATCGATATGACGGACATAAAAATATATAGGTACTATAAATCTTTATGGTTAATCCTACGAGTACTTACATAAGACAAAAGTTTCCATTTAAAAATAAATGTTCAATAATACTTAATTGTATTTCCAGGTGGGTCTTGCTTTGGGATCTCTCTGCGTGTTCCAGGGAGCATTATATCTTTTGGACACAGTTCTATCCCTTATCCACTACTCCAAAGAAGTATAAATAAATATCCTGTATAAATTAAATATAATTATGACATTACCGACACAATATTATGTACCATAGAACGAACACGTGTTATGCAAGAGTTACACTTTCAGTTTCGGTTTTTTGGGAATACCATAAAAAATTGAGATCATATATGATACTTCCAAGTTTGTCATTTTTAACACTACACTTACTCAAAGAAATTTATCGTACAAATGATATTAAAGATTACTCGTATATCGCAATCCGAACGAAGTACTTCCAAAAGATGATTTTTGAATACCATATGGACTCTTTGGGACACTCGCTGATCTACGGACCATAGTCACATTTGAGTTCAATACATTTATTTTATTCTTCACTGTACATTGTTTACAATAATACAAATTAACATAGAAAATATAATTTATACAATTCAATGTACAGAGGGCGAGTTTATCGCTAAAATGCGATGTCTTCCAAATAACCCGGATTTATAATATAGAGAGCTTTTTGATTGAACTTTATCAAAAAAAGTAAAATAAACAACAGTTGCGATAATTCCTGTCAAAAATTGTATAAAGTTAACAAAAATTAATTAAAAAAGTTCAGTTTAAGCTTAAATGAAATTTTCATCTCACAACAAAAGAAACAAAAATTGTTACAACAAAATGTTCTAAGAACGCATATTGTCAAAAATGATAAACTCTACAATGGAAATATCATATTATGTACTTAATTACACTAAGCAAATAGATATACTGGGTAGTAAAATATTTTCGTAAAATTTATAATCATAAAATGAAAATTAATGACAAAATATTAAATATTAAAAAGTTCCAATCTTACAAATTAAATCATAAGATTTTCAATTACCATAATCTTGTTTTTTTATCTTGCAAAAAAATATTTTTATATACTTTCTTTTAAACAAATATGTATGTATATTTAAGTTATATAATTAAAGGTACAAACTTACTTAAGTTATATAGTTTAATTTTGAAATAATTTTGTTCTTTGCTAAGGTTTCAGAGAGTGATGAAGGTTTTATACTAATATTATGGTTTAATAAAATATTCTATAAGGTAAAAAAATCTGTTTTATTTAATTACACGTAACACATATGTGTGAGACTAACGAAAACAAGTATAAAGGGTTCAAAGGCAGCAGTCCAAGTGCCAGGAGATATTTTAAATACTTTTACAATCGGGACAGGTTTAAGACAAGGGGACTAACTCTCTCCAGTGCTTTTTAATATTGCATTGAAAATTTCGATTCACAGCATTAGGAACATATAAGGGAGAAATCCCCTGAGAGTAAATCATAAAATCTTTGGATATACGGCCAATTTGGCGTTAGTATCTAGTAATCATCATGAGCTGGAATAAATATACTTGACAATCAAATACCATGGCCGCAATGAGACTTAAATCAATGTTGCCAATACAAAATTTCTTCGGTAGTCCAAAACCAGTTATTTCAAAACACCACCATATGGGTATTAGGGGGTGGATTTTTTTATTAAAATAACGACATTCATATGGATTTTTTTATTAAAATAACGACATTCATTCATTTATATGGTCTAAAAAGTTACCAAACAATCTCAAAATTATATGCGTAATACGTCAAATTTAAATTTAACACTCTCCCTGCCTCAAGCTTGACGTAAAAGATTTTTAAATATATATTTCAAGGTCCCATAATATTTATTGGAAAAAAAAATAAGTAAATAAAAAATGTACCTAGCTGACACTAAAAATTCTGCTAACGACGAAAATATTTTTAATCCACAGCTCCGAAAAAATGTCGAGTGATGATGGTTATTGTAGAAAATTTACTCTAATTAAATGTCACAAAATCTCACAACTTACGGCTGAAAATATATTTAAGAGTTTCTTTATAAAAATAATGTATTTTCTCTTATCCTAACATTTTCTTAGCCTTATAAGACCCTTCATTTTGAGACATCAAAGATCTCTTTGTAGAAAATTTACAGAAGGTATATTATTTTCTGTAGTATATACTTACTAATGTATACATACTAATGAAATATTATTCAAAAATAACAAACTTAATGCAAATTTATAGTACAATATTGATTTTGAGAAATGCTTTAAAAAAATTCACTTTTACAGGCATATTACAAAACGATATTTTTTCTCAAAGCTTTCATAACTCAAGTTCTTTTGAGCTTAATATGAGGTAGAAGACAATATTATTCTCTCGCAAACTTTGCATGTGTAAAATGTCATATGGCATCTTATTCGCGCTGTGCTCGAAAGAAAACTCAAACTTGTATTTCATCTAGGGCCGTGATGCGACCTAGTAAATATATCACTCAAATGGAGAAAATACAAAAATTTACATAATTCAATTTTTATTTACAAGATATTGGTAAGTAAGTATATTTCCAAAATTTTAAATATCCTCGTGATATTTTATATTAGGTATAAACTTACTGAGTCCTTAGTATTGCTACGTTACCTACCTAATGATAATAAATTTTATTAAAATTTTAAATCTAACTACGTTCCATTAACTGTCAAAATGTAACATCTCTTGGAGTGTTTATTGATAATAGAATAATAAATATTGATTAAATGTCAACTTCTGTAGTGATTGCCCTAATTAATAACGTTAGTATATTTATTACTGTATGGTGAATTGTGTCAATTTAATAGCACGGCAAGTCGACACCATTTCTAATATTGTGTAAAAACGAAAAAAGAAATGAAGACATTGTACATGTATGGAAATAATAATTTTAAATCATCGTCGTGTGATTAAAACTATTATAATATGAATAAAGTAGATTACAGTCTATCGTATATTAAACTAATATGTCAGAAGAGAGAAAGAGCACGAGTAGCATAATAGAAGGCGAGAATTCCCCTAGTGAAGAGAGTATAGAGTATGAGCAAGTTGACAGTAGAATATCAGAATCATTCCTCCATATTTTAACACTAAGATCAATATTCAAACTGGTGAAAATGGTAAGTACGCACAATTGAAATATATAATAGGCTTCTTCGTGTCAAGTAAATGAAAAATTAATTGTATGTTTTCATTGACGTGGTCTTCTAACGTTCAAACTTTTATTTTTTATTTTCAGTGTCTCAGCACAGTCCTATTTTGCATCCTCTTAGTACACTGTAAATATGAACTTTACCCCTGGCAACGATTTGTACTTTCAGTTGTCTCGGGAACTACCTTCCTGACTTCCCTGACATTCTTCGTAGGATTACTGTTCAGTGCTTCTTCGAGGAAATACATGAAAGTGGCGTACGAATCTTTCATCATAGTGGGACAGGCTGTATGTATCTGTTTAATGTTTCTTAATAAGGCTCCAAAAACTGAAACAGAGAGGCAGGAAAAAGTAGCTATAATAATTTTATTATTTATTTTAGTTATTATATTCTCAGGTGATCTTCTGTGTTTGTTTTTATATAAACAATATTACGATCCTCTATGTAATAAGCGAGAAGCTCCTTCGAATCATTAAGATTCGTAGAAATAAGATCGGTGATACTTATTAGACAAACAGCAAACATATATTATCGTAAGAAAAACCAACTCAATAAAATCATTTTACTGAACATAATCAACAAAATAAAAGTCGTTGAATGAAGGCAAAGAACGCATAAAATTGTTGTTCTTGATATTTTAAAATATACTTAATATGTATGTGTTATTGTCAAAATATTTTACATAAATTAGAAATAATAAAATAAAAACGTAAGAAATGGCATTTACTGGAAATAATAAAAACATACTGGATTTATTAATTTTACCCATTTATTAGTTTTATCTAAAAAATATCAAGTATATGTAGATGTATTAATTGGAATTACAAAATAATAACGTGCCTACTATAATCGTAAAGAATTTCTAATAATGTACATATAATAGGATTATAATCTGCCCTTCGTTCTAAAGGTTATCTAAATGTCAATAAGTACACCAAGCAGCCCTATATTTGTGTGGCAGGCAACCCCGTAACCGACAGTGCATAGAAAACTTGAAACTAACATCACAATAGTGTATTATTACCTATGTATATATGTATATGTTGTAATATAAAAAAACTACTAAGGGTTAGGTGGATACATGACAAAGAATTATTGATATTTTGGAAGTATTACTAAATTTATACGATCTTAATTGATTTATTCTTAGATTTAGTGACTATTGTCATAAATACATGCATACCAATCTCGCGGTAACGGTGGCGGGATATTTTTGACTATATTCCTTTCCTGCATCGTAGGATTAAGATCAAGACATGTTAAAGATGATATTTAGATTGCGTCAAAAGTAACCCTGCAAGAATGATATATATATATTTAGTTACAATCCATTGGATTGGTCTGCAACGAGTTTGGTTTTTCTTCTCCATTCCTCCCTATTCTCAGCCAGTCTTTTAAGCTCTACGTATGAGCCACAGTTCAATGATATAATCAAGCTAAAAAAATTACACCCTATCAAGGCTAAGATCATTCAAGATTCATTAATGTCCAATCAAGGTGAAGTTTGTCTATTTATTCATTAAATTATCTCTCAGGTACCTACACAAAAAGCAAACAAACAAATATAGCTGTCAATCTAATAAAATTGTGTGTTGAAGAACTAACTACGTGTCCAACTAGGATATTCTGGGTATTGACATTTAGTACAAAGAAGGTAAGATCATTGTGAACAAAATAACTGGAAAATTATTAGTAAGGAATTCACAACGCAGTATTCCAAAGAAACATGAGTAACCCAGAATACGGATTCATTGACCAAACTAAAGCCGCCTAAATCCTCTTTGACTTGATGGACGGACACGGATATTATGAGGGAGATACCTACATAAGTATAATTATTATCCATGACGCTACGAAGCGGTTTAAAACTAGCCATCATAATATTACCAAACTGAACAGTACGTTGATAACTTTTTTAACACTAAATAGTTAGTATTTGCTGACTAATAAATAGTTTGGTATTTTTTGTGTGTTTACAAGTAATATTATTGAATAATATCCGGTGTTGTTCCGGTATTTTTTTTTATAAAAACAAGTAAGTATCTATGAGTAATATTTAACTGTAATGATAACACGAAGAATTTACATTATATTATAAGGATTTATAAGAAATTTCATGAAGGGTTCTACTAGCTGCATTATAGTATATTTTTAATTTAAAATAAAACACCTAGTACAATAGAAGTATTTTATTATTTACAATATATAAGATTCATGACTTGTACTTGATGTAGAAATAAAATAATTCCTAAATATTAAGTAGGTATAGAAATAGATATAACAAATCAGATGGGTATCGGATTTGTGGGAGATGTTATCACGAAAAACTAATCTACATTTTATATTCCTAGGTAAAGAATAATGTTCTTTATTTAAAACGCATACAATACTTTGGATAATAGGATTTTTTTTCTGTATTCACCAGAGGAGCATCAAGAGCAATAAGAGAAAAAGAAACATTTAATAAAATATACTTTACAATAATATAATACGATTACATATTCTTAAAATTTCATAGTTATTTGCCATATTCCAAAAATAAATTAAAAAGAGAATAACTAAGTATATTTAACTTGAATCCGAGCATTAAATAAAATAAACCCTATATGAAGGCGTTATGAGGCGTCGTGACGAGGGAGGCTGTGACGCCGTGCCGCCAGGCTGGCGTCTGCCGGTCTTATTATCATCATCATCAACAACCATCCCTTTGTTGATAGCGGAACCAAAGTACATGGTATCCACAGTAAGTACCTACCTAACTACCCAATCTCTTTCTCACACACATACACACACAAACACGCACCCATCCTATAAAAAGATAAAGCTTTATTAATATCATAAATACATAATATTATGGGTTGTGCTATGCAACAATAAATATCAAACTATCATACCATTTTCCACAAGTGGGGTAGTCATAAAACTATCTGTATACAATAAACACACAAATCGTCCTCTCTGTGCCAATGAAAGTTAAGAAATTCAGGATGAGTAACATACTTATTAAGAAAATTTTGTAAATATATGTATCTTATATGATACCTACTCGAAAACTAAAAAACAGGAGACCTATTCTTTACGCAGTAGGTACTCCACGAGACAATTAAGAAAAAACCGTAAAAATTATATTCTTGCATCGATAAGACTATTAAGCAGCTGAAGCTAATCAGTAATCCTCTGCACCTTACAGGTTCCTTCGTATATCCAATATATAGTAATTTTGTGTGTGTTGACTAAATACCAAAAAGCATCGATTATTTCAGTTTTTGGTTGGTGTAGCTTAACACAATATATTTTTACAGTGCCTACATTCCTACATTGTCCATAGTATGGCATCTGTTTATACATATTATACAAGCATATAGCTAGATATCTATAGAAATATCGAATATATTATTATAATACCTACACATATATATAAGGGTACACTAAATACTGACACCACGCCCCTACTATTACACAAAGCTTAGGTAAAGATGACCTCCTAATTATTGTGTTAAATAAATAAAAAAGTGTCGTCTACTCTGGTATTATTAAAAATTTGAAGATTTAAGTACCACTGCCAACCTAAATAAACACCGCATTAAATAGGAACTCACTGACATTCTATAGTTATTATACGTTAGATTTATTACAATTATTCATAGATTTATCTATCAGATATAGATCAATCTATCACATGAACTTGGTGCAGTGAAAATATAATTATATTGCACAGTAAAAATAAAGATATGGGTGGATGGCATACCTACCTTATCGCTGTATTGAAAATATAATTATATTGCACAGTAAAAATAAAGATATGGGTGGATGGCATAGCTACCTTATCGCTGTTTTGAAAATATAATTATATTGCACAGTAAAAATAAAGATATGGGTGGATGGCATACCTACCTTATCGCTGTATTGAAAATATAATTATATTGCACAGTAAAAATAAAGATATGGGTGGATGGCATACCTACCTTATCGCTGTTTTGAAAATATAATTATATTGCACAGTAAAAATAAAGATATGGGTGGATGGCATACCTACCTTATCGCTGTATTGAAAATATAATTATATTGCACAGTAAAAATAAAGATATGGGTGGATGGCATACCTACCTTATCGCTGTATTGAAAATATAATTATATTGCACAGTAAAAATAAAGATATGGGTGGATGGCATAGCTACCTTATCGCTGTATTGAAAATATAATTATATTGCACAGTAAAAATAAAGATATGGGTGGATGGCATACCTACCTTATCGCTGTATTGAAAATAAAAATATATTGTAATGGTTATTTAAAAAAAAATAGGGGGTTAGAGACGCCTTTGTCACGTCTTGCTAGTACGATTAGAATTTGCCCAATGGTGCATTATGTTAATTAGGTTCTCCAATATAGATGTGTGATTGATTGATATTTTATTCTTATGAAATGTTACATGAGGTAGGTACCTATGCAGGTGCTAATAACTAATAGTTATTTTAACGATGTACCTGAGATATTGTGTTTTCATCGCGTTATCACCTGATAATGGCAAGATGCCAGTCAAAAATATGGGTCATTCATTATATTTATTTCTAATTAGTTGAAAATTGATGTAGTATATCAAATTAATGTGAATATTGGAACGCTGAAGTGTTGAATGATTGAAAATACGTTAACATAGAAATGCAAATGTTCCGAGCAGGTTATTCTAATTTTAATTAAAACATATTTTTCGTGTGTAGTGTCGAGTCCCGACGTTGACTATCACTTGCGAGAATGCGTCCTTATCCTGAACAATCCGTAACAGCTCCTCGAAACTCCGCATTTCTGTCGAATCGCGCATATTTAAGAGTCAGGAGGTTCGCTTTCTCCCAGCACCTCTTCTTCCCTAGATCTTGCCCTTGATGATCAGACGCAGCAACTTTTATCACTTTAGGACACTTTCCAGCTTAATTAATATTTGTAATTAGTTCCCTATTCGATCTAACTCTATGGAGGACCCCTGTATTGCTGACCATATCTGTTCAGGATATCCAAAGCATTCTTCGATGTATCCACATTTCAAATGCCTCCAATCTGTTTATGATGTACTCATTTTAAAGGTCTTAATTTCGACTCCATACAACGCTGACCATATTATGTAGCATTTAACCAACAATTAAAATATACAAGGTATAGAGAGACTTGAGATATGTAAGGAACTTTTTTATATCATTACTTTTTATATAAATGATCGATATCATTACTTTTTTATATGGTAAACATGAATTTCGTCTTCCTCGTTCCAATTTTATTCAGGGTATTTCTAAATTCAGTTTCATAATTTCAAACAAGAACAGGTACCTACTGCAATTAAAGAATCCACCACGGAAGACAATTCATCAGCGTGCAAATATTATCTAATGCATAACCGAATGATTTTACGATAGAAAACCAATGGCTATTATAAATTAATAAGCCACGACTTTCCTGATTAAAATCATTTGGATGACAGGTCAATGGAGCGATAAACTATGACAAATATACAAATAAAAAGTGCAATCAATTATAAAGTAAATAATAATACTATAATACACTTCCTCTTTAGTCAAACCGACTGCACGTAGCCATGAAAGAAGCGACAAGGCGACTCCGTGGTATCATACAGTAGGTACAGTATGAACTTGTAGCCACCTACCCAGCGCTGTAGTGAGCAGTTGTAGTCGCGTGCGTACTACACGACTACACCATAACATCGTACACAAACAAAACAGCCAGTCCACCATACAAGTGTCCAACACACGTGTACGAACCGTAGAGCGTGGCGAACGCTTTTCATCTAAACATTTTCGTCGCACAGGCAACACAGTGTCGGAAAAATCTTACTACGCGCGTAATTTGGGTCATTCGAATTTCCAAAACAAGTTCATAATTTTGCCATCCATCAAAAAGTTAAACAGTGACAACAAAGTGTTTGGGAAAAGTGTATTTTAATACAGGTATGTAGTTCATACAAAATATCATATATGTAGTAAATTAATGTTTTTTATGTAAATTTAAAACACGCAATTGTTACTGAGTTACTAACAATGTTCAAAGCACCGATATTTATTATGTATCTCTATAATTATATTTAATTTATTTACAAATTGATCAACTTAACATGTCATAAAAATGTATCTACACTTTTATAAATTCTAAAAATATCAATTTCATCAAGAAGTCTTGAAAGATTATAGAATTGCGTAGAAATTTTGACGTAATGAACAATGAAAGGAGATATATCCTGAAAATAGGTCAATAATGTGCACAAAGACAAACTATACTATTTAAAATGTAATTTTTTCATAAATGATTTATATTTATGAATAACAAAGACAAGATATTTATTAAGATTATGCTTTTAAAATATTTATTTTTATTTCTGTGCTCCAAAGTAGTGATTATAGTTACATAGGATAATGAGTAATACATTCTCGAGTTGATACATAAAATTTCATATTCAGTTTACTTTCATTATCAATATTAAAAGAATGCAAGCGTTTCAGATAATGAGGAAATATATCAGTAAAATATGGAGAGAGTGTTCTTAGACACGCGTGAATGAGCATTGCATTTACGCATTGTGGGAGATTTATCGATTTATAGTGAGGATCTATGAAAAATCAATCAATCACCACAGCAGTACATAAATATGATGATAGTGAGTGAAATTGAAAAGTGATATTTGTTCTAAATACATAATGTTTATCTAATAAATTAAAGAATATATTATGATGGAGGTTGTAACTATGTACTTGTAATAGAAAATAACAACAATATTTACGACATGTTTTACACATATATTTATGCGCATGAATAGTTCACGCCGAGGTCTTGTGGGCGATCATGCAAAGTACAATAAAAAAGTTATAATTTATTTTTCGTATATTTAAATAGACATTTCATTATTCAGTACATCCAAGTGATTAAATAAAAAACAATTTTAAACAAACTACAAATTTTTGAGAAATAAAAAAAAAATTACATCAATTAAGTAGATATAAATGCATATTACTTTCCAAACTTTGATTATATTTTTTGAAAAGTAGGTACTTTATCCTTGATTATTTTGAATCTTTTAGTGAGAGGCATAGAGTGAATAATTGCAAGTTAATAGTAAAGTAATGAAGCTTAAATATTATATTATGCAAAACTAGCCACTTTTTGTAGCTCTCAGGAGCTTTCAAATATTTTATGTTTGTATCAACCAGAGAGAACACAAAATGCATACCTAAAGTACACAGGGAAGAATGAAGAGGAAAATGAATAAGTCCTACATAAAATATTTCAAAGATTTATGTAACAATATATATATATTTGTGTCGCGTTATTTGTATCTCTTACATAGAATATCTAATATATCTTTGTATTGAAGTACCTTATCACTTTTTTTCAATAATCAAATCATTACTAGTAATTATACAACACGCAAGTTTTTGTAAACAAGAAATATACAGGTATTGAGTCAGAGATCAAGGTAATATATTTGCATATTCATATTTATAAACATCTAAGAAAAACACATTTCATTAAAAATAATTAAAAATATGCAATACCTCCATACAAAACTATAAAATATATTCGAAAATATGCACTGGAAATATATGCCAAAATATTTAATTTAGTTCAAGCTTTTATAACACATTGATAGTTCCTAGAAAAAATGTTGTATCATCTAATTGTTCACATCCTTACTAATATGTCTGCAATTTAATAACATTCAATCTTAGAACGAAACAATAATATTCTAAATTCAAATAAATAATAATGTTGCCGTGTCACTAAAAGTCAATGGCATTATTAGATACTACCTTTAATAACAATAATAACAGGTTGGGTGTGTACATCAACAAAAAGTAACAGAACAGTCGTATTACAATATTAAGAAATGTGTACAGTATGTATATTACATTATGTTGTACGTATATAAATATAATAATATTGTATGTATTCCTACGTGGAAACATGTGATTCATTCACAACAATTTACGCGGGAATAAAAAGCATAACTATATATTATGTGTAATACATACTTGCCTAGTACACATACATTTATGACAATACCAAGCGAAATGTGGATACAATAAAGTTTTGCGGTTAAAATCATAAGCTCTTTTGAGAAAAGTATTACGCATATCTACAATATAACTATTCGTACTTAATAATCACACACTATTTTCAAGAACAGGAATAATGTAATTGATTTGAAATTTAAGAAATTGAATTAACGAATGGCAAGTGCTTTTTTATACATCTGAAGTATAGAGAGCCTTTTAAACAATCATATCATATATCTAGTTAATTCTCTAAAAAAGATTAAATTTATTAGGCAGGGAGATTTTTTTTCGATTCAGTACTAAATAAAATTTTATAAATAATAAATCAATACAATAAACAACATCAAATAAATCAATAGTTCAAAAGAAATTTGAGTATTTCAGGTTCACCGATTTTACTGAAAAGATGATAAACAAAAATATATACAAATGCCTAACTTTGTCTTAGCAAAAAATCAAACATAATATGATCATATTAATAGGAGACAAAGAGAGAAGAATAATCCATTTACTAGAGAATTGAAAAAAATAACACCGAAAAGCTAATAAATTAATGAAATCAAAAATAAAATTATAATTATTTTATAAACTATCTTTAGGCAAATCGTTTTATTTTAAAGACGCCTACATGATTAGTAGAAAGTTGATAGATACTATTTAAACTTATAATAACGTCATAATAAAACAAAACTAATAAAAATATTCTAACCATATAATATTAATAACAATAATAATACAACATAATCACCATCAGTATTGATATTTAAATTACACATAGAACTAGATCCGATGAGACAGGTTTATCATCTATATATACCATACTTTATTTTAATATAATTATTATACTATACCTCACGCTGTATACCAAGTGTTGTAGGCAGAGAGGACGTAACACCATATAGATCTATCCTTTTCTTTAGTTTCTTCTATATTATACTATATTCAATTTCGATCAGCATCACTCACGTGTATTGGGTGCAATGCCAGAAAAAAGAAAGCGAGAGAGAGAGAGAGAGAATATAATAAGAAGAGATGAAAGGTTAGATCGATTAACAAATATTCCTAGTATTAGTAAAGTCCCTAACCCAGGATAAAAATTAGTACCTATTAATTAACATTGATTTACTTTTCCTGCTGTAATATTTTTCATTATATTATATCACATCTATTAAGTTACAGACTACATAATTACGAGTATTATGTGTTCGTATGACAAAAACTAATATTTTTCCTCAAAAAATGTGTCAACTTACATGGATAAATATTTTACCTTATTTTTTATTGTAAAACTTCTCCTGAACTATTATCATATTACGTAAATAAAATCTTAAACATACTGCAACTCTGATAAACTACAATAGTTATATATTTGGACTTAGTTGGTTTAATAAATTCTAGTTACTAGGTATATTAATTTAATTAGAAAGGTAAAAAAGAGTAGGTACAATAGCAATTCATGCCCTTGCGCATGTGTATTTATGGAAAATAGTGGCGCACCTTTTAGAATGAGTATTTTCCACGGACCACGTATAAATTCTATGGATACACTATCACCAAACTTTATCGTGTACCAAAAAAACCCAAAACAAAAGAACATCAATAAGATTAGATTTTAGTTTATATTTATTAAACTTATTCAGGATTGAATATTTTACTATTTATCGTGTCGTGTATGAAACATGAGAAAACAACTTACCGAAAAAGAATATTTCATAAAATATAAATTAGTAATACCTACTGACGTTTCATGGAATCCCCAAAACAGAATACGTACATTTAACCTAGCATTGTTGTATCCACTTTAATTACTATATCTATGGAACTTTCTATCTTCAACCTACAACTTCATTCCCAAAATATTTCTAACATAATTTATACTACTTAAATTTATACATAATGTTTTACCTTACAAAGGTACGTTATTTACTATGTGTATCAAGATACAATAACGTAATAATATATAGGTTAGGTTGGCATCTGTAGACTTCCACCATATGGAATGATGTAAGCTAACAGGTGTCAAGTGAAAACAATTATACAAATAAAAACCAACTCATACAACATACAACTGTACTTTATAAATATGATACTGTAGGTGTGAACTTATTATGGAGTCGTGGGTAGGTGACTTATAGAATCTTTCAAGAGTTTTATTGCACTATTCGTAGGGCACACAGCATCTAAATAATATTGTACTTAATTATCATAATTAATAAATAATTCATCAATGAAAAGCTATTAATAACTAGCAATCAGATATAAATCGGTGTAAATAATGTTGTAGATAGTAAATATTTTATATCAATTATGAAATATTTTATGTCAATTATGAAATATTTTTTGATAGAATTAAAGGTGTTCGTACCAATAATATGTGTGGGATACCCTGAAGATGACTAGTGAACCACGCAGATCGTCTTTATTTATGACCCAATAAAACATGACTAGGTGTATAAAATGATAGATATACATACTTCCACAAAAATCATACATGTAATTTATATCGTCGATAAAGTTCCTGTCAACTTGAATAGTTTGTTGATTAAAAAAAATCTTATTTCATATATGAGACTCCATGATAAAATATAACCTCAACCATAGGTAAAATTGAAGTGCACAAAAAATGCGAAATAAAAACAATGGGATATTTCATTGTCGAGGCATTTTCTGAATAGAAAAAAATATATAATTTATTACAAATATTATATTTACGCATAAGTGCTACAGTGGAATGTACCTACATTATTTGAATTCTAAAACAAAAGGAACCAGAAAACAATAAAATTTACTTGTTTTAGATAAAATGTCTACCAATTTAAATAACTTGATAAAAATACAATGCTATCACTTAAATGTACCTATAAAAGAAACGAAATGAATTTCTATTCAAATTGGGATATCGATTTGATTAAATCTAATACATGTGTAACTAGAGAAATTATAATATGTAAGCATTGATTAGCCAGCTGAGATAAAAGAAACATTTATAATTATTATATGAATTTACTCGATGGGACAGTACAACCTGCTTCCAACTGAATGAGTGTAAACCTAAAATACAGTCAAACTCCTAGGTATGATAGTCTCTATACAACTTTATAATAATATAAAGTATGGATGGTGTGATGACGGATAAAATACAGACAAATTCAAAACATCGTTTGGCCTGGAGTTTAAATAAGAATCACAGAAATCAGTGATGAAATTTTTCAATTGAGTTGCCTTTTATCATAGCATATACCTATGATATAATTGTCGTACAAATCCTATAGTTGAGTATATGTTACAATACAATATTAAAACGAAAAATCGAATGCATGTTTATAAATATAGACAACAAAGGGTATTCCTTACCCTCAAGTCTTTAATCCCCGCTCTGAACCTATTTCATAAGCATTACAATTCGTCTTTAAAAATATATAATATATACATATATCAACATACACAAATGTATTATTCTTTCATT
This sequence comes from Athripsodes cinereus, assembly GCA_947579605.1. Classification (NCBI taxonomy): domain Eukaryota; kingdom Metazoa; phylum Arthropoda; class Insecta; order Trichoptera; family Leptoceridae; genus Athripsodes; species Athripsodes cinereus. The sequence goes on along the minus strand of OX388307.1, from coordinate 20,050,161 downwards.
GATATGAAGCTCCAAAAGAAAATAGGAGCTTCATATTTTAAAAAATAATAAAAAAAAATATAATTACACAGATTTTTTGAATTATAGTCAGGCTCATTTGTTTTACATATTTCGTATTATACGTAAATTTTATATGGCAATCTTAACGACTCGATAATTTTTTTATTTAATATTTTTCCGTTTCACATGACGTTAAACAAAAGTTTTCCTTTACCGTGATAAAAATTGAGCTTTGATTGCAAGTACATATTAAGTCCAAGGTCTCATAGAACCGGTTAAAAGAAATGTCGGAGAAATTCTGCGGTTACTCACTTCACTATAGTACACCCAGTACAACACATCATATGGTTACAATACCCTAGGTGCCTAGTTTCCTAACAATAATATCGAGGGTATACAACCAAAATGCACTGTCATTTCAGATTTGAGATGACATGGTGGCAGTTAAATGAAAAAAAAAGTGTTTAGATCAATACAAATTCGCCATGTATTGTTTGAACTTTAATTAAGATGATATTGGTAAGTGACTTTTAGGCTTTGTAAACAAATTTAAACATAGGAAATATGTTAATTACTTGAATAGTTTTTGACAACTTTTGTAGCACAAGACTGACTTAGTGCATTTTGGTTGTATACCCTCGATATAAAAGTTTATTAGACTCTATGTCAATGTACGGGTGAGCATCACAAAGTTATCATTACATGTATTCATACAAATGTGTAATGGAAAGTGTTGTACTACATATTCTGCTATAGGCCACATTATCATGGTATTCATAAATAATAATTATTGATAAATGGTGTAAATAAAATAATATTGATACACATGCTTGTCTTGTAAACCTGTTTCTAATATTTCACCAATTCATTTAGCTTCTCTTTATGTATGAAGAATTTCGTTTAATAAATATACGAGTATACCGCTGAATCTACTGCTACTGTACCATCGCGACATATCTCACAAGTTGGATAGTCAGCAGACCATTTAATGAACGTGCAAGCTTTCCTCTCCGTGTCAACGAAAAAATCAGTATAGGTGACAGACCTCTACATTTCTCTGAATTTAAGATGTAAAATGTTTTTATATTTTTGTATACCTGCCTTTTACAGGATACCCGCTAACTTACGGAAAAAGTGGGAGACCAATTTTTGTCGGATGCTCCAGGGATTTAAATATACGAGTTTATGCACCGCCAAACTGAATTATGCAGTAAATATCTATTACTATGTACCATCACAAAATCATTTAATAGCAAAATTCAAAGGGAAAAAGTGTGAAAGATTAAATTTTATTACTTAGATATAATTTTAAAGATAATAATGTAGGACCAGATATGGTATTCCTATAATGCTGCTAACATTTGTATCTTAGAAAATAAAAATAAAAACATAGCATTTGGTTAACTATCACTAAAGTGTTAATAACCTTCTTCTTCTTTAAGTGCCCTGTCGGGTCCCCCCAACGTTGGCGATCACCTCGGCGAACTTGACCCTGTCCTGCACCGCTCGGAACAGCTCCTCCACACTTCGGATGCCGGTCCACTCCCTTATATTTCGCAGCCAGGACATCTGTCTCCTACCGGGTCCTCGGCGTCCCTCAATTTTAATAATAACCTAGTCAGGCTCAATTGTCATTCCCGCTTCACAAAATTAATGAAATAATATTTAAAACAATAACAAATGTAAATTATATGAAAAAATAACAACAAAATGATACAACAACCTTTAACACATTACGTACGATATATATACGTACAAACATGTGTTTAACTTAGTAGGGTGGACATTTTAGGGGTCAAACACGGGTCAAATAGATTAATTTAAAAATACAGAATCATAATTATATACCTACCTACCAGTGGCGTGTCTAAGCTTTTTATGTTGGATAGGTCTGATCACAGTCATAAGTACATGAAGATCTATGTGACCATGGTTCGACAACAATATAAATAGAAATGTATAATAATTATGTAGATCGGGCTTTTCGGTTTGTATGAAAGACACGCCACTAATACCTACTAGTTACACAAACAATGGGAAAATATTAAACATTCTTAAAGCATCATATCAATGAACGATACTCTACATCTCAACTAAATCGCTCTTCTCAACTAAACCACGGGTCAGAATCGAGCCTCCTTCATTTAGAACGTCTTTGCTACAATTTAGTCACCTCTTTCCACAATACCTCTAGCGCCCCCTAAAGACTAGAACGTTGTAGAAAAAAGAACACCTTTTTGGCCAACTATCATTGGACATTCTCAGAATATAACCCAGCCAGAATCATCGTCTCTCCTGTATTACAGAGACTACCGATCATTCGTGACTGCGTTGGCATACAGTATCATTATTGTTCAGTGAAATACAAAAACCTTAAATTACGTAACTACTAAATTACAGTACAGTGGACCATGTCCCGGAAACATTGATCTCCCAAATGCATTTATTGAAATACATCGCCGGTTTTATGTACCTCCAAAGAATACTTGGAGCCTCGTGTGTATATTTGTAATTATGCAATTATACATTAACATACATATGCATTCTAGGTAATACAAGATGACACAGGTGTTCCTTATAAACTAATACTAGAATTTAACTGATCAAAATAGTAATTATAGTAGTATCAAATAGGTACAAATAGTTTAAAAGAATATTAAATCATAGTTGATCAAACTAAGAATAATTTGTTTCATATTAACTTTTATGTAATTTGGTTGCAATTAAATCATGAATATTTGAAATCGATTACAAAAATTGCCTTCGATAATTTATTATTCCAGATATTGTTAAAATATTACTTAGTTATCCATCTATACCCATAAATATATAACATTCAATCTAGATCACCATATGATCCTCTCTGTCCCGCGTACAAATTAAATAATATTCATATAAATAGGTATGGAGATTAAAATAATAAGATATTTTCATCAATTTACTAATAAAGTTACTGGTGACATTAGATAAATAATAGCATTGGCATAGCTACATCTGCTAACTCAACCATTGTTTTTCTCAACACATTTCATAGATATACTCGTATGATTAACTATTACACATACAAACATACCTTCCAGCATTTCCCATACTTGGGAAGCCAGTAGACTACCCACGTGTAATAAACGTGTAAGTCACCATCTTCGTGACAAAAAAAAATATAACATTTAGGGTGGGTGGCATACCTCATCGCTGAACTGAAGATGTTAAATTCATAATCTGATATTTTACGAATATCTGGCGTATGTATGTAATAATCTTGAATACATTCCAAATACTCATGCTTACAAGTTTATAGAACACAGTAGATCAATGTCCATTACACGATGCATATACCTACACACTTTAGTTCATCTCACGGCTTCATATCCATTAAAAATAATGATGAACCCCAAAATTACAATAATAATTTTATTTGCAAGGGCAAAACACCAATCAAAGAAGATATAATTTTATTGCAACATCAAAAAAAAAGATACAACAACTAATGTCATAACGATGTATTGTCTAGAATTTTTACTACAAAATCATTGACTTACATAATATTATATAGGTACGAGTTTGAAGGTTTTCAAATATATTACTTACCACGCATTAACTTATATAATACTGTCTCACTTAAGTATAATATGATAATACGATATTGATTACATCTCTTATGTAGGTATATTTAAGTGTTTTCATATACCAAAAATAATATTTAAACCAAATTAATCTTAAGAAAATTAACGAAAGTGAAAACAATATTAAAATCGCAACAGTGCACTATTTTAATGTATCAATAATAAACAATCATATTTATGGAAACCTTTATATTTAAATTAAAAAATATGCCCGAAGTAGAATAAGTTTTTTAATAGAGTTTTGACCCAATGAAATCAAATGTGTGAGGGTATGAATTCTTTATTCCGGAAGTTACCAACCTACATCATTGTGTTCGGGAAATGGAGGAAAAGAATTTGAATAATCTATCCTCAAATAGGTTTATTTCATTGTGTGCCAAGTCGAATTCTATTATGTAAACATTGTGAAGTAGGTATTATTATTATTATACAGGAGTATTAGTAGTGTCGTGTCATCTAATACTTCTGCCGTAAGATGGTAAAGTATGATATGTCACTGTAAAATTCGGAACTATATGAGATGGTAGGCCCCACTGTTGTCAAATGTGAGATTTCATAGAAAAGTAATATTCACGAAATTGATACCATATGAAGAATTATTTATTGGTCTCCACTTTAAATTATTTTTGGGCACTAAGTTCTTCGACACCGGCAAAGATTACTTTCGAGTTAGATTTTATTTTTACCGGCAAAAATAAAATAATCAAAAATAAAATAAAACCGGGAAAAATAAAATCTAATCCGAATACAAATTACCTAAAGTTTATATTCGAGATAGATTTTATTTTTGCCTAAAATGTACTTCGAATACAAATTTCCCAAATTCATATTTGAATTAGATTTTATTTTTGCCGGTTTTGTTTTATTTTTGCTAATAATAAAAGAAAAAAATATTTCGCTTAAAAATTCAAATAATATTTTTGTAGCAACAATTTTCCTCCATAGAAAACAGTCTTGTTGTAGGTGAGGTTTAGGAAGATACTAATTATATTCAAATACTACGTTGACAAAAGACAAACTAGATCGATAAAAAGTAAATACCTTTATATACCTAGTAAAAGTAGCATCGTTCAATCTACTTCAGGAAATATAATAGGTGTTATATTTAACATACATATTAGGTAAGTGGGTATAATATCAGATGAATTCATTATAAAAATAACAAGTTTTATTATAACAATGGTTGAATAGTAAGTACCTACTAGTGAGATATTATTATGATGTTATGGTATTGAATAATGGTAGAATTTTTATATTTGTACGTACCTATAAAGGAAAATATATCAAAACATTAAGTTGTGAGGTTTAGAAGGTCAATGGTCGGATATAAAATATAATAACACACTGCATTTGGGCTATTATTGTATATAATATTGTATACCTACATTTATAGTTAACCGAGTACCTACAGACGCCCTCCAACTCCAATATCAGTCCATGTTATTGGAGTTGATGGCAGCTCCTATGCAGATTGGCAATTCCGATCGGATATCACCCTCTGACGTTATGTGGCTATTACCATAGGTATTTAAACATATTGACCTGGGTTATTATTTGGGTGTTTCCAAATCATTAGTGGGGTGTCAGTACTCGTTTATGCTTCATTACATGTTGATATTTCAATTGAAGGCGAAGAAATAAATGTCTAATAAATAACCGTATCAAAAAAGAAAAAAATGTTATTCAGTTTCAAATTTAAACAATTTAAGCACAATTATGAATATGTAAATATATCCTTCAAACACGTACGTTTCTTTACACAAATATTCCTAATTATAAACCAGAAGAAAATATATTTGATTTCCAATAATAAATTTGCCTGACTTAATCAGTGAAATAATTACAATTTGAAACAGGTAAACTGAGCTGAGTTTTACTTTCTTTTTATTACCATCTATCAAACAATTGCGTGATTGATTTTGGGTAAGATCAGATAAAGGCAGTAAATTGTTTGGTATTCGATGGTATCATACGAAATAAGCATTGTAGGTGTTGCTCAGCAGTACGCGCATTGTTAGAACAGGGGATAGGACACCATGCCCCAGTTACCTGGTTGGGACAACAAACTATGTAGGACAGATGTGTTGTATCTATCCACCTTTTATTGTACCGGTACAACACATACAGTATACTTTGTATTCATACCATAGTATAGTATAGACCACACTATAAGCAGGTACAATGTTAAAGGTAACTAAACTGGTAGCTACTGAGTTCATCACTCAACCATGACCGACAGACAAATGACATGACAACCTAAAACACGTTCGATATGTCCACGATGTTTCATAGTCTCATAATACAAAGTAAGTAAGTTTAAATTAAAATATAATTTATCTTTAGATGTCAAAATTAATTATATACACTGATTTAATTCAATGCCTGACCTAAAAACGTAAGGACCTAAAACTTGTAAGGTTCTATTGATTTTATTAACAATTTGTTAAAGTTTTCTTTATTGCTTCTACACAAAATGGAATTTTCTCACAAAATATGAGTAAACTTAAAAGTAACTTCTTTGTGATTCATATAAAAAGAGAATAATTATGATATACTACAGAGAAGTAGTAGTTGTTTAATGAAAAAAAAAGATTTTTGTATATAACAAAGTAGAGCAAATTTCGACAAAATGTCTCTTATTATTCAGTACGAGTAATTTATCAAATATCTCTTAAGATTCCGTAATTCGTAAGTGTTTTGAGTAACTATTATAAGAGAAGTAAGTACCTACCTTTAATATCTGACATTGTATATTATTTATGTGGACTTTAATATGAACATGGTGCGACAATTCAAATACATACATACCTAGAAAAATCATTAGGAAACATTTTAATATTACATAAATCATGAACAATTAATTAACTATTCATAGCCCACAATTCAAAACGAAACCTTCCATATAGGGTATAAATTAAGAGGTAGTTAGTGCGCAAACATACCTTTGTATATTATTCAAATATGCACATAAGACATTACTTAACAATAAGTCATCAAATATCAATATATTATCATAGATATAGCACAATATAATGCGTTTCTATTATATCCCAGTCAACATCGTACACGTATCTTCCATAATATAGGTAATTCTTGGAATGACGCATCAATGGAGATACGCCTAACCTATATTGTATGAAGTCTATTAGGAATGCAAATTCCATATAGAACAATAAATAATTGTAATTGAGTATTTAATGACTCAAGGTAACAGATAATTACGTTACATACGTTGTAAAATTACGTATTAACTCAAGTAATATAATAAATAAACAACATAATCATTCTATTCTATTCCTCTCTAGGACTTCCACTCGTCTGCGAGTGATTTAGGAACATAATCATCGACATGTAAATAAAGCACGTTCTATATAAAGTTTTTATCGCGTCCACTATTAAGGCACAATAGATTAATTATTATTATATTATTATGTAGGTACAACAGATCTCACTTAGAAGATAAGTGCGTCTATTGAACGATTGTTGTCAATATTTTATTGTATTAATATGACGTAAAGAGATTGTTTTATTTCAGACCAATCTGCAAACAAATTAAAATACATTATTGTAGATTTTTAGACTCACTATCCATTTTGGAGTGCTCTTTTCAAATTAAATTGTGAATGAAAACTTATCTTTATGCACTTTTATTATATTATACAAACTACTAGAATAGGCGGTACCTAAATAAATTACCAAAAATAAATTATATATTTATTGATAACATTTTAATTCTGTGGAAATATTAAAATTAATTCTATAGAAATAAAGGCCAACTTTACAGGAGCACATTTCAAGGAGCATAATATAATCATTGTCAACATATAAAAACATCGGAAATTCATATTAATTATCATATTTAAAAATATTACTTCAGTATTTATATTGCATTAGGCAAATAGGCTACAAGAGACATATCAAGTGTAAAATTTGATTAACATAAAAATCGTACATTATAGCAGCTTTTAGCACAGAATTGGAAACACGCTCTTCTTTAGTTCGAGTTTTTACCTATCAAATACGCAAGGAAGTATCTTTAATATGCCTACAACGAATATTACCTACAGTATACAATTTATATCTTCAAATTATGTACCATGTCAGAAACCTCTCAGGTGCTTAATACAAAGGTTTACTAATGAGTACAGGTCAACATTTTCCATGACCAAATTACAGACGAACGAATACCTTTTCAGTCAGAACAATGAAATAGTCTATAATTTAACAATTCACATTTACGTTTTTTAAAGTTTGTAATATCTATCTAAATAATATGTTGTAATAAAGAACACTTAAGTAGGTATATGCACATGGCTTGTGAATCATAACATTAGTCTCTGTACAAAGGTACATAATAATGTACCTACATTGCTATATTTCTCTCTAAGGAAATGCAACATTCATTTTGAAAGCGGCGATAATTTCATAATTGGTTTGAATTTACAAATACAATTCACTCCCAGTACATAACACTGATTATAAATGTGAATAATTTAAAGGGAAAAATTAATATCCAAACATATTGCCTTACAAAAATTGGCGTGCTTGTGTGAGATATTGCATGAATGTGGAAGAAGCGAAAGATAAGTATGTAAATATAGGCTTATATGGCTATCCGTTCTTCTGCCTACTCTACATGAAATACGACGTGAGGGTATAGTAGAAGTAATATTAGGAATACTATCCCATTACTCCATCGCACGTAATTATTAGATATTTGCTATAGTTATAAACTTTATGTATTGAGGTATTTCGTATTAATAATAATAATATATTTAAGAGACTTGGACTCACACAATGTGTTTATTATTGTCATTATTTATTTATTATATTACCAAGCATTTACTTCTGTCACATAGTTTTTATTTTAATAACATCTTGCGACACTCCTCTAAGACTTGAACTGAACACGACAGTTCGTTGTCATGTCACTTCACTTAAACATTACAATATAATGTTATATAGTTACTCACTGAGTACCAGAAGCCGCTGTTAGATTGGATTAGTGGGGGTACAGCAAATTCATTAAAAAGATCTTCAGTAGATACCGATTTTCTTTCATAATTTTCATTCATAATTACCAATAACGATGAAATAGCACATGTTTTTGAAGGTTAGTTACTAAAATTTGGTAAATTATAAAAATATGTCTTGAATTTATCATATAATTTTAAGCAAGTGCGCCGAATTACCGCTCTTAAAGAGGAACAGCCGCTGCTCAGTAGTACTCTATCACACAGGTAATATTCTAACTAATGACTATTGTACATATATTATTATTAACATAAACACTAAAATATTTCACTCACTATATACCTACCTACATACCAATGTGGACACGTGAGTAAAATACTGAATGCGTTGTTTTATAAAACTACATTACCTATACGTCAACCTATGCGATACATTCTGTCAAACATAAGTTATTTGTATCGTAAGTTAAAGACTGTATCTATTGCAAAATGGTTAAATAATTTGAGATTTTATGTAATTCCGTTTCTTTAGATCTACTGAAAGTATTTGAAATTCTGTCTGTTCATTGGTATTTTACAAACAAATAATCGAAGTAAAACATAATTTGATGTCACTTTAAATATACATTCATTCAAGCATTGATTTCCAAAAATATATCTATCTCTATAGAATTATAACGTTCTTTTCTTTGCATATCCCACAAGAAGGGTGGCTAGCAGACCATCTGCAAATAATAAGCATGCAAAGGGTCCTCTATAAGACATTCAGGATGGGCGGAGAACGTCATCGCTGAATTAAAGATGTAAAATGTCTTTATTTTTTAGAATACTTTTACAGGACAGTCAAAAACCTACAGATTAAGTGGTTGACCAATTCTTTGCCGGGTGTTCCACAGATAATATACCAACCACGCGATAATGAAAATAAATATAAAACAATCATGGATTAGTGATAATTATTGTGTTATAATCTCGAAATAGATTTTACGCATTGCATAGCTTAAGAGGATGATTTCGCTGCTGTTTAGCATTATCTTAAAGAAATAATATATTTTTAATTAGAATTATTTTATAACACCGATAATAAAATGTGCAGAAGATTATCGGATATAACATCATCATTTACTTTATAACCCTTTTATAATTATTTGTTGTAAACTTATGATTAATTTATAGCCAACACATTAACAGCGATCAATCAGAGAATCCCATCATAATAAAAAAATACTTTTATATTATTGTCGCTATACTCATAATAGACAAGGTAGGTACACGAAATAATATATTATATGCTAATCGATATATCGCACATTTATTATACATAAAGGCGTAAACATAATATTTATTTCACTTTGATGTAGAAATCTAGAAACTACCCTCCATGGTCACTCGATATACAAGTGCTAATATGGACACCATTATACCCCTAAATATTAACTATGTATAAATAGTTAAATACATATCTACATCATTTCTTTATCCGTACGTTTATACTCAAGTTTTCATTTATATCGCACTAGGTTTTTTCATACTAGATATAAATTTGTATAGATATTGCTCTCAATAAACATTGCATTAGTGAATGCACAAGCGACCTATGAAACTATTAAAACAGAAAAGAACAATGTGTGACATTTAATTTAAAATTACACTTTATAAGTACATTTGCCGCAAGACGACTGCAAAAATTCATTTAAAATTGTTTACTATATTGTACAAGCCTTATGTTAAACATTTAAAGACATTTATTCTTGCCTATATTTCTTGGAAAATATAAGAATAAATAGATATATTATTCGATTTTATTCTAGGTCTTAAACAAACGTAAAACTGCAAACAGAAAATGTCAGCCGAACCGGAGAGACCAGCCGAAGCAGAAAATGGAAAGAAGGTAGATGAAGAAGCGCCAGCAGCACCTAAACAGTCATGCGGATCATACATCAAGGAGAACTGGGCTATCGGTTTGAGGATATTAGAATTGGTAAGCTAGCTATACCTATCACAACTACTTTTAAGATAAATCAATACAATGACAGTAATAACAATAGAACATAATCATTAAAAACTAAGTATTACTTTAATGAGTATCATTCTCTGTAGTCTCTAATAGAAGATTGAAATGTTTGCATAATACAGTGCCAAGTAGTATCGACATGTTGATTATACACGCACGTTGACAAATTGATAATTACTTGACATTTGTCCTATTTACATACATCGATCAAAACCACAGAGCTGAAATTACAATATCTAAGAAGAATTATTGCATGAAGAAATGTCAAAAATATCACCCATTTTTCGTATTGTGACCAGACACCGAGAATTAATACTCTTAATAATACTTACTTTATATAACAACGTAAATTGCATAACACCACGGTACATACACACACTAGGCTTGGCCTAAAGGAAACCCTTTCAAAATTCGTGTATGATGTACTTCGTATTAGATTTTCTTCACGAAATTTCGTAAAAAAAGTGTCCATTTTTCATGATTATTAAATAAAATATATTTTAAATACATATAACAAAAACGTAGAAATGTATAAAACAAACGTTACACTCATTTATGAATAAATAATCTGTTTTCATAATTGGAAGTAGGTACATATGTTTCTTATCACTTTGATTTCTAATGTTTTAAATAAAAAATGCATAAAACAATACATAGGAAACAATATCATTATAAATTATTTAATATACCTACTTGTAATGCAAGGATTTCTATATTATACTTGCAAAAACCAAGCAGTTTTCTTATTGACAGTATTACATAATACCAAAAAAACATAATACTACGAGTATATAGATAGATAGATACATAGTACCTACTAATGTCCTACTCAAGATTTGTCTACTTGTACCTTTCCTATGATAGATAACATCAAAAAATATTATCATACATTATGACGAAACTCATAACATATTACAGATCCACTCCTTAAAGAGATATTTTACATACTTCAATACAGGTAAATGTACAATGCAAGTAGTCAATGTGTCTAAAGATTAAAAGCAATCGTTAGAGAAACATCAAAAACCCACAAGAAACTAATTTTCATTGAAGAATATTCCACTTGTTAGTGTGTCTATTGAATCTAGTGAAGAGAAACAATATTATTGAAGGTACACATAAAGTAAAGATTCTACCGGTAGGTATGGTAATATGTAAGTAGGTACCTACCTAATAACAATGTAAAAAGTGAAAACGGTCGCGTTAGTAATTGCCTACTTACAATACAACGCATAATGATAATGCACATCACATATTTTCTGAATGTACTCAATATATGTACTTCTGCAACCGGGCCTCTTTATGGCACTTAGGAAAATGACATATCATAATGTTTTTCTTGAAAATACTTACTCTATCAGATATTGTATTGTCGTAATATTTTTATTAAAAATAGAAAGCACAAACATTATTGATATTTCGATAGTAATATTGGATGATTGTATGGGTGTTTCTCCGCATATTCGCTTACTTGGCTGTAAGATTTTTGCACATCATAGAAAACTACAAAACAACGAAGCAAACACGGAAAAGCATATTATGAACAACGATAATTATTAAGACACAAAAACGATGTACGACAATTTCCGTTGTAAACAAGGATAATGTTAAAGAAAAAACAAAACTTTGCAGAATTTTTATAAGAAAGCGATTTCAAATTAAAATACCGATATAAGAAAAAAAGAATGTGTGTACGTATTAAAATAGAATATAATTTTCAATAATACATTTTTTCTTTCAGATTCTGATCATCTTCTGCATTGGGCTTGTGGTAGATCCCTTGAACTACGCCAGACTTCCACATTATAACAACCACCATGTTGCCATGATCTACACAGCCTTCTCAGGTAATTACAAAAAGCTATCTCATAATTTCAATTTAATACTCGGCCTGAAGATGGCGATTCGTGGTGAAAGCAATAGTGTTGTACACACAGTGGCGTAGCTAGGGTCATCTGCGCCCGGGGACATGGCATAAATTCGGCGCCCCTTCTCGGACCCGTCAAGAAAATTTTGAAATATTACGATCTATATGGTTCATTTTCGAAGCATCAATCTGGTATTTTAATGAAATAAAATACATACTAAAAGTGATGTGAGTAGAGAGAATTCTCAAAAGAAATTTCTCGATCTCGAGAAATTTCTCCTCTGACAGAAGAGAAATTTTTCTCCATAATTTTCACAAAAATGTTATAACCTTTCGCCCAATACCTGAAAACCTGATCGGTCTAAAACTTCATGGGCTGATTTCGGGAAGGTACCTACCATTTTTTTAAATGGGCATGTGTGGTCTCAAACTACAAGTTTTTTTCATTGGGAAGAGGTTTTTACTACTATTATTTACGTAAATGTTTACTGATTTTTTTCAATAACTCATTTATTTGTCGGTTATGTGTTTATTTAAACCCGAGCGATGCCGGATTACAAAAACTAGTAACTAATAAGTGAACAATGAACTTGAATATCATCAATTTTCCTATGTTGTACTTGTTCCTTTTAAAAACTAGTCTTGTAAGTATATTCTTTTTACACATTACCATACCCTTATTGTAAAAATGAACAATAAAAAATATTTTGTCTCAAAATACACTATAATTCTCCGAAATTCTCCACTTCGAGAAATTTCTCGAAAAATAATTTCAAGAGTATTCCACAACACTACAGACTAATAATTTTCTATACGATTGTAAACAATTAAGCCAGATAAATGTTAAACTTTACATATTGAAAAAGGTAAAATTTTAGAATGTCAGGATATAGCTTCACATTATCAAATAAATAATCTTAATAATAATGAAATATACAAATATTTCCGCAGTCCAAAAATCTATATCACACTGAAAACAAAAATAAATTAACAAATGATTTTAAAGATAGATAAAATAAAATATGTAGTTAAAAGCGATCTATCAGCCAAAAATATAGAAAAAGCAATAAACGCGTAGGCTATTCCGTTATCAACATACTCATTTGGCATTATAAAATGGTCCAAAACCGATTTGAATAAATTTGAAAGATTAATAAGAACAAAATTAACAAAAAAAAGATATCACCATCCAAATTCCGCGGAAAAAAATTTGACTCTGCCTAGAAGTATAGGAGGAAAAGGAATTGTTAACACTTCCTCTTTACATAATGATCAAATTGAATCTCTTAAAACATTTATCAAAAATAAACAAAATAATTTTATATTACATAAAATTATAATACAGGCCGACAAAAATCATACATCATTAAATTTATATGTCGAAACAGTAGGTACGCGAATAAACTATTAAAATATTTTGTTAGAATCTTAAAGTAGGAAAGAACTTCATGCCAGACACCTCAATGATCTCAACCAATCTCATGTTTTTTTTTTATTAAAACAATAAACGGCAAAAGCCTTTTACATGATAGATCTCAAATCAATACAACATACATATATAACTAATTTCAATAATAATTATTACAATCACCATAAAAAAAAATAAAGATTCATAACAAACAAGTGACAAATATCCGTCAAACAGATGGTTTACCTTTGGGGAAGTGTATGGGAAAACCGAGGGTTTTATACTGGCTGTTCAAGAACAAGTAATAAATACAAAAAAGCTACCAAAAATACATTATAAAAAATCAAAGTACAACTAACGATTCATGTCTGGCCAAATGGGAAACGATACAACATAATATGTATATGTAGTTTCGAGTTGTTCTACTCTCGCTCAAACTGAATATACTAATAGACATCATGTCGAAAAATAATACATCAAAATTTAGCAGTTAAACATAATTTGATAAACTCGCGAAATATAATACCATACTATAAATACAACCCGGAACCGGTTTTAGAAAATCAAAATTATAGGATCTATTATGATAAAACAAAAATAAAAGATAGACAAATACATCATAATAGACTCGATTTAGAATTACATGATATATAAATTAAAATTACATATCTAATAGACATCGCTGTACCAAATAAGCATAATATTCAAACAACTGTCGCAGAAAAAATACAAAACTAGCAGGAGAAATTAAAAAAAAATGGCATTCTTTGTAGGTCCATTTACATAATACCATTAGTTTTGTCAGCTACAGGGGAACAGGAGTAGCTCCGAAGTAAATTGATATGTTAAAATTCAAAAATCTATTAAAATAAATACTTGTAATATCGTAAAAAAATTTTTGAACACAGATATTTCAGGCACAATGCTGGTATTTTGAGCGTATGTTTTGAGCCTAATCCTTTGATATCCTGTATATCTGGATAGGTGATTTTTTTCCGGCATTAGACTGTTAAGTTTTTGTATAATCACGACTGATCATATAGAGACTTATCTGGTTGTATAATGCTGAGAAGTGTGGATGGCAATTCTGCCGCCGCGTATAGTTAAAATTTTATAAAAAATTAAAATATACTTATAAAAGTCTTTTTAGGGGTTAAATGAAATGTTAAAAATGTTGAGTAAAATCTTTTTCAGAAATGTATGCGAAAGTTGTTAAAAAAAAATTAACAATTTTTACATGATAATCCAAAAACAGCGATGATGTGATGAGTAATGAAAAAATTTCCAATTATGTTTTATCTTGCAAGTAAAATAAAATATAATTACCGAAAAATTTGCTAGATTTTAAATATTATTTAAAACAACAACTTATCTAATGACAAATCTATCTCTTTTCAACTAATGTGAAGTATTATACTATTTTCTTTGCACTCAATTAAAATCCTATATTCGACTCGAAATTATCCAACCTGTATGATTTGATAAAACCAGATGCCACTTTCAGTTATGAAGAATAATATTTGAACCCAAACTGATCTTTGTTAAAAAAAACGCCATCAGCAATCCTGTATTGTGGATGAGTCATTTGGTTTATGAGTAGAATGGCGCCCCTTAGTGCTCAATGGGGGCGCTAAAATCGTGTTAGCCAACTGGTTTGTAATGAAGATATTTGTGGAGCTCCAAAAATCAATCTTGCAAACGTATTTGGAATACATTTGTTGACATCAAAATGAAATTAAAAAAAATAGTTTTAATACTCATTTTGGCGCCCCCTAAAGCGGCGCCCGGGGACATATGTCCCCCCCTGCCCCCCCCTAGCTACGCCACTGTGTACACATAACACTTAATACAATAAAATATAAAATGTGTTTACCATATATTTTTAATAATACCATTATTTTACATGAATAATCTTGAATAAATGAATTTAAAAAAGCAAAGAATAATCTGGATTGCATATTAAAAATAATAAATCGAAGAAAAACTGTTCTTTCAATGTTTTCAAAACAATACTGGCTTCAAATTTTTATTTTGTTGGAATATTAATTAAATATTTTTACAAATAACACCTATAGTTCAAACACGAAAAAACATCTTTGTGAGTGTAGAAAAATTGGATTTACTGGTATACATAAATATTTCTTTGAATATACCTACTTATTATAAAAAGTATTTGGAACATTTATGTTTCATGTGAAGGCATTAGTGTTAATACCGCATAATAGTCCTTACAGTATTCTAGATGTAATTTTATCGCAATATCCGCTAACACTGATAAATTAATAAATAATGAAGGTAGATATTACGGCAATTAACATCATAGGTAATCAAGGTTACAATTCTGCTACAGAACCTACCTAATTGTATCACACTTCGGTATGGTATACTTATGTACTAAGTGTACGTATGCAGTCAGATAGGTATAAACGGGTTCACAGTAGCAGTAGCCTGATAATTATTTCCATACAATAATTAACCTTAGTTAGAATGGGCTTCAACACGTTTATAATAATTGGCTTTTTGTCCTACAGGATCAACATTAACAGTTCCACTAAAATATTGTACTAATTTAATACAATTACTAGTTTTGTTTGTATCTAAGTTGTAAATATTTTCAGTTTTATTAGTTTAAATATTCTATTGTTAAAAAATTATGACATCCTAGGATATAGATAGGTCTTACAGTTTTAATTATGAACGTATATATGCACATAAATGCACGTGTGCCGTACACTCAATAATTTGAGTTTCGCACAATCAAACAGGAATTAAAAGCAAATTTTCAGAAAATAATATTGCTATAGAAATTGATAGTGCTTAAATATGTTCATATAGTTCACTCGGTATCGGGTGCCTTGCCTCGAGGAAAAAGAAAGAAAGAAAGAAATATGTTCATGAGGAAAAAGCAACTGCGAACCCGATAAGCAACGGTTGAAACGGGAAAATCACTCAACAGAAGTTCGGTTTACATAAAATCAAAAGGACCAATTTATTTCTACTGTTATTGCACCCACAAAAATATACAAGTTGACGTCTTTTATCTGTCTATAACGAAACATTTTGAATTTGGCACCTAAGTAAGTAACTAATTACAATGGTTTCGTTTCCCAAACTAAGAAATTAAATAACTACATTATTAATGGATACATAATAAATCGAATAAATAGTTGGAAAATATACAGAATGTAGACAAGTATGTTTGATAATATTATTTCATTATACATTAAGAATAGTTCAATGTAATAATATAAACTAAAATTGTATCTTGTTGCAGGATATGTCATAATCAACTCTGTGATTATCATTGGACATTGGTTGGGAGAGAGGATCGGCTGGAAGTCATCAGTGATATTTTCATTGGTTGCTACTGTAGTCTTCTGTGCTGCTGGTGGAGTAATCATCTATGGTAAAAGCAATGTTTTGTCTCTCACAATAAGAAAAGAGTTTTTTCTCATATAGAAACGTACTCTATATCCCTGATTCTCTCAAAAACGTAAAATAATACTCCTACACATTAATGTTTAATTTGGATCATAGTTTGACAGCATTCAAAAAAGTTGCCACATAACGAAGTTATCACAGATGAAATTAATTCGGAAATAATCTTTTTTTACAAATTGCTACGTTCAATAATAAATTGTATGGGGTCTAGATTGTGAAAATCCTTTATAAATGTCAGTCCTCGTGGTGTTTCCCAGAACTAGGCAAAATTTGAAATATACATTCTAGACACTTTTTACATGATAGGTATTTTAAAAAGTGTAAGTTTAATCAAAGGTACTGTGGGTTTAGAATAATTATTGTTATAAATAAAAAAAAAACAACCCTTCTAAAATAAACTGCAAAATTTATATTTCAGTTATGTGAAACAAAATCAACAAATGAATTTGATTTTAATTTCAGACTGGAGCCGCTACATGTACAACCATATCTTCCACCCCAGCAAGCAATACATGGACATGTTCATCTCATCAGGTGTCTTCTCGATCTTCACAGCCTTCCTCTATCTAATCGATGCCATCCTAACTTACAAAGCGGAGGCTTAACACTCTCAACCAGAACAACATAATGTATAAAACTTAATATAGTTATTACATAATTATTATAATAATTCATAACTCTACCAAAGCATTCATAATAATAGCTTTTATAGAAGTACGAGCAGAGAAATGAAGGCACTATTTATTTGAAGCTGGTTTCTAGTTACCCTGGTGAAAGCCTTCCTATCCTGTGCTAGATGAAACAACCTCCTCCACTCTAAACTATTGTCTATTCTCTGATATTTCCTATCCAGGAATTTCATTGACATTTAGATCGTTATTATGTAAAAAAATATATCAGATTATAAAAATAAAATGTTAAAACACATACACTATAAACTTCATTAAGAAACAGCTAAGTCGGAAATGTGAAATCTATCACATACAAAAGTTTTTCTCAATGAAAATACTTTTTTGGTTCTAATCTCGAACCTTAACATACCCTACCTATATTGAAAACCTAAAATGTCATTTAATTACCAAAATTTATTAAAATTAGAATCAGAATTTGTATCGGATAGCATAAAAAATATTGAATAAATATTTACACCAATTCATTAGGATATTTTTCAAATAAAAAATATTCAAAGATTAAATAAAAATAGAGAAAGAAAAAATATACGAAAAAAAATAAGGTGCCTAAATTATTCTGCAAATAAATAATGTATTATTTAAAGAACTATAAGATAAGCATTTCATTAATTTGAAATTTAAAAAACATTGTAAATTTTTTTCATGTATTTGTTTTACAAAAAAAAAGCCATCAGTATTTTTGACACATCAAAGATAGAAAAATATTAATAATTATTTAAAAGTTCATTTGTAGATGAGAATTTTTTAAAACGGAACAAATATCTTGAACGAAATAAGTTTATCAAATCTTCATAAAACTTTTTTAGTTTTTCTTCGGTGCCATCTAAAGCAGCGATCATGAGAGAGGTATTCAGTGAATAATTTTATTTTAGTATACTTTTACATAATATAATAAGTTATTTTATTTTATTCATAAACAATTTATAATTTTTCTTTTGTACTGAGAAGGTTTTGCCAAACATTAGCGAGTAAGTTTTTGTTTTGTAATTCAATGTTATTAATTTTAAATGTATGTTTGTGTGCGTGTTTGTATGAATATTTATATCTAGTTGTAGTAGTAAAATATTATTATGATTACCAAAAATCGGTTTAAAGGTCGCCACATTCTAGAAGATCATTCTCGTATTGCAAGCATTACATTACATGTTACATATATAAAAAAAAAATATCTCTAGAATATGAACACCATCACATCTATCAAAAAATATTTTTAATATTCTTAAAACTTCATTTATTATAATATAATTTTTCATCTATTATATAAATGGTAATTTATACTATTTTAATCTCTCTAATTAAAATTTTATTATTATTATAATTATAATAAAAAGGAAATGTGTACCTAATGATAAAAATAAAATTTATTAATTTATTATTGTCTAGTTGATATCAAATTCCTCTATCCTGTGTGTTGTATTAATTGTATAAAACATTTTCAAATTGTCAAATAAATAAATAAATAAATAATGTTGTACAAACAACGTGATTTCTTATTTGTATTTTGAACATCACTCTTATCCTGTTATATATAATATATATCGACTGTACAGTTCCATAGCTCAACAAGTAGAAATGTCTTATACTCGAGGAATCGCCATTTTAGTAATTTTGGTTTATTCATATTATGCTTTAAAAACACAACAGTAAATGAAAAAATATACCTACTACATAATTATCACACTTCTAAGGACAAACGTTGTTTTTGTTACGTTCAATAGTTAATCAATTCGAAATATTTATTTGTGGAATTGAAAATAGGTATTTTTTTCATAATTAAATATTTAATTTATAAAAAGAACTTTTGTTTGTGGAATAGAAAGAGTGACGTAAGACGTTGATTATATATGTATATATATATGAATGACTGTGTGATCAAATTTTCATCGGAAATGCATGTGCAACATGCATTCCATTAATGGAAGATCACTTGATTTTACGCAGGAGATAGTATGAGGTGAAGGTTTTACTCCATTTCACTGCGTACAGTCGGGCAGAGACTTGGCTCTTGCCTTTGCATGTGGGACGAGACACGGCCCGTCACCGGAACATGCAGATTGGATTTGCAGAATAGGTGTTGTGTTTCTGCATTGTGTATACATGTGCTTCTTCAGGACCATCTCGCAGAATGGCCGACACAACATTAAATCCAGTATGCGGGGAGTATCGCATATTATGAATCGCATATATATATATATATATATATGTGGTGGAAAATGTTATCACGGAGATCTATATTCGAAAAATCTTTTATCGGATTACTCCGTGTACATGGATTATTACCCAAAGGGGCATATTGCATAGGGAAATATGCCCCTTTGGGTAATAATCCATGTACACGGAGTAATCCGATAAAAGATTTTTCGAATATATATATATATATATATATATATATATATATATATATATGAAGGTGAAGGTTTTACTCCATTTCACTGCGTACAGTCGGGCAGAGACTTGGCTCATGCCTTTGCATACGGAACGAGGCTTGGCCCGTCACCGGAATATGCAGTTTGGATTTGTCGAAGGGATGTTATGTTTCGACATTGTGCGCATGTGTCTCATCAGGACCATCTTACATAATGGCCGACACAACATCAAAATCCAGTATGCGAGGAGCATCGCATATTATGAAGACTGTATGATCTAATTTTCATCCGAAATGCATGTACAACATGCACCTCATGAATGAAAGATCATTTGATTTTACGCAGGAGACAGTATGAAGGTGAAGGTTTTACTCCATTTCACTGCGTACAGTCGGGCAGAGACTTGGCTCATGCCTTTGCATACGGAACGAGGCTTGGCCCGTCACCGGAATATGCAGTTTGGATTTGTCGAAGGGATGTTATGTTTCGACATTGTGCGCATGTGTCTCATCAGGACCATCTTACATAATGGCCGACACAACATCAAAATCCAGTATGCGAGGAGCATCGCATATTATGAAGACTGTATGATCTAATTTTCATCCGAAATGCATGTACAACATGCACCTCATGAATGAAAGATCATTTGATTTTACGCAGGAGACAGTATGAAGGTGAAGG
>OX388307.1:19875187-20028896 GCA_947579605.1 Athripsodes cinereus | reverse complement strand
GAAACATAACATCCCTTCGACAAATCCAAACTGCATATTCCGGTGACGGGCCAAGCCTCGTTCCGTATGCAAA
This sequence comes from Athripsodes cinereus, assembly GCA_947579605.1. Taxonomy (NCBI): domain Eukaryota; kingdom Metazoa; phylum Arthropoda; class Insecta; order Trichoptera; family Leptoceridae; genus Athripsodes; species Athripsodes cinereus. Next base: position 20,028,823 of record OX388307.1, on the reverse strand, counting down.
GGCATGAGCCAAGTCTCTGCCCGACTGTACGCAGTGAAATGGAGTAAAACCTTCACCTTCATACTGTCTCCTGCGTAAAATCAAATGATCTTTCATTCATGAGGTGCATGTTGTACATGCATTTCGGATGAAAATTAGATCATACAGTCTTCATAATATGCGATGCTCCTCGCATACTGGATTTTGATGTTGTGTCGGCCATTATGTAAGATGGTCCTGATGAGACACATGCGCACAATGTCGAAACATAACATCCCTTCGACAAATCCAAACTGCATATTCCGGTGACGGGCCAAGCCTCGTTCCGTATGCAAAGGCATGAGCCAAGTCTCTGCCCGACTGTACGCAGTGAAATGGAGTAAAACCTTCACCTTCATACTGTCTCCTGCGTAAAATCAAATGATCTTTCATTCATGAGGTGCATGTTGTACATGCATTTCGGATGAAAATTAGATCATACAGTCTTCATAATATGCGATGCTCCTCGCATACTGGATTTTGATGTTGTGTCGGCCATTATGTAAGATGGTCCTGATGAGACACATGCGCACAATGTCGAAACATAACATCCCTTCGACAAATCCAAACTGCATATTCCGGTGACGGGCCAAGCCTCGTTCCGTATGCAAAGGCATGAGCCAAGTCTCTGCCCGACTGTACGCAGTGAAATGGAGTAAAACCTTCACCTTCATACTGTCTCCTGCGTAAAATCAAATGATCTTTCATTCATGAGGTGCATGTTGTACATGCATTTCGGATGAAAATTAGATCATACAGTCTTCATAATATGCGATGCTCCTCGCATACTGGATTTTGATGTTGTGTCGGCCATTATGTAAGATGGTCCTGATGAGACACATGCGCACAATGTCGAAACATAACATCCCTTCGACAAATCCAAACTGCATATTCCGGTGACGGGCCAAGCCTCGTTCCGTATGCAAAGGCATGAGCCAAGTCTCTGCCCGACTGTACGCAGTGAAATGGAGTAAAACCTTCACCTTCATACTGTCTCCTGCGTAAAATCAAATGATCTTTCATTCATGAGGTGCATGTTGTACATGCATTTCGGATGAAAATTAGATCATACAGTCTTCAATAATATGCGATGCTCCTCGCATACTGGATTTTGATGTTGTGTCGGCCATTATGTAAGATGGTCCTGATGAGACACATGCGCACAATGTCGAAACATAACATCCCTTCGACAAATCCAAACTGCATATTCCGGTGACGGGCCAAGCCTCGTTCCGTATGCAAAGGCATGAGCCAAGTCTCTGCCCGACTGTACGCAGTGAAATGGAGTAAAACCTTCACCTTCATACTGTCTCCTGCGTAAAATCAAATGATCTTTCATTCATGAGGTGCATGTTGTACATGCATTTCGGATGAAAATTAGATCATACAGTCTTCATAATATGCGATGCTCCTCGCATACTGGATTTTGATGTTGTGTCGGCCATTATGTAAGATGGTCCTGATGAGACACATGCGCACAATGTCGAAACATAACATCCCTTCGACAAATCCAAACTGCATATTCCGGTGACGGGCCAAGCCTCGTTCCGTATGCAAAGGCATGAGCCAAGTCTCTGCCCGACTGTACGCAGTGAAATGGAGTAAAACCTTCACCTTCATACTGTCTCCTGCGTAAAATCAAATGATCTTTCATTCATGAGGTGCATGTTGTACATGCATTTCGGATGAAAATTAGATCATACAGTCTTCATAATATGCGATGCTCCTCGCATACTGGATTTTGATGTTGTGTCGGCCATTATGTAAGATGGTCCTGATGAGACACATGCGCACAATGTCGAAACATAACATCCCTTCGACAAATCCAAACTGCATATTCCGGTGACGGGCCAAGCCTCGTTCCGTATGCAAAGGCATGAGCCAAGTCTCTGCCCGACTGTACGCAGTGAAATGGAGTAAAACCTTCACCTTCATACTGTCTCCTGCGTAAAATCAAATGATCTTTCATTCATGAGGTGCATGTTGTACATGCATTTCGGATGAAAATTAGATCATACAGTCTTCATAATATGCGATGCTCCTCGCATACTGGATTTTGATGTTGTGTCGGCCATTATGTAAGATGGTCCTGATGAGACACATGCGCACAATGTCGAAACATAACATCCCTTCGACAAATCCAAACTGCATATTCCGGTGACGGGCCAAGCCTCGTTCCGTATGCAAAGGCATGAGCCAAGTCTCTGCCCGACTGTACGCAGTGAAATGGAGTAAAACCTTCACCTTCATACTGTCTCCTGCGTAAAATCAAATGATCTTTCATTCATGAGGTGCATGTTGTACATGCATTTCGGATGAAAATTAGATCATACAGTCTTCATAATATGCGATGCTCCTCGCATACTGGATTTTGATGTTGTGTCGGCCATTATGTAAGATGGTCCTGATGAGACACATGCGCACAATGTCGAAACATAACATCCCTTCGACAAATCCAAACTGCATATTCCGGTGACGGGCCAAGCCTCGTTCCGTATGCAAAGGCATGAGCCAAGTCTCTGCCCGACTGTACGCAGTGAAATGGAGTAAAACCTTCACCTTCATACTGTCTCCTGCGTAAAATCAAATGATCTTTCATTCATGAGGTGCATGTTGTACATGCATTTCGGATGAAAATTAGATCATACAGTCTTCATAATATGCGATGCTCCTCGCATACTGGATTTTGATGTTGTGTCGGCCATTATGTAAGATGGTCCTGATGAGACACATGCGCACAATGTCGAAACATAACATCCCTTCGACAAATCCAAACTGCATATTCCGGTGACGGGCCAATCTCGTCCCACATGCAAAGGCAAGAGCCAAGTCTCTGCCCGACTGTACGCAGTGAAATGGAGTAAAACCTTCACCTCATACTATCTCCTGCGTAAAATCAAGTGATCTTTCATTAATGGAATGCATGTTGCACATGCATTTCCGATGAAAATTTGATCACACAGTCATTCATAATATGCGATACTCCCCGCATACTGGATTGAATGTTGTGTCGGCCATTCTGCGAGATGGTCCTGAAGAAGCACATGTATACACAATGCAGAAACACAACACCTATTCTGCAAATCCAATCTGCATGTTCCGGTGACGGGCCGTGTCTCGTCCCACATGCAAAGGCAAGAGCCAAGTCTCTGCCCGACTGTACGCAGTGAAATGGAGTAAAACCTTCACCTCATACTATCTCCTGCGTAAAATCAAGTGATCTTTCATTAATGGAATGCATGTTGCACATGCATTTCCGATGAAAATTTGATCACACAGTCATTCATAATATGCGATACTCCCCGCATACTGGATTGAATGTTGTGTCGGCCATTCTGCGAGATGGTCCTGAAGAAGCACATGTATACACAATGCAGAAACACAACACCTATTCTGCAAATCCAATCTGCATGTTCCGGTGACGGGCCGTGTCTCGTCCCACATGCAAAGGCAAGAGCCAAGTCTCTGCCCGACTGTACGCAGTGAAATGGAGTAAAACCTTCACCTCATATATATATATATATATATATATGGGTCAGGCCGTAGATTTTGCCACTTTTTTTTCATATCTCGTGTCTCCTCAAGATATTTAATTTCTTATGGTATATAGAGATTTTTTACTATACTATACCCTCACGCCATGTCCCAAGTGGGGTAGGCAGAGAGAACGGAACGCCAAACAGATCTATCTTTACACACTTCCTTCGCTTCCTCCACATTCATACAGTTCCTCATACAGGCACGTCGGTTCCTCTTACTCAACACGCGGCCGTCCTTGAGAATTTGATCCACGTGATCAAGCCACGTGGTTCTCGGTCGCCCGCGTTTCCTCACACCCTTTCTTTCAGATAAGTATATCCTCTTTGTCATTCTTACCTCGTTCATTCGTTCAACATGCCCAAACCACCGTAGTTTATTCACGCGCATTCTGTCCACAACACTCTTCTTGCATCCGCTCATTCTTCTAATATCCTCATTCTTCACTCTATCACGCAGCGTTTTACCAACCATTCTTCTCAACGATCGCATCTCTACTGCATTTATTCCACTTTCGTCCTTCTTCAACCACGTCCATGTCTCGCTTGCATACGTAAGTGACGGTACCAGAATGGTATTGCGCACCAGCATTTTAGCCATGTTCGACATATTGTCATTGCTGACAATGGGTCGAAGTGCACCGTTTACTCTAGCACCGGCCACTTTCCTTCTTTCAATGTCCCCATCGCATCTTCCATCCCTCGTAAACATACTATACTTCCCAAATATACATACTCACTTACTTGCTCCAAACATTCGTCACCAACTTTAATCTCGTAAATCGTTTTTTCATTCTCTCTTTCAAAAACAAGAACTTTCGTCTTCATAACATTCATTTTCAAACCATTCAAATTGCAACTATCATACACACACGTAACAATCTCTTGTAAGTCCCTTTCACTCTCAGCCATTAACACCAAATCGTCTGCGTACATCAATGCATTCACCCGAAACCCATTCAGCTCGACACCAACATCCATCTCTTTCACAGGTCGCATACAGTAGTCGAAGAATAGGTTGAACAGCCACGGAGACATGACACAACCTTGCTTCACTCCTTTGGTGAGGACAAACCACTCCGAGAGAGTGTTATTTACCCTCACGCAAGCGGAGCTTCCCACGTAAAGTGAAGATATTGCGCGGATCAACCGGCTGCTCACCCCATACTCCGACAACACGCGCCACAACCTTTCACGGTCCACTCGATCATATGCTTTCTCCAGATCTACGAACGCACAAAAAAGCCTCTGGTGTTTACCCAGAAATTTTTTAAGAGATTTTTTAATTATTGAATATTGAAACATATTGTATAAACAAACTACACAATATAAATTCGCATCGATTTTATTAATATCAAAGTGGAAAAATAATGATTTGTATAAAAAAAACGCATTTTTACCCAAATAATCGAGTGTCTCCTCCACTACGTAAGACAGGTTTGCTTAATATTTTGAAGTTGTCATTATGCCTACAATTATAATAACAACTTTTCCAAAACCATCATTAAATTGGCTTATTTTTTATATATTATTATATGTAAATAATTGCTTATTTCATTATATAATATAAAGTTTAATGTTGATGTACCGGTTTTTGATTTTATGTAACTTTTTTTATGTAACGGAATTTGTGAACTTTTATTTGCATAAAATCATGTGGAAAAATAATTTTTATCTAGTGATAACACCAAAGAAAACTGTCATGCGGTGGTCCATGCATCAGCTGCTATTTTGTTAGAGTAATCTAATTTTTTGTGTCGGTGCGGTCGGGCATCGTCACGTCGCGGTCGTTACGGAGACTGTTTTTGAAGATATCATCGTAAATAAGACACATTCTTATCAAAATTATATTGCAAACTATAGTTAAAGATTAAAGTGATCAAGTTATGGTGATTTTAGCTAGAAATACATTAGTTTTCATTGATAAAAGACCAAAATATTGTGTTTATGTAACGGCTATGTAACGCTTATGTAACACGTTACACAAAAATTAATGTAACGTTACATAAAATCATCACTAAAGTTCAGTTTACATCAAACACTTTCATTAACACATAGCTATGCGAATACAGATATAACGGGACAACAAAAAGTTGTAGAAAATAGCTACGTAGTCGTAAAATTTAATTCGGAAAAGAGAGCTATGCACTATATTGGGCAGGTTACAGAAATTAATGAGCATAATAGTTACAAGGTAATTTTTCTACGCAATAAAGGCAAAGGAAGATTTTCTTGGCGTAATACTGACGATGCTTCAATAGTATAATATGAATGCAATTTTGAAAAAAAATTACCAGGCCCATTACCTAAAAGAAGATTGATCAAGGCGTTCGACATATCGAAAATAAATGTCAAAATTGAGTAAAATTAAAAAAAAATGTAACAACCTAATAATATCACTAATCTCTCTATCCGTGATCAGACTAAATATCACAATATTTACATAGTAGCTGTAGCTTACTATGTATCCGTAACTACAATAATAACATAAAAAATAATAAACATGCATTACTGATTGTAATCACGCATTGTTCTATTTTTCTCCCCGTGAATTTAACTTATGAAAACTTAGCTTTACAATTTTATGTAACCTTTTTGTGTAACGTTTATGTTATCGTTACATAGATTCTATGAAACATTTTATGTCACTTTGTGGCAAAATCTACGGCCTGACCCATATATATATTACCAATTAAATCATAATTTTCGACTTGTGGAGGTAAGGAACTGGACAGTCGATATAGTAGCTCAGTTAAAAATCGATTGCTTCTGTAAAAATGTGTAACGTATCGACTACAAGTGACTTAGGTATATTCCCAATCACCAAACCTTTCAACATAAATGTCCTTTATATCAACTCAGATACATAATTATGTAATACTGTGGCTTTGCCTTTATGGTCAAAATTGTATTTAATATATAAATACGTAGGTCCTAATGCATATACTTCATTAGAGATCTATCTATCTATTTATATCTATACTCTCCCAGGTGGGGTAGGCAGAGAGAACGGAACACCATATTGATTTATCATAGAGATAGCTTACCATGGTATTTTTCTTAAAAAAAAAAAAAATTCTGATATTTATTTGCGATGGATGTCATATTTTTTTAAAATTATATCTGGGTTTTGTTTGTTATAAACCCAAATACAACCTTATACACCTTATATACTAATAGTACCTACAGTGTAAGATTACAAGCCTTACGAGTAATCTGATGCAGTATATGTAGAGCTCCTATAATAGTTAATGACAACTGGATTAAGCCAGATTATGGTACTTGAGTACTTTTACCGACCTGCTAACAACGCTTTCACGATATATACCTACCATATACAGGCTCATCAACGGTAATAATAAACTAACTATCATAATACCTATTTTCTATGGGCACTAGACTTCACAATATAAATTTATAAGTCACACTTACACGTATACATTTGTAAAAAATATGTAGCATGTAAATTATATAATTTTCCAACGATAAATTCAAATGCTCCTAAACGTCCTAGAGCTCCGCGTGAATTTGTGGATAAATTGTTGCGCCTTGATATATGCAACTATATGATCACTTGTACATGGTGAGGCGCAAAGCAAGTTAGAGTTAGCTACGCTACCTGTGTAGGAATGTGAGCGATAAATAGGTAATTAAAATATTTGACGACAAACGAGGCAAAAAAAAAATTTAATATATTTTTTTATACATATTATTTTCTTAAATATGTATAATATTTAGGACACAGGAATGCATTACATCTTAAAATTACACAAAAATATCATATCTACAAAAAGATACCTATATTGAAACAATATGATATAGATAAAATACAATACAATGAGTTAGGTACATACTCAATCAATTTTGAATTCAACCATACATGATGATGATGCATAGGGAGTAATAGTATTGTCTTATATATATATGTCCACATCCATCCAAAACATCAATATCATACCATCCAAACACGTAAAGTTTCTCGGAGCCTACATTAACAGTTCCTTATCTATGGATAAACACGTTTCATCCAACGTCAGTAAATGTTTCTTTGCACTACAACAATTAAGTCCCATAAGGAGATGCCTGACATCCCAGGATGCTAAAACATTAATAAATGCCTTTGTGGTATCTCGGTTAGATTACTGTAATGGTATTCTGGCCAATTTACCACAATACCAGCTTCAAAGAATCCAATCTGTGCCAGTGGCGTAGCTAGGGGGGGGCAGGGGGGGACATATGTCCCCGGGCGCCGCTTTAGGGGGCGCCAAAATGAGTATTAAAACTATTTTTTTTAATTTCATTTTAATGTCAACAAATGTATTCCAAATACGTTTGCAAGATTGAATTTTGGAGCTTCACAAATATCTTCATTACAAACCAGTTGGCGAACACGATTTTAGCGCCCCTATTGAGCACTAAGGGGCGCCATTCTACTCATAAACCAAATGACACATCTACAATACAGGATTGCGGAAGGCGTCTTTTTTTAACAAAGATCAGTTTGGGTTCAAATATTATTCTTCATAACTGAAAGTGGCATCTGGTTTTATCAAATTATACAGGTTGGATAATTTCGAGTCGAATGTAGGATTTTACTTGAGTGCAAAGAAAATAGTATAATAGTTCACATTAGTTGAAAAGAGATAAATTTGTCATTAGATAGAAATGTAGCAAGTAAGTTGTTATTTTAAATAATATTTTAAATCTAGCAAATTTTTCGGTAATTATATTTTATTTTACTTGCAAGAAAAAACAACATTGGAAATTTTTTCATTACTCATCACATCATCACTGTTTTTGGTTTATCAAGTAAAAATTGTTAATTTTTTTTTAACAACTTTCGCATACATTTCTGAAAAAGTTTTTACTCAACAATAATAATAATAATAATAATAAACTTTATTGTGCCTTAAAAAAACATACATATAAACAGATTATAAATACAAATAATTATCATGCACAATGGGCGAGTTTATCGCGTGCAAGCGATATCTTCCAACTAACAATGCTTAACATTTCATTTAACCCCTAAAAAGACTATGTCCATTCCAGTGTTTTATAAGTATATTTTATTTTTTTTATAAAATTTCAACTATACGCGGCGGCAGAATTGCCATCCACACTTCTCAGCATTATACAACCAGATAAGTCTCCATATGATCAGTCATGATTATACAAAAACTTAACAGTCTAATGCCGGAAAAAAATCACTTATCCAGATATCAAAGGATTAGGCTCAAAACATGGGCTCAAAATTCCAGCATTGTGCCTGAAATATCTGTGTTCAAAAATTTTCTTACAATATTACAAGTATTTATTTTAATAGATTTTTGAATTTTAATATATCAATTTACCGGTGAATCTAATTTTTGCAAATTATTTATCAAAGATTTCGGAGCTACCCCTGTAGCTGACAAAACTAATGGTATTATGTAAACGGACCTACATAGAATGCCATTTTTTTTTATTTCTCCTGCTAGTTTTGTATTTTTTCTGCGGCAGTTGTTTGAATATTATGCTTATTTGGTACAGCGATGTCTATTACTCTGAGAAAAATACTCAAAACGAATCATTGGTACGGTACTATCAGATTAGGACCAGAGATCGTACAAACGATTCATTGGTATAAATCTATAATATTAACTCTTCGCAAACAAATCATTGGTAAATTTACCAACAACTTGTTTGCGAAGAGTTAATATTATAGATTCGTACTAATGAATCGTTTGTACGATCTCTGGTCCTAATCTAATAGTACGTACCAATGATTCGTTGTGAAATTTCGTTAGTATTTTTCTCAGTGTAGATACGTAATTTTAATTTGTTTATCATGTAATTCTAAATCGGGTCTATTATGATGTATTTGTCTATCTTTTATTTTTGTTTTATCATAATAGATCCTATAATTTTGATTTTCTAAAACCGGTTCCGGGTTGTATTTATAGTATGGTATTATATTTCGCGAGTTTATTAAATTATGTTTAATTCCTAAATTTTGATGTATTATTTTTCGACATGATTATGTATTTTAGTATATTCAGTTTGAGCGAGAGTAGAACAACCCGAAACTATAATTATGTTGTATCGTTTCCGATTTGGCCAAAAATTTTCTACATGAATCGTAAGTTGTATTTTGATTTTTTATAATGTATTTTTGGTATTTTTTTTTATATTTATTACTTGTTCTTGAACAGCCAGTATAAAACCCTCGGTTTTCCCATACACTTCCCCAAAGGTAAACCATCTGTTTGACGGATATTTGTCACTTGTTTGTTATGAATCTTTATTTTATTTTTAAATAAAATATTTAAACTTGAATTACGAAGTGCACTGAAATCGCGATAGCAGAATTTAAATTAATGTAACAAATAAACATAGTAATTCAAGTTTAAATATTTTATTTAAAAATGTCTAGAAATTGTTACATAGTGAATGCCTCTAAAATAAGTGAAATTATTTTTTTATGTTGATTGTTATAATTATTATTGAAATTAGTTATATGTGTATGTTGTATTGATTTGAGATCTATCATGTAAAAGGTTTTTGCCGTTTATTGTTTTAATAAAAAAAAAACATGAGATTGGTTGAGATCATTGAGGTGTCTGGCATGAAGTTCTTTCCTACTTTAAGGTTCTAACAAAATATTTTAATAGTTTATTCGCGTGCCTACTGTTTCGACATATAAATTTAATGATGTATGATTTTTGTCAGTCTGTATTATAATTTTATGTAAAATAAAATTATTTTGTTTATTTTTGAAAAATGTTTTAAGAGATTCAATTTGATCATTATGTAAAGAGGAGATGTTAACAATTCCTCTTCCTCCTATACTTCTACGCAGAGTCAACCTTTTTTCCGCAGAATTTGGATGGTGATATCTTTTTTTTGTTAATTTTGTTTTTATTAATCTTTCAAATTTATTTAAACCGGTTTTTGACCATTTTATAATGCCAAATGAGTATGTTGATAACGGAATAGCCTACGCGTTTATTGCTTTTTCTATGTTTTTGGCTGATAGATCGCTTTTACCTAAATATTTTATTTTATCTATCTTTAAAATCATTTGGTGTTCAAAAAAAGGCAGGTGTGTGAATTTTGGAGAATTGTGGTGTATTTTGAGGCAAAATATTTTTTATTGTTCATTTTTACAATAAGGATATGGTAATGTGTAAAAAGAATATACTTAAAAGACTAGTTTTTAAAAGGAACAAATATAACATAGGAAAATTGATGATTTTCAATTTTAAATAGAGTTGTTCACTTATTAGTTGCTAGTTTTTGTAATCCGGTATCGCTCGGGTTGAAATAAACAGATAACCAACAAATACATGAGTTTATTGAAAAAATACAGTTAACATTTACGTAAATAATAGTAGTAAAAACCTCTTCCCAATGAAAAAACTTGAAGTTTGACACCACACATGCCCATTTAAAAAAAATGGTAGGTACTAGAGGGAAATTTTTCTGGGATTATTTTCGTTCCCGAGAAACGGGAAATTTAAAAATAAATTTCCCGGGATTCCCGGTAAATTCATTATTATATATATTTATATTCAATTTTCAACAAATTTGGTAGAAAAACTCTCAAAACTTGTTGACCTTTGCAAACATTTTGATTTGATTAAAAAAATCAAATTTTTGTTACCAATATAAGTTATTTGCTTAAAAAAACGAAATAGCCGACTGACGAGATTTATTTAGGAACTCTTTGTTATATCAAAATTCAAATTGTTTACAAAATATATATATATATATACTTTTAATTTTTATTCATCCTATCAACCAAATAAATATTATGGATTTTGGCAAAGCTTTTTTAATAAACAAAAATCGAGTTCATTTGGTGATTTTTGACTTCAAAAAATGAGAAATTTTATCAAAAAAATGATTTTTTAAATCGGTTAATATCCATAAATAAAACAAAAATTGACAGTTTGCTACACTAATATTTTTTAAAAACTATCTAACTTTTGGAAATATTAAAAAAAAAAACATGAAAAATCGTAGGATTCTTGTACATTGTCGGCCAAAAAGAATTATGCTTTTTTCAAACGAATACATTGAAGCTATATAATTAAGTTTTTTTTTAAAGTAAAACACTAATATTGGTAAAAAAATATTGTTTTCATATTTTATCACATCAAAATGTTCGTCAGATTCAACAAATTTACTACGACTATTACAGTTAACTAAACAAAGATTTCGGTATCGATATGGCGATCTGCATGACTAATAATTTGTGTTTTTTTCCCGGGAAATGATTAATTTTTTTCCCGGGAAATGGGAAATAAAAATTAGAGGGTTTTCCCGGGAATTCCCGGGAATAACCCTCTAGTAGGTACCTTCATGGAAAAAGTATTAAAAACCTCTGATTTGGGCCCAAATCAGCCCGATGAAGTTTTAGACCGATCAGGTTTTCAGGTATTGGGCGAAAGGTTATAATATTTTTGTGAAAATTATGGAGAGAAATTTCTCTTCTTTCAGAGGAGAAATTTCTCGTTCTCGAGAAATTTCTTTTGAGAATTTTCTCTACTCACATCACTTTAAGTCTGTATTTTATTTCATTAAAATACCAGATTGATGCTTCGAAAATGAACCATATAAATCGTAAAATTTCAAAATTTTCTTGACGGCTCCGAGAAGGGGCGCCGACTTTGTGCCATGTCCCCGGGCGCAGATGACCCTAGCTACGCCACTGATCTGTGCTCAACGCCGCTGCCCGGTTGATTTTCAAAATGGACCAACGCTCTCACATAACTACTACCCTCAAAAATCTGCACTGGCTCAAGTGCGCAGAAAGAGTGACTTTTAAGATTTGCCTCAAAGTTTTCAAGTCCATTCACAATATGTCCCCATCATACATTTCCGATCTCTGTAGACAACAGGTTCCAAATCAAAGGCAAACCACCCCTAGATCAGGCTCTGACGCAGGTGTCAGGCTAAAGGGTCGTTCACATACGTTCACTTTCAGTGATCACTCCGGATGATCCTCCAAGATGAACAGGTGTGAACAGGCGTTTCATCAATAGTGATCACTAGCGATGACGGAGGAAAGAGATTACCACTCGTCATAATTTCGATGAAAGGACCTTTCACTGAAACGACCATAAACAAGTTTCATCTTATTATTTGTTTTATTCTCTATGAATTTGTATTGAATGTCAGAATCATGTAGATAATTATAATGCAGTCGAGAGCTATATTAATTTATTTTAAGTGTTATTTTTCATTTTTGAATTTGTTTAATTATTTTTATACGAAAATAAGTCAAACTACATACAATATGAGTGAGAGTGTAGACATGGCAGTGAAAGTATAGGATGAACAAATGTGAACAGACGTGTTCACTTTCGATGAACAGGTTTGACCCTGACACTCTGGATGATCATCCAAAGTGAAGCAATGTGAATGCTACTTAACGGAGGTCAGTGTAAGAGGAAGACCAAAATATTCCTATCGAGCCTTCAGCTCCATCCATGTGGAATGATCTTCCTGAACAAGTGCGTAAGAAACAGTCTCTTGCTTTGTTTAAGAGTCGGTTGAAAACACACTTGTTTGGCGTATCATATACCTAACTGATATAAATTGTAAAATTCGTTGTTATTATTTTATATGTGTAGTTTATAACATAATCTGCTCATAAATACATATGTTTTAGGATTAAGTTACAAGTATTAACACAATATTTTAGGGTGCGCCCTTGAGGTGGATTTATTCCACAAAACGGCGCATTATAAGTTGTCTATTATTATTATTATATAGACGCGCGCCCTTCTGGTATTAAGTGGGTATCGAGGTAAATACCTACCTATCTTAATATAATATTAAAAAAAACAGAAAATTTCTTTTTACCTTATATCGTCATAGCACAAACAACGTAAATGATATTATTTCATAGAACAAATACCTCAACAATAATGATGGAACTATTCCATATCCAATGGCAATGTCACCGTGCGACCTTTCCATTGATGAGAACTTCATGATGGGAAAATGCACGTATAGGATAGGGCTCATAGGTATAATTAGTATGCAGTTAAATACAAGACGTAATGAGAGAATAATAACAAAGATTACTACCAGGTACCTACACAGATATAGGTAGCCGAAGTGTTTGTTTTCATTATGTTCAGTGTAGTTGCCTACAATAGAAAACAATGGATACACGTAATCATCTGTGCAGTAGGTACCTACTACTGGATAGGTATCTACCTTTAGCAGTATGGAAGGTGAGAAGATGGCTTAATCAAAGGAGCAAATCATAATTACCGTGAACAAAATGATGGTTTAAAGAAAAGTGTTAATATAAAAAAAAGAAGAAAACTACTTATCTAGTATTTGAAACAAAGAAATGCTCTAAATAAACATTTAAACGTTTATTTGTTTACGTTTTGTTAACGTTACCCTGGAATCAATTTCAGGATAAAAAATAAATACTAAGAGTCATTTACCTGAAAAATGTAGATTAAAAATTTAGTTTTTATCCAAAAAACAATTTTTTTTATCAATATTGAGCAAAAATATTGGTAATTGTTTGAGGAATGTGCGACCAAAAAGAGATAAATTTACATTGCATTATATTTAGTCCAACTAAATGATTTCTTCTGTCTTTAACTACACTTAAACTTAATATCAATGGGTATCTATATCAAAAATCCATAACGATATTATAGATACATGTATAAACAATTCTCATAAATAAGGAAATTATTAATAGACCTGTTTATATTCACAACAATAGTATATTATATAATAATAATATTTCAATTACCGCATTTCTATTACATGCAATTTTCTCTATATTATAATACTTACAATTATTAATAGTTACGAGATGAGAAAAACGAACATTGTTTTCAAATAAAAATTAATCAATTAATAGCCCATAACAAGTTTAATTATACTACCAACGATTGTTTAAGAAAAACAGTTATATTAAACGAACTACAATTTACAAGTCAAATTATTAAATTGATTAACACGAATGTATCTGATTGAATACCATTTGTATTAAAGTGAAACATAATCACTCGTTTCCTGTATTAACAATTGAAAAATTTAGATATTTGATGATTCAAAATATTTGGTCTACAAAACTACTCAACTACAAGTGCTACAGATTTTAAAAACGCGACAATTAGATTTGCTAATATCCGTGTAAATACTAACTCAATGTTTATTATTTTATTACTACACATTCTTGCAATTCCGACATTCCTTTTACATACTATACTCAGTAAATATACAATATTTCTTATCATTTATTATTTATTTTTAATAAACAATTCTTGTGTCGGAAACTGAACAAAAGAAATGATATCATCTGATTAAATATTATTTATTTTTATATCTATGTAATATACCAGTAGGAATTTTAAACAAGAAGGGTAACCAGTGCACTAACACTGCATGTAATAATCATGCAGGTTGTCCTACTCGTGCCACCAAAATAATAAAATATTACAAGGCATATTATTACCAACAGAAGATGAGAACGACAAAAGTGCAGTGCAATTAAATCTTATACATTGCAATAAGACACCATTCTATATCTAATATCTATGAAATATGTACTTCCACGAACACAAGCACATAAATGAGTAATAATACATAATATAATGTGATGTGATATTCTCCCGCCAATATCAAAGTATAATCTGACCTCCAGTCGGCATGATTCCTTATCAACACCACAATCAGATGTGTTCAACTCACTACTGCAAACTATAAGTACTACGTAATATAAATAAATAGGTACGTATATAGTATGTTATGATTCGTTGCATGCACACAATAATATTTAAATGTATAATATATACCTATACCTGTAATACAATAATAATAATATAGTATATAAGAGATTTACTAACACACGCATCTGTGAGTTCACAGGTTGTGAAACCTCGGTACATGTTATAATAACATGTATATGCTATTTTTATATCATAAACTCCGGGAGGTACAACTCTCGTACTACAGCAAAATCATCTGGAGCGTCTATTTTTCTCAGTGTGAGGTTAAAACATAATGATGAATGGTTGAATATTCTCAATTTTTGTGTCAATGCTCGTGATGTAAAGAACATTTTTTTACATATAGTGGAAAAGTAAAACAGATAATAATTGTTAAGCAGGACGCGGAAGCATTGGTAGACCCCAGAAAAGATGAACATGATTTATCGAGAAAGTGGCAGGCTTGCAATCGAAAAGAGTTGCCTCTAACCGAGTATTGTAGAAGTCCAACAGGGAGGTCTTTATCCCATACTTGATGTGAATAGAAAGTAAGGTAAGAACAGAGAATATATCAGGTAAGTTCTTAAATAGAGTAAACTCGTCGATGATTCCACTAATGCAAAATCCCGGAAGTAAAAACGAGTTCAACTGCTTATCAAGAGAATTTATATAATGTATATTTTATTTATTTTATTCTTCACTGTACATTTGTTACATTATTTCAAATCAATACAAAGTATCATAAAAATATCAGCTTTACAATTCAATGTACTGAGGGCGAGTTTATCGAGAGAGAAGTTTTTAAAAAAATGTCAAATTCGTTAATGGTTGAAAACAAATTTGAATAAATTATAAATAACAATATAATTTTACAGATAATTAATACTTCATTCAAAGATAATAATGCAATAATAGTTACGCAATAAAGTGTCGAGTATGGTGATAATGGTGTTGTAGTATGGGTACCGTTTATAATAAAACAGTAGTCAATAGGTATACTGCTCATAATATTGATACCACTACCTACCACTCCTCCATAGAATGTGATTTACAGAATGAAGAAGTAGTTGGCTACGTCTGAAGTGACTGCGACTTATCATAACGTAGTAATAGTAAGGATACCACTACAGTAATATCATATCAATAATAATATAAGTAAGTCTCACTGCATATGTATTGTAGTGTGCATACAGAGAGGAGTGATATGACTAAAAACTTAGTCAGCTGAACACTCTACTCTACTGTACAGCATAGTACCTATAGTATAATATTTCCAACCAATTTGTATTATTACGCGATGTTGTGATATCGTGTGAAGTCATAGCGCGGATGGAGATTCCACGTAAAACACACGTTTTTATATTATTATGACTTGTAAATTATATTAAAAATATACTTCATATTTGTAATATAACTTCGCATTAGTCCGGTGTTGTGTCAGTAGCGAAACGGTCATGTTTATCGCTCTGCAAATAATAAAGGAAATATAATAAATATGATTATGTTTGCAACAGTGTGTATGTTATCTAAACAAAAAAAGTAATAACAAAATAGTTAACAAATGTGATTCGTGAAGTTTCTACAATACTAGACATAAATATGCAAAGTGCAAGTCGAGAGTTTAATGTGTATTCCAGATTTATAGAACCAGACGAGAGTCTGTACTCCAACATAGACCCTCGGACAGGATCCGTGGTGACTTATGATTATACGGCAATAGCAAACAATATGAGATTGATGAATGAATACAACAACAGTGGCCTTAATCTCTCTTCTATAGACACACTGTCTAGGAGGAGAGAGGGCCCGGAGGAACATGGATGTGGTGAGATGTGCAAGAGAGCATTCGGTCATCTGCTCAAACTGGATATAATACTCAAATATATTGAAATTGTAAGTACATATTACATTGTAGTTTTCTTTTTAAGTGAACTAATTATTTTGTACAACTTAAAACAACCTTTTTTTTGTACAACCTTTTTTGTAAATAGTTACAGACAGGAAAAGTTTCCATTTTAGATTCACTTTCAGTCTCAATAAAGTGCTAATAACATTATTTACTCTTATACATGGTAATTATGTCCCTCCACATCCGTAAAATTGTTTTAAGAACGTGTTTCTTAGAAAAACGATTTACAGAAGCCTTTACATTTAAATAAATGAATTAAAGAGGTGTTGATAGTAAAGCGTTATTTTATAAAATGACTTTTAAACCCAAATACCAAGTCACAAAATTTCGTCACGATAATTTAATAGTTGTAAAGTAGTTTGTTTTTAATGAAACAAACGAGTTTATAAAAAATATAAATGTCTTTGAAATGACAAAACTCGTAGAGAGGAGCCAAGGAGACAAATAATAACCTGTACTTATTTATAATGAGTTCATGAATCATCTCGCATGCAATATAAAATTATCAAAATCTTGTAAATATCTCGCGACTCGACTAAACTATAATCAAAATATTTATACTCTTAAAAACATTAGTAGTAAATGGCATTTTTTTTAATTTCAATAAGATAATGACCGGATCAAACATCAACCTATATCAAAACGAGGAAAACCAATTCATTGTAAACTATAACAAGAAGTTGCAAAGGATGGAGTGGTTGAATGTCCTATAAGCATGCAAACAGAGGAAATGTTCCGAGATCCTATGCAATTTATCGAAGCAGCTAGGATAATAAGGATATAATGAGTATGATATTATGGTATAGTATGCATGTGATATTCTTACTACGAAAGAGGAAACAATTCTCTGTAATTTCTTATCCTATGTAAGTAGGAAACCATGTACCTATATTAAGCTGAATATTATGTTTTCATAGAGCTGTTATGCATTACAGGAATGTCAGTTCCTAAAAAATAAATGAATATCCAATCACTACTCATATTTATTAATTACTATTTTAAAAAATTACTGATCTACCTAAAGAATTCGTTTTGTAGAACAAAATCGGAAATATTTAACCAAATATATTTTCATTCCATTTATGCAAATGATTTGTGAATGAAAACCAACGTGCTAATTACGAAGGATTTCAAAGATCCAAAAAATAAGACAAATTACATTAATCTTGCGCTTTTTAAATGGGATATGATGCATTGATAATGCTCCTATATTTACAACGAAATAATGAAAATTTCAGATAGGTAATTAATTACATACATTTTCACACACCAATACCAACGAAATTATATTGTAAGAACCTTTTTCCAGCAACTACTATCAACATATTATGTTATGATTAAATATCAAGCAACAATCAGATGTGATTACAATAGGTAAATAAATATATAACTACTTATTATTAACTCTTCTCTGTAATTTCCAGTATCTGTCGTGTGTGACAACCGAAGCCTCTAGCGTGACATCTCTCTATTCTAGTCGAATTTAAATTACAGAATACGTACAAAGAAATAATATTATTATAATTGCAATAACACAGAACAATAAACAGTATATTTACAACAGATTTATATTGTTAATACAATATTCTGAAACAACTCATTTTTGTTTATTACACACTGTGTTATCTTATAGAGCAAACCACAATGGAAACTCGGTACGAAGAGGTGATAAGGAAAAAACAGGATTGTGAATCATTTATGAAGCCATAATATCGTTACTTCTTTTCCTGAATAATTCAATATATTACTATCGTTAATAGAAAATATGGAAACATAAAAAGTGCATAATGAATTATCACACTTACGTACCTCTCCCACAACATTACTGAAATATCCAATGTTTAATTAAATGTATCATAATTCATAATTCACTCGATGTCGGGTGCCTTGCCGGAAAAAAAGAAAGAAAGAAAAAATTAAATGTTTGAAATTAACATGTAACAGTCAGATCTAGGACAATTTGAAACAGGTTATATTATAAATGTTTCATAGCTGTGAAGCTATATGTGAAGAGTAAGATTTTGAACGTTTTGCAAATGGAAAGGAATACAGGGTTCTCAAATCACTCGTAAACGTGTGGACGACTTTGAGAAGAATAGATAAGAGTACGGAAATCTGAGTGGGTGTTAGAATATATATGTATTGAACATACAATACATATATGTGTGTTATCAACAAAATTAACAATAGATGGGCATGAAATAAAACAGGTGGAACAATGAATATTACCTGTATGTGACAAATTATAATTGTACAATACCATCAATCCCGTCATATGTCGCTTCCCTTACGGGGTAGGCAGAAACCATCGAGCGTCATTCATATATGTCCTTGCCAACGCTTTTTACTTCTACACACTCATTCAGTTTCTCGTGCATGCTCTCTAATTCATTGTAATCAGCACATGCCTATATTCAAGTATTTAATCTACGCGACCTAACCATTTGATCACGTCTCCGAGCACCATTTATGAATTTCTTTTTAAGTAATTCTGTCCTGTTTCATTCTTTTTATCATGCCCAAACTATCGCAGCTTATGAGCATTTATCTTGATTATTATAGGTATCTCAATTCATTCCAGATTCTTCAAGTACAACACTGTTACGCACTCTATCAGATTTTTACCTGATACTCTTCTCATTAATTTCATATATAATACATAACACCGATTTCATTACATTATATAGTATATCTATGATTGAAATACTCAGAAATCAATAAGTAATATAGTATTACGTACTAATGTATTTTATGCAATGTTATGTTACATCGGTATCTACATAGATAACATAAGGTATCGATACGTAACTTACTCAACAGGCTGTAGATACATAATATAAGGCATCAATAAATAAGGCAATCTCTATCTCAACACTTTATTTTAACTTTCCATAATAAGACAATTGTTTAACACTTCCAAATCAGAAAAATATTATATGCAAGACAGTCATACTTCAGATGTACAACAGATATTTTAATCGTTTATACAAATTAATAACAAGTTAGAGAAAATCGGGTTATGTAAAATACCTATAATATTTATAAATATTTGAATGCGCCAATATTTTTAGTGTTTTATTGATTAATTAAGGTTTAATTTTATTTTGTTGTTTGCTTTATTGTATTGATTGATTATTGTATAATATGTTTAGACCTTACTAATGTAAAAGGCTAAATGCCGTTGATGATAGAAATAAATAAATAAATAAATATCTACAACTTGTACCACCAAATACATTCAACATTATAGTAGAAATATTGTGTACTGAATGCAATGAAAAGACAGCAAACGAATTCAACAAAGCGCTACCGTAATGCAGAACTATATATAATGAGTTACATACAATCCATTGGATTGGTCTGCAACGAGTTTGGTTTTTCTTCTCCATTCGTCTCTATTCTCCGCCAGTCTTTTCAGCTCTACGTATGAGCCACAGTTCATATCACTCTTCAGTTGGTCCGTATATGCGTCTCTTGGTCGGCCTCTGGCATTTGTCCCCTCGGTCTTACCCTCCGCGATGGCTATGAGTAGTCCTGGGTGCCTGATGTTGTGGCCAATCCAGTTAGCTCGTTGTTGGCTGATTCTCTTAAGGAGTTGCCTTTTTTCGCCTACCCTGGTTAATACTTCTTCGTTTTCGACGTGCTCCGACCAATGGATCTTAAGCATGCGTCTGTAGCACCACATTTCAAAGGCCGCCAACCGTCCACTTTCACTCTTGCTGATGGTCCATGTCTCACAACCATAAAGCAGAATGCTCCATACAAAGGCTTTAGTAAGGTTCTTCCTTACGCTTAAGTCAATATTTGGGGATTCCAATATCTTCGATTTTTTGTTAAAGGCGATCCTTGCCTGGTTTATTCTGCTTACGATTTCTGCTTTGGAGCGTCCGTCCTGGTTTATTCTACTGCCCAGGTACACGAATTCACTTACTTGTTTGATGCTCACTCCATTTATGGCAATGTTCGCAGTCGCTTCCTCTCTTCCAACGACCATACATTTTGTTTTTTCTTTATTTATTTTCATGTTGTACTTTGACAACAGTATACTTTCCATTTTTCCTAAGGCTTCGTTCAGCTCCATCTCGGAGTCTGCGAGCAGTGCTATGTCGTCAGCATATCTTATCATGTCGACCTTTTTCCCATTTATTTTTACTCCTGTCCAGTTCTTCATTTCTTCTCTCAGTTCATCAATGGCTCGCTGTATATAGCAGTTAAAGAGAGCTGGCGACATTGAGCATCCTTGTCTTACGCCTTGTTCGACCCTTGCTTCTGCACAGCTCTCTCCGCTTTTAATCACAGCCATTTCGTTCTTGTATAAGCTCCAGATTGCTCTTCTGTCTTTATAACTCATTCCTATTTGGTTGAGGGTGTTAAAAAGTTGTTCCCATTCTACTTTATCGAATGCTTTTTCAAGGTCGATGAATGCTATGTATGTGTTTTTATTAATTGCTATTCTCTTTTCTAGAGTAAGTCTGAGACTCAGGATTGCATCTCTTGTACCTGTCTCTTTGCGGAATCCAAATTGATCTTCTGTAAGTGTTTCGTTTATTTTGTTTTCCGCCCTTTTCATTATAATGTTGGTGAGTATCTTAGAAGCGTGTGATATCATGCTTAAGGTTCTGTGTTGTTCGCACTTTGTAGTGCCTGCTTTCTTAGGAAGCGCTCGTATCAGACATTTGGAAAAGTCCTCAGGTATCTCTCCTGTGTCATATATTTTGCAGACAAGCTTATACAATGTATCGAGCATGCCTTTTCCCGCGCATTTAAGCAGCTCTGATGGAATCAGGTCAGTACCTGGTGCTTTGCCGTCTTTCAACTTTGCTAAGGCAATATCAAATTCACTTCTTAAGATGTCATCTCCATTATTTTCTACGTCATATTCTGCTTCTAGTGCTTTGCTTTCTTGGACTATGTTCTTTCCTTTGTATAACTGTTCTAGGTATTCTTTCCATCTTTTTACGATCAATTCGTCCTCAAACAGCAGTTTGCCGTTTTTATCTTGTATAGCACATCGTGGCTGTGTTTTGTCATTGAAGAAATTCTTTACTTCAGAGTATGCGGTTTCAAATTTTCTTTGTTTTATATTTCTGTTAATATTTTTGCATTTTTCTTGCAAATAACATTCCTTTCTCAGCTTGGATTCTCTGTTAATTTTATTTCTAAGGGCTTTATATTCCTTTTTCCCTTCTTCTGTTTTGGAGTTCTTTAATTTCCTTCTTTCTTCGATCATTTCTAAAATGTCGTCCGTAATCCATTCTTTCCTAGCTTGCGGCTTTTTTTTCTCTAAGACCTCATCTGCCGCTGCGGTTATTTTCTCTTTAATTTTGCCCCATACTTTATCTATATTTTCATTACTCTCAAAATCGCATATGTTAGTTTTTTCGTCGTATTTCGCTTTAACTTCTTTTATTTTTAGCTGTTTTAGGTCCCATCTTTTTGTGGTTCTCTTCTCGAGCCTTTTGAATTTCAGTATGGTTTCCGCCACAACCATATTATGATCACTATCAATGTCCGGGCCTGCAAAGCTCCTGCAGTCTTTAATTTGGTTCCTGTATCGTTGACGCGTAAGAATGTAATCAATCTGTGATCGAAATCTGTCTCCGGGAGATTTCCATGTATAGCGATGTCTATAGTGGTGTTGAAACCACGTGTTGGCTACAAACATTTTATTTTTGGCGCAAAATTCAATGAGACGGTTACCTCTATCATTTCTAGTGCCCAACCCATATGCTCCTACGACTGATCCCTCCCTTTCTTCCCCTACTACTGCGTTCCAGTCTCCCATTACAATAACATTTTCCTCAGCTTTTGTGTCATCTAGCAATTTTTGGATGTTTTCGTATAAAATCTCAATTTCTTGGTCGCTATGGCTAGATGTTGGCATGTAGACTTGGATCAAAATTGTGTCTACGGGTTTGGTATCTAGCTTGACTAAAATAATCCTACCTCCATAGTGTACGTATCCCTTTACTCTCCTACCCAAGTCTTTACTTAACATTATTCCTACCCCACCCTGCCCCGGTTTACCCTCTATACTCCCGCTATGGATAAGACGAAAATTACCTGTCCACATATCTCCCGGGTTAGGCCATCTCATTTCAGAGATTCCAAGCGCGCTTAGTTTCATTTTCGTCATCTCTACTTTAAGGTTGTCTAACTTACCATTTTGCAGCAAAGTTCTGACGTTCCAGGTTGCGTATCTTCCTTGTGTGCTGTTTCGGTTCCTTCTCACCTCCTCTCTCTTGTGTGTATTCTGCTTAATGACAAGATCTCGAGCAGTCCCCACCCGGAGATCCGATTGGGGGACGATTTTGACTCCGGAAAATTTTACTAAAGATCTGGTCATTTTCATATCTCGTTGTTACTTTGGGTTGCTACGAGAGCCTTTAATGTGGTAGCTTCCCTTGCATTCCACATCCTCATGCCGTTGACCTCGAAGGTTCATCCGCCTTTGAGAAGATTTTAGCTTCTCCGGACAAGAGAGTGCCCCTTCCAGCATCTTCAGTTAAGAAGAGTTGGTTGATTATGCAGATGCAGAACTATCCCAAGTATTTAAGGGTGATTTTTCAAATGAGCAGTTTAACGTTTTGTTTTTGTAATAAAAATATTGGAAATATCTATAGCAAATTTTGCAGTGCCTTATTATATACGAATCTTATTAGTCTCATTCATTAAATTATCTCGTATCTGTTATTATCATTGCTTAATACATAACTCAGTTTGACCAAAATTTGAACATAGGATAGTTCTGCATTAAGGTAACGAAAAGTATAAAATTAACACTCTTGTACCTACCTAAAAATAGGCAGGTGTTCGAAAAAATAAAGACATTTTACATCTGCATCATTTTTTTCAAACAACTCAACGATATCACACTAAATATCACAACATAGAAAATTTCAATATAATAATAATAATAATAATAAACTTTATTGTACAAAATATATGGATACAAATGATAAAGTTACATGGTATAAACGAATAATTTTGCACAATGGGCGAGTTTATCGCAGGGACGCGATATCTTCCAACTAACCCAATAAAATAATAAACAAATGGAAAAAGAAATATATATGTAAAAATAAAATATACATATATGTTTCCAATGCATATGGACATCACATCACAATTTTTTTTATTTATCATCTTCAAAGTAATAATAAATATAGAAGCAGAGTCCCCAGTAGGAACGGCAGTTCAAATTTTTATTAATCTGGCTTGAGATATTAATATATTTATATTCACAGAAAGAGCGAAACTCCTGATCAAATAACAGTGGGTTATGTGAATCTGAAAACACTGTTGTTTGCTGACGATATAGTAAGACTAACTTCATCTCAGAGTGGTATGCAAGAATGGTTGAGTAGTTTCGAGTCGGTTGCAAATAGAGCTGGCATGAGTATAAGCACAACTAAATCGGAAGTAATGGTTATAAGCCGAGAAGAAGTGCAGTGTGCGGTACATGTGAACGGGGCCCAACTCGAACAGATCTCGACATTCAAATACCTGGGAGTGGAGTTCTCAGCAGATGGTCGACTAACAGCGTGCATAGACAAGAGAATTGTGTCGGCAGGAAATGTGCTGAAAGCGCTTAAAAACCCGATAATACGTAAATCCGAGCTGACCCAACGGACGAAAATGGCCATATTTAAGACAATATACCGCCCTATCCTCACATATGGACACCAGATTTGGATGCTCACAGAGAACGTGAGATCAAGGTTACAGGCAGCAGAAATGCGGTTCCTCAGGGGAGTGGCTGGTGTGTCATTGAGAGACCGTATAAGGAATACGTATGTTCGTGAGGCTCTCAAGGTAGAACCGGTACTCCTGCATATAGAGAGGTCGCAGTTGCGATGGCTGGGTCACGTTCTCCGCATGCCAGAAGACAGACTACCACTTAGATCTTTGGAGGCTGTGGGAGAGGGCAGAAGACCGGTAGGCCGTCCTAGAAGAAGCTGGCAAGGGCAGGTGTCAAACTTGTGTGTTGAAAGGTTTGGTTTGGAGTGGCCAGAGGTCCTGGAAGCAGCAGTGGACAGGGATCTCTGGAGGAAGTACCTAGGCGCAATGAGCCCCCGACCCAACTGAGGACAAGGGGAAGAAGATGTATGAAGATGATATTCACATATGCGGATTTTATAAGGAAAAATCAAAAGTATATTATAGTTATGTAGTCTTTTGGATATCGTTTAAATTTAATTTCTGGGATCGTATTGGCCTCCAACTGTAACGATCCTTGTAAGAATCGTCTTACTGCCGGTAAAAATAAATTCAGCGATGAGGTCCGCCACACATCCTTCAAGTCTTATTTTTTTGTTTGCACGGAGAAGACGATTTGCATATTTTTATATGTACCTGGTTTATAAGCTACCCCACTTGTGAGATATGCTGTGATGAAGTAGGTAGTAATATATGCCAGCAATTCGATAAGGCGAGTATCGTGAGCGCTGAAGGTTCACGGTGGATCCGACTGTGCTGCGTCCACTCTGCTATGCCATCTCAGATGACTGAATAGCTAATCTAAGACAAGCACACTCTGTCGCATTTGGGACATGGATGTTCTCTCACAGGTGGGCCATGGTTTCTTCTATCCTTTGAGTTGTAATTATATGTTAATTTTCTCCACTTGGTACGATCAGTAGCGTCCTGTTCTCAGGTGTGCTGGATATTACTGTCCATCAAGATGGCATGGTAGTAATAAAATTAACATAAAAGAATTAAATAGATTACCATAATTTATACATAGGTATATTGTTAAAACATTGACAAAACGTTGAAGTTTATCTACGACATTATGGCGTCTGAATTTTATTTATATTATTTGAAAATTATATATTCATTGAATTCACAATATTAAGAACAAATTAGGTACCTATACCTATAGCAAATATAGATATTAAAAATGTCATTTTTTTATAATTACTACTAATGAGTATAATGCAATGTCTTTATAATAATTATATATCTGTCAATCTATTGTATCACGAAGTCTCTCACAAGTGGGTTAGCTAGCTGCCTAACTACATTAATGAACATTAAGTTCGTCCTTTATGTGCCAATAAAAATTTAAGACATTCACGATGGGTGGTACACCTCGCCATAGAATTGTAAATTTTATATGTCCTATTCGTGTTTTTTTTTCAAACACCTGCCTTTTTACGGACACTTGAAAACTAACAGAAAAAGAGAGGGAGACCTGTTAGTTTTGATCGTCTTGATCATTTTCAAATTAAATTACATGTAATGATATGGCTCTAATATGGAAACATCGCAAATACAAAATACAAGCGACATGGACTCCCACAAGAAAGTATCGTTCTTTGGAAAATACATGCATAGAACTGAATCTATAGATGATTATGGATTAGGTATTTAGCTTCGTATTGAAATTGCAACGGTCAAAGGTAAATGAAAATTCATTACTTAACCGAGTTGTTGTCATTACACATACACTATACAGTCAATCGCCCACACTCGTTTCGGCATAGTCATATCTTCTATAATATTGTGCTCAAGTAATATTATTATTGAATGAATGACTAATGGATAAGCTACGTAAATACGTACTTTATGCATAGGAAACTGTCGCAACACAGAAATTATTTAGTATTATAATTGTTTGGTTTAAAACTTTCGACATTTCCTCTACACCTATCTAGACTGCTCGTAATGACTCAGAATATGGGTGACGGCGTCTGCTTTGCTCATGGCTACTATTTTTGATAAACAATCACATGATTTTCCAACGAATGTGATTGTCAGTAAAAGCTATGACTGTTAACAAACCTAATGAAGCAATAATCGATAACTTCACTTAGATGCATCACAGAAGGTTCTATATACGAGTAGTTCTTATAAATGCGATAAAATGACATCATTTTTATTCATCAGCTGAAAAATGTATATTTATATGAATGTATTTTAGTAGAAATATCTCAGCGACATTATCCTTGAATTTCTAAGAGGACATCTAATCAAAAAATAAACTATTTAAATTTATCTCAAAATATAGAATGTTCATTCTTCTCTCTTTGAAGGTATCAATAATTAAGGTGAAATAAAATCAACGTAACTTCTTATTTAATATTTGAGTCAACTTGTAAAAATTTAATGCTTGTTTATATAAATATATTCTTCTCTTCTATTAGACCGAAATTTATTTTATTAGACTAGCAAAATATAGTATACCTAATACCCTGTATTCGAACTCTCATCTATTGAATATGTTCCTAAATAAACTAAAATCTAATTTATTAACTTAAATATTACTGGTCTAGTTGTTCAGCTCCAGCTCCATCAGCTCCATGATCTGTAAAAATATTGTCATTTTCATTATATTTTGCTGAGCCGAGTTAAAGCTAGTTACAAACAGTAAAAATTACAACGTGTATTTGCTACTGCATACCTATCTCTCTTCATAATAAAGTGGACAAAAGAACAATCACTTATGTCACATATGAGATGAACAACACCCACTCAGACTACATATAATACAATGTTGATACTTTCGACTGAGCAAGTTGATTACGGTATTAAGCAATATTATACTAAAAATATTACTTATTTCGAGTGCTATGTAATCATGGATTATTGCAGACAAATTTAGACGTCAAATGTCTACTTCATTATCAAAAACAGACATCGGCTAATCAACGATTCTCGATATAAAAATAACATTATAACCAAACAAAAGTGTTAACTGTAAGTAATATAATATAATGGTATAATCATAATACATCAAAGTAAGTCGATAAACATAGGAACTAAACAAGAAAAATAAATAAACAACTGAAAATACATGTTGACGGGCTTACAATACTAAGCATAAATAAGTACCTACGTGAAATATTTTAAAAGGAACCTAAAAATACCTACTAATATTTTAATCGTTCTAAGGAATATTTTCATCTTATTTTATTTATTTTTAATGATAACAAAGCACCAGAGATGTGCAAAATACTTTCAAAAAAGTATTTAAATACAAAATACAAATA
This sequence comes from Athripsodes cinereus, assembly GCA_947579605.1. Classification (NCBI taxonomy): domain Eukaryota; kingdom Metazoa; phylum Arthropoda; class Insecta; order Trichoptera; family Leptoceridae; genus Athripsodes; species Athripsodes cinereus. Next base: position 20,000,634 of record OX388307.1, on the reverse strand, counting down.
CTTTTGAATTTTTGTATTTCAAATACAAAATACTAAATACTTTTTCAAAATGGTATTTAAATACAAAATACGTATTTTCAAAATACTTTTTTAAAATACCTTTTTAAAATACTTTTTACAAATAGTCGAACAAGGTGTAAGACAAAAGTATTTAATATTTAAACCATTGATGAATGAAAAAGAAATTAAAAACTGGACAAAAGTATACATAAATGGAGAAAGGGTTGACATGATTCGATATACCTAGCATTGCTTGCAGACAATTGATGAATGCCATTGATGAATGAAAAACTGGACAAGAGTTTACATAAATGGAGAAAGGGTTGACATGATTCGATATAGCATTGCTTGCAGACAATGAGGATGAGCCTTAAGAAGAACTGTCAAAATAGTTTTTTTTTTAATTAAGTCATGACAAAATGTACGGTTGTTAGAAGAGATAAGCCGAAAATTGTCATAAATGGATTGAGTATCATCAAGCAGGTAAGAGAATTCCTGACTTGGGCTGCAAAATAAATCAGAATGGATAATCCAATTTTTGACCCCACATGTGTACATACCTCCACTTCTAGAAATATTAGAGCGACGCAAGTTCGTCACCAGCTGCATCCCATGACGTTATGAGATTACGTAAGCGCCCAAGATTGCAGGGCCTAAGTCTTCAAAGTTATTACTCAGAATTGTGTCGTTGGGGTCATTTTTGACCCCCGATTCCAGCTAAGGGTTTATGTTGCCTCCGGATCAATTACAGAGAGAATAAGAGCTGCCACATAACTTCACTACTAAGAAGTCTACACTAACTGAGAGTCCTAGAGATACTGGTGTTTAAACTGTGTCTCACTGTCCACAAGGCAGCACACCACCCACTGAGCTGTTCCGCTGACGAAAATGTGTGGCGAAGGCTGTGCTCAGCTTCTTAAACTCGTTGAACTCAAAAGGGCAAATACCTCTAAATTAGCAGAAAGAAGAAACAAAGTCGCAGCGTCATCTGCCTGGAATAGATTGCCTTCAGACAAAATTGAAAATGCTACCATTCTGGAGAAATCACAGCGCCCTTGAAATGGCCATGGATCATTAAACGGCGTCATGTATAATTGGTTCAATCATCATTATTATGTGTGTATATCTCAAACATGGAGTACTCTAATGGAAACGTTGTATTTGTAATTAAACAAATTGGCAAAAAAAGCTTGCGTACGCGCATATCAATTAATGGCAGAATTTTGTTTCAAACAATAAAAAGGTATTTTGTAAAAGTATTTTGTATTCAAATAAAATACAAAATACCTACTTTTTACAAAAAGGTATTTGAAATACAAAATACAAATACGTATTTTGTATTCTGTATTTGTATTTTAAATACTTTTATTTCAAATACGTCACATCTCTGCAAAGCACTAATAGACACTACAAAGATTATACAACAAAATGTGCACAGTGTACAAATTGCATGTTTATTACATGTAGTTAGTTTGCTGGAAATCCCGCTTGCATAGGATACGTCGCGACAATATAAGATAGGATGTGCACAATAGTGCCCAACAGAAACTAAAGGCCTCTACATTTTCGAAATGAACTATCTGTTTTCTACGTAAACATCCGGTAAATTGAATAAATCAACATTTGTCTTGTAATGTAAAATTCATAGCAGTAATACAAAGCTTACATTAATATTATCTCTCACTAGACAAGGCAGCTACTAGTAATAAACAAAAATTGTTTATATAATTTAGGACAAAATTCAGTGTAGTTGATTGGATACATCTACGGCATTCTGTAAACTTATTTATCAATGTAACGGACAAGCAAAGTTCATAGAGAAGGTTATCAGTAGTTAGGAAATGGCCAACAATACAACCATTGATCCGCGCATAAGTTAATAGTTTATTATGTTTATTTTCCTAATTCAATATGTTGAAATAATATTGTTGAAAGATAATACATTATCGTCCAATAATCTGAAATACTTAGACAAAATCCAATGTTATAACTTCATCGACATGATAATAATGATTTTATATTTATTTATCGTCTATTCACGGCAAAAGTCTTTTTATATGTAAAACATAAATAGTATGAACAACAATCAGATGCAAGCATACAGAAAAGTGAATTAAAATAATACATAATATTCACACTAAACAAGGCTCAATAAATAGCTGCAATTATAATGGTTAGAACTTTAACAAAAAACACTAGATACTTTAAAAATCTTGAAATTCAAAACATATCAAAAAGATATATACATAAAATGTCAAAGATTAAAAAAAATAAATATAATTTATACACATAAGGAGTATATTTTATTAAATTAAATAAATATATAAAATTTATTAAATCATAAATTAGCAATTGAAAATAATCTAACAACTCACAAAATATAATACCAAATTAAAAATACAACCCGAAATCGGTGTTTGAAAATCAAAATTGCAGGATCTATTATGATATAACAATTATAATACATTACATGATAAACAAAATAAAATTACGAGACTAAATAAATCTAAGAAACATCGTTGTCCCAAATACTCACAATATACAAAAAACTGTCGCAGAAAAAGTACGAAAGTATGCAGAACTAGCAGGAGAAATAAAAAATATTTGATAGGTTAATTTTCCCCGGAATTAGACTGTTCATTTTTTTGTTATTATTAACTGTGGATGGCTACTCTGCCACCGCGCTAAAAAAAAACTTTATTGCACAAAAAAGTATGCAATTCAACAAAACATAAGAAACAAAATATTCGAACAGATAATTATTTGTAGGTACAACGGGCGAGTTTTTTTATTTTTCTCTAGGAATATGAAATTATCTATGTCTATCAAAAACATTGATCTGCATGTTGCGGTGTCAAAAAGATAAAACGTAATTCAAAATTTAATTAATGCAAAATAAATTATGTACAAATTAGAACCTATTATATAAACTAAAACCTTAAACGACACGAAGTAGACATAATATCAACACATCAATGTTATTTCTTATACATTTATAATGAGTTCATTAACACATCATAAAAACTGGGTTTAATTATTAATAAAATAACATTAACTTGGTGTTAAATTATCATAACTATTTAAAATTCAAAATTTGACAAAATTTACATGAAAGGTTTGAACCAAAATAAGCATTTCTTAATGAAATATCTTCGATAATTTAATGAAGAGTCCAATTTAAAGATTTTGAGTTAAACTCTTAGTTGTACCAAATATCGTCCCTCTTCTGACTAACAGTCGTATCTGCTAAAATGTTAATTGTTCGGGAGAGCGTTTTTAGTGTTTCGCCGCACATATTTTCGTTTCGCCTAGTTTTATATTATTTTATTTTTTTTCTTATATATCTCAGAATCATTTTTGTGATGAAAGTTTGAGGAATTTGTAGATACGATAACACATTTTATTTAGAATACTTCGTAAATACGACAACAAATCAGAAAGCTGTTCCAGGATAACGGTAAGAGTTACAGGTGTGATCTTCAGTGAGAACATGCAGTGCACATATAAATAGACATTGGTGATCATAACTCGATTTCGCCATAAATGACAGATACGACAGTTAGTCAGAAGAGGGACGATATAATATGTAGATAAACTGTAGGTGTACGTAAACAATACAAAATAAATTACTATAAATAGACTCAACAGCTCAAAACTAATGCAATATGCAAGGTTTCGTATCCTCAACAAAATGTAGGTACTAACAGTATTATACAATATAAGACTTTGTCTCGTAAATACGCCTAATACGCATTATAATTAGCAAATAAGTTTACATATATATAAGTGAGTACCTCTCCTAGATACTGGTGTTTATCTCTCATTGGTTTGCATATTATTACAATACATTCATGTACATGTAATTCATGAATAGGTTAATATTTATAAATAAACATGTCTTCATCCTTCGCTCACCTTTGAACAACTTCAAACAACATAATAATATACTTGACATATAAATATTTATATGTATACCAACCAAATAATAGTGCAAGTAATAATATTTCATTGAGGAAAAGGATAAAAGCAATACAGATATATTTTAAATAGATAATTCATAGTTACATTAAATTTAAAAAAATAAACATGCACAACCAAAGTACACGAACTGTGTCGGGAACAGATTTAACTCATTCTCAACTAGTTACAATAAAAAGTTCAGAATCGTTGTCTGTATACATAAATTGGAGTCACTATCGAAAAGTAACTTATATTAGCCATAGACCATCGAAGAAAATGGCTCAATTATCACATATCTTTCGTAAAAATCATGCTCTGAATATAAACAAATTTATAAGTCAAGACATTAAGAAATAATCGTTAAAAATAAATTCACATTTTTATACGAGGAAGCGTAGGTACATAAGTAAATAGTTTAGACCTCGTCATTACAAATCATATCGTAAGTAAAATGTCAAGCAACCACTTTGAATTTATAATTTCATATTAAGATAAGCAAAACCATAATTATTAATGTGTATCTGATGACGTTAGATTTGTCACGTAACTTTTTTACAAAGTCCACCGAAAAGTGTGGATAATTAAATACAATGTCGTCAACGAGCGGGTAAAACGAAAGACAAATAAATGCCTGTCATTCAGATGATTAGTTACAGATTTACAACTTTCATAGTCTTGAGCCTAAAACCCATATCTAATTATTAAGTACCTACATACAAACATTCATTGTATCAAAATTATCAATTTCAGACTCTTAACTTTGCGCTTAATATTAGACAAAGAGTAGATACGTAGGCATTATACACACAAATCTTATCAAAATGGCAGACTAATGATGTCAATTAGTTTAATAAGGATACGTCTTACGTGAAAAAAAAATTACGTCCATGTAGGTACACGGTACATATTACAACAAAATGTATAAATGTGTGAAGCATAAAGGCTATGTTCACATGGCAAAATTTTAACGCGCGTTTTTGAATCGCGCGTCTAGAGATCCTTATGGGGTGTTCACATTTGGCGAATATCGCCAGGCGAATTTCAAAATATATCGCCAGGCGAAAAAACAAAATTCGCCGGACATCCATTGATCGTTACACCTGTTCACACAGTCCACCGATATAGAAACGATCTGTCAGATGCGCCTTGATTTTGACACTGTTTTCAAAATGGCGTCGAGATGGAGATCGCGAAGTGTTTATTTTTAGTCGAAAATGTTATAGTAGAGGTTATAAGGCGCCTTTTAATTAAGGAAACAAACGCCACAAACCAACGACAAAGATAACAGCTGGCACGAAGCGGGAAACATTATAAAATTTATAGGTTATAAAGTTTTTACCATAGACACGAACGCCGCGCATATCTGCGCATGCGCGTATCGTTCAATCGGCCGAAAATGTTGGAAGGTGGTTAACTCGAGACGATATCGTTTCTACTGGTTTTTATCGTTTCTGACTAGCTGTCATTTTGTTCACACGGTTCAAATGGCTGGCGATATTTTGGTGCCTGGCGATATTCGCCAAAGTGAGAACACCACATTAGATTTACCATACAACCGTTCACATGAACGCGCGTTAACGCAGCGCTTAGAGAAATATTCTCAAGACGCGCGCTAACGCGCGTCTTGATACTAATGTAAAGTCTGTTAGCTGTTCACATGAGCGCGCGATTTCATCACGATTCGGCATATTATTTTTGCATTTTTGTTAATTTTCGTAATTATAAATTTCCCAACATGTGTGTTGCTTTATATTTCGCATTTATAATTATATTTTTTGTAAAACAATATTATATTCTACATTTTGAACACAATATAAGATTAACAATATAATTTAAATATAACATTAAATAACAAAAACCATAAAATATTAAGTATTATTAATATAAAATTATTATTATTATAAATTGTTTTTGCAGTGAAATGACTGAATCTGAAGATATTGACATCGACCTACTAATTGATAAACCAGACTGACAAGTTGTGATGGTACTCTCGCAACGCGCGTTAGCGCTCGTCATGTGAATTGTGAACACTCGTTCACATGTAACGCGCGTTACATGTGAACTTAGCCTTAAGCCCGTCAACTTTTCCTACTTAGCCAAAAGCTATTATGGTCTTAGTGCAGGGTGATATTTTTAAGATATTATTAATAATAATAGCTCTGCTAACATCTACATTATGTCTGAAAATCATTTATAAATATTTTAAGTTTGATCCTTTCTACCTGCTTCACTGTATGCGACATGGCTTGAGGAGATAGTAAATATATTATCTAATGTATGCGACATGGCTTGAGGAGATAGTAAATATATTATTTTAATGTATGCGACATGGCTTGAGGAGATAGTAAATATATTATTTAATGTATGCGACATGGCTTGAGGAGATAGTAAATATATTATTTAATATTTAAGTTTATTTATTTTGTTTCAGATAATTCTAGGAGTATGCGGTAGTCTATTTTCTGGTGATAATCATTTCCCAACGGACAATACAACATTCATCGTGACTGTGATTGTACCAATGGTTGTATTTGTGGTATTCTTCACATTAGCATTCAGTATAATGATCTGCCTCTTCTGTAAAGTCCGTGTCTCTAATATATTTGTAAGTATTTCAATTGTTTTTCATTAATTTCCTCCAAAAAAACTTACCAATTGCAATTTATCATGCTTTCATAATGACTAAAAATATTATTTCAACTTAACAAGACAGAAATTTTTAAAAAATGCATATCTTCTCAGATTTCAACCTCCCCTCCTCTCCCCGTCACCGAATTTTCAATTTCGTATATAATTGAGATAATTTACGATATTTTTTGTGTAGAAGTAGGTCCAAGAAATTTGTGGTTATGCATGCTATTGTATTCACTGTGTCGGTGTTTATTTCGCCGTGCAATTGTAGTGGCATGCGGTGTTTTTTGCTTGTATCGACGGCACGCCACTGATGTACATTACAAAGTACCTACCTATTTGATAACAATACCTATTTATTTTCCATACAGAAGTCTTATTTAACAAGACACCTACATTTGTTATTACGAGACAGAACTCTTATTGAACGAGTAAATAACTCACGTAAAAATAAACAGTAGGCAATTACTTACTAATTCCTAAATATAATACAGAATACAAATTATGTCATAGCCGCGGATACTAACTCTAACTTATAGTATGTAATATATCTAGATAATAATAAAATACAGTGTATGTGATTCATAGTCATTTTATTTTTTCAGTTAATAATCATCAACACCCTGGCCGTGCTTCTGATCAGCGTCTCTGGTGGAGTACTTCTTGGAGTATGGCTCAATATACCAAAGGCAAATAAATACTGGGAATCCCTAGCTAAGCTTTCGCAGACTGTCTTCAGTTTCATCGCAGCTTTAATCTACGTCATAGACCTAGCGTGGAGCTTAAATTCCCTAGACAAACTTCCTTGATACAACATCATCAAAGCGGATGGAGCACTGACAAAAAAGTACAATATTAACAAATCGCCATAGTGATAATAAAGCACTATCGTATGTATTTGTGAAATGAAACAACAAAACTTGCCTCGTGTTGGGAATTATTTGAACAATTTATTGAACGTTTATGTTAGAGCAGAATAATGATTCAGTTCGCTCAAGGACATCGGCAAAGTGGCTTAATAAGACTACGTACAATATTATTATCATTACCTAACCTATACCTATATACATACAATACATACATAATATATACTGAATACTTTACGAATGAAATAATTAACACTTTTGTCAAGTTGCCGACTCTTCTGTCGTGACCTGACTGACTTGAGTTATTTCACGCAGTATAACATTCATTCATAAAATATCGCAATGATACGAGATGATTAATAGACTAATGATTAATATTATTATTATTATTGTCATTAATTCTAAAAATTAAATATATCAACAAATGTTGGTACTATGAACCTGCCTTTATTTAGATTTTGTTAACTTTTATACAATGAGTTTTCAGCCAAAGTTAGATTTATAAGTAGGTAAAACATTAAATAATTAATATTTGCACTTTATGTAAACGACCAAATTAGCGAGTAATTATTTAAAACGTAAGTTTATAAATGTAAATATTTTTATACCTATCTATTGACATTCCATTTAGTTTTTAATTGGTAAAAAGGAGGTAATCTCATAATATAAGATAATAAAAAAAAAACTTTTGCCAGCTACATATATTATATACTTGCATTCAACATAATCTACGTAACTTTGGTTGTATGGAAATAGACTTCATGGAAATGCTTTACGTGTTTATTTCGTATAGGTACATATTTCGCTGTATTTCAAATATTAAAAAAATGGTGATGAAATACTAAATAACAATTTTGATTTAATCACTTTTACAGACTGTAGATAAGACTTGCCCAACCTTAAAAGGTACTTTATTTTTATGTCAAATAGAGGACGTTTCATATATTTAGTATATTTTGGATTAATAATAAAGCTACTACGTATGCCAAATTGCAATAAATTGCCGTCCCATTTCTAAAGTGAAAATTTTACAATAGGGTGATATACAGTGACAGATGTATTTTAAGTATGTGAAAAATTATTCGTAAAATAAAATAATATCAAATACTCTATTTTCATAGGCAATATTATTTTATCTGTTAATCATTATAGATAGTATACCTTGTGTACACAAAACTTTGATAGATAACGTATTTATATCGCGGAGTTCATTGGTTTGTGATCGAGTATTTTCTGCACTACCTATATATGGTAAGAGTTTTAATCTAAATTTGTTACGCATTCATTTCTTCGTATTTTCTCACAAGTACTATACATTTATTAGATAACATTGGCAATCGGCACGTGCAAATACATCTTAAGGTAATGATTTTTTTTTTTTTTACATAATCTAAAATAATGCACAAAGATTGAAAATTTGGTAGGCACTCGGGTTCTATAATCTCATTATGTAAAATGAATGAAATTAAAAGGAGTTCAACAGTACTTTATGTTCAAATTCACGTAAACACATTCAATCAACCATTTATGGCAACTCTATATCCCATAGGTATTATTATTATTATTATGCTAAAATGACTAGAAAAAAAACAACTATAATTTAATAACAAAAATTAAACATGCGTTGCTAAGTTTCTTATTATTAGTAAATATACAGAATCGTGTTTAACATTTCATGAAAAGATTCTGGATTCGAATCCCGCTACCAACCTAATCCGTTTTCACAAAACGAGTACAATTGCTTGCTGTGAAGGTTGGTAGCAAAGATCATGTAATTTTTTCGAGGGTGAATACAACACATTCCAAGTTCATAATATATTTTCATCAATCAATTTGATAACAGCACATAGACTATATCCTATATTATGTTGAAATGTTTAGTATTGTCGTGGTGTTACTGAAATACATACTAATAGGTACTATAAATATACGTATAGCAGATAAAAATGTGCACTTACAAAATAAAAAAAAATGTTCAAAGTTCATCGACACGTTTATTGAGTTTGTACTCAAGATGTACCTACATATTATTATCATACCTAATACAATAAACAAAACCATCTAGAATCCATGATATTCATACAACTATAAAGTTTAGTCGACACAAGTCAGCAGATTACCTACCAATGTATATTTTCCATAAAACTGGTTATTTTAATAATCTAGTCATTAATTTGTCAGAAATCTAGTCAAGCGATGTAAATTCGAATAAATAAACAGATTAATAAAATACGTTTTCTACTTCATTTTACCCGCTTTCAGAATATCCTACATACCTATTAAAATTTACAAAAAAAATCATTGACATAAGAAAACCTTACAATGTATTTTTTTTAAATATCACTGATTACAACATGAAAGAACTCAATAATGTCTTGTGATGATCACACCCCTACCTGCCTAATTCAGCAACAGTAAGAACCTACATAATAATATACCTAGAGTCTCCAGTTCCTTAAATTCGATTCAGAGACGTTTCAATAATTCATTTATAAATAGGAACATATTTGAATGGTTTCAATAATTAGTTTTATTTTCACTGTAATTAAAATACACCTCACTGATACATAATATTACGGTTGAGTATATTTTAGGTTACTACAATATAGCACCTGATCACTCGTAGACGAGTAGATGGCCTTTAAAGATAGAATAGAATACAAATATAGCAAAATTTATTGAATAAATAAATTACATTAATATTGATTTCATTGACAACAATTTTTATCTGCAATACAATATTTACTAAGATGATGACTTCGTTTTAATATCTTTTTTCACCGTTTTCACGTATATTTATCACTTTAGCATTGACAAATTGAAAAATAATTATTTTATTTAGACAACTTTTCCTTATTTCGACAATTCCAAAAATCTTATTTTGTCGATTTTCCCCTTATTTATCATGCGGTAGACGATAAAATTAGTCTGCCCGACATAAACAAATTAATATTTAAATGATGGTTACCCTATTTCCAAATAGTAATGTCACATACGAGACGCAAAAACATAACCTCAAAATGATTTTACTTACCTTCTCAGCCTTTGCCAAATATAACCAAAGTTTCCTCCAAGTTGAAAACTTCTTCTGGTCACTGAAATTATATTGCATCTCTTTGGATGCATAACGTGTGCTCAGAGGAGAACGGTAATTGCAGACATCGCTGCTTTGCAATTCTACCGGCGCATCAATAAAAGACATCTTCAACAGAGAGAAAGCAACTCAAAACTGTAAGCGAATCGTGAATACGTTACTTGATATAATAACTAATAATGAAACAGATCAAAGTTATTTGCTCCTATTTGAAATCAAATGACTTTCAACAAAATGTCAACAACGTTCGCTACTGAACTCGACCTGAAAGAGGTTATCTGTATTATTAAATGTTTTCACTGCATTCTATTGGTTGGTAAACTAACCTGAGATAACCCGCGAAATTTCAATAATAACTTTTGAGTGACTGAAAATTTAACTTTGGTTACTTTAGTAGGTGAATAATATGGAAATATTGGTTCCATATTTTTATTAGATTATGTAGAACTATTTTATCTTCTATTGATTCTTCTTTTTGTCGATTTTCGTAAGACAACCAATAAAATTAAGTTTCCTATTATGTGTCCATCCCTTAGATGTACCTTTTGTTTTACAGAAACTTCAAACTTTTCAAATTGTCTGAAAGATATTCATAAATTTCTAAGTATCTTCACAAAATATGTTGGTGTAGTCTGGTTTGAGAGCAAATTAAAGATGCTACCAAATGAATCTATAAAAAATTGATTGTGAAAGATTGTCCCTCTAATACAGGGGTCTCCAAACTACGGCCCGTGGACAGATTTTGTCCAGCCCGCGGTGAGGTAGCATACTTGAAAACTCCTTTTAGAGAACATATTTTTTATAGCAAATTAAATTTAGTTTACTGAAGTATTCTAATTTTATTTTGAATAATTATTAATATGACATCTACATTGATATGATCATGGGCTAACTACTCATAACATTGTTGTAGGCTTATTGTTATTGTTTTTGTGATAAGTTGGATAAAGAAACATAGAATTGTAATGACAGGAAAATTAATAATATGCAGTATTGCCGTTTTGCGGACTTTAGTCCGATTTGCATCCTTTTTTAAACGTTGCGTACTTTTTCGGACTTTTTTTTTCATCAGTGGACTATTTCACTTTTTACCACCGGCAACAATGATAATATAGTTTTGGCCCTCGGAACTTACTGGAGTAATCAGTATGGCCCTAAGGCTGGAAAGTTTGGAGACCCCTGCTCTAATAGAATAGGTTTCCCATCTTTTCTGTAAATTTTCAATTGTCCTGGATAAAGCAAATGTTTAATGCTCAGAATCTACTTACACATGTAGTAATACACAGACCGAATTTTTATTGTGTTTATACTTTTGCCATAGTTAATAAAATCTCTGTTGTACAGATATAATTATACATATACATGTGTTTAAAAAGAGAGTGTAGTCCAATGCAAAGAATAGATTTCCCACTTTCCGTAGAGTCCCTGGCAAAAAATAACTTTTGAATGTGCTACAAAAGATAGACATTTGTTAGAACTATGTATTTACCATTTTCGATTCAGTGATGAGGCATGCCACCCCTCCTGATTGGCTAATATTACTATTGGCAAGGAAAGTACAACCTGCTTTTAGTCTACTGGCTACCCCACTTGTGGGAGATGATTATAAATATATTTTGGACCCGTCTAATGAAATAGTTACTTGAGCTTGAACAACTTATAGATAGGTAGAGATCTGAATTTTTCGGTGTTATTTTTTGGAAAATCGGTGTTATTTTTAAGAAAACCGGTGCCACTTTATTTTTCAGGAAAGTAGTGTTATTTTCAAGAAATCAACGTTGTAACATCAGGTTTATCACAAACGCAAAAAATTCAGGTATCTACTTTTAGGAAGTCATCTCTTGTCAATTTTTCTAATAAGTCCATTCAAAATATCTATTCCATAACTGTGTACATTTATATTCCTAGATTAAACAAGGAACATGCAAAGGAAACAAAACAATTAAAAACCAATTATTTTATTAAAAACATGTCTTTATTATAAGCTAAATACAAAATTCTTCGGATTCAATATTATTTATAATAAGAGTTGGTTCCTAAGATTCAACTTGCTCTGACATCAATCTTGACACATGATTATCTCTCACAGACATTATACATAACCAGATTGTGCTCTTCCTTGAAAAAAACACCACCCGGGATGATAAGTATTAAGGTTCTGTCTCCTTCTAACACCATATAAAATAATATAATTCACATATACTTTATTAACTTAATAATGTTAGAAAGGGACACCACTCTAACACTTACCTTCTCATATGGTATGCTTTATTTTTTCATAGAAATATAGAATTTCCTGCACCAATCGCAAGCAGTCTCGTTATATATAACGTATTTGATCTCTCATTATAAATAACCAGAATAATAATATTATAAAATTTATAATCATGCTTACACTAAATTATAAAAATATTAATATTACTATCTTCACAGTAGATAACTATGAAATATAAATGCAATGAAATATACCTACAGGGGACACATTAAACTTGAAGAGGCTTCTCAACTCACCAAATATGTGATGCAGAAATGGCGCACAAACAAAAACAATACTATGATTTTTGCATCTTCTGCAATCTTATTTGTGTTCAACACAGACGCATAAAGAATTCCAGGTTTATCAATGAGAATGCACGTCACAGAATTACACATTCTATCTTTTGAAAAGCTGTAAAAGTATGTTTCTCATCAAATGCAGATGGTGAACAGCTATTGACTGTGTCATGGCAATACTGTGCACTATGAATTTGTAGTTTGCTGCTTTACTTCAAAATGCTCCCACATAAATTAGTATTTGCATGGTATTTCTGTCAGCTATCGTGACACCAATATGCGTGAAAATGCACCATTAGTCTGACATACATAACAAAGTTACATTACTAACATGTTTTTCTATGCTAAATATTTTTGGAGTGAATCAAAAGTAAGGGTCAATCTCTGTTTTATATATTTACCTTAGTGATGATAAAATTATGCAAATTTGTTAAGTAGCCTGTTACAGAGACTGGAGTTTTAATTTTGGTTCACCCCATTCTTTACAGTAATTGTTCAAAAAATATAACAAATTTATATTTGTAGCCAACATCTGTATATATACATACATGTTAGAATAATTTTAAATATTTTTCTAATCTTCTGCTGTTATAACATCAATATCAAATTACCCTCATCAAAATTTGTAACTGATATCTTCAATGTTTTTGTTCTTAAGAAAGGATTAATATCCCTTACACAAATTAATACATTACTTTCATTGACAAAGACTTTGAGAGCAAAACTCTTACTACTAACAAATTTACAAAGGTGTAAAAATAAATTTTGTCGTTAGTTTAGTAGGTATATCTAAATTAGATTATTGCGCTGAATAATATATTTGTTCAGCAAGAAGAGGTAATATTGCCACAAATATTATTATTAATTAATAAAATAGATACATGAACATCATAAAATATTGAAAATGACAGTCTTAAGTTGTTTTCTTACATTAAATATTATTTATACAGATATAAAGGAATTATTTTCAAACGCGCGGCAATTACATTCATATAAAAAGAATAGTAGAATGTCAAAGAAATAACATTTTGTATAAACAATGTAGAGTTTGCAACCTAAACAACTATGATATACAAGTGCAAAATTCATAAAGAAATCCAATAAAATATGAATAAAAAATCAGAAAATATGCACAATATATAAATCCATAGAACTTGATAATAATATGTAGCTCTAGCATTAGGTATTAATAATTATAAATAATATACCAACATAGCATTAGAGTATTTCACTGATTCGGTTAACAAAATAATATATGTAATATACTTGAGTCGTCAAGGTCCAAAACCCACTCTGAAACAAACTGTTATTTTATAAAGGTAAATTAATAACTATTTTGAATATTTTTCATTAAGGATGTGTGCATCAGATATATTGAAAAACGAATAATGAACAACACTTTTCTGAATATGTCCAATTCACGCACTCCTGATTAAAAATGTTATTTATATTCCAAAAAGTTATTCATTGATTACAAAAAAAAATGTTCCAGAGCGGGTGTTGCATCTTGACGACTCACTTCACAGTTTAGTAACAACTGCTGTAAAATGTAAAAATTTAACAAAATAAGAATATATTATCATTCCATGATATACATAAGTTGGTTGCATTTGGATGTATTACCACACTCTTCTTCCAATATCTCAGCCAGCGACAAATCACAATTTTGACTTGAGACTTGACATCAGTTTCTCCAATTTCATAGCCTTCTGAAGATCTCCACCAATCTTCAACTTGCCCATCATGAAGGCATTGGCAGGTTTCAATTTACCTAAAAAGATTATAAGTTCGAGATTAAAATTCACTCATTAACAAATTCAAAGTCACCTGTACCAAATATTTCAATATCTGTCACTTACTTAACCAAATGGTACATCTAGCAATACTATCACAACATTTTTTTACATGTAAGGTAGCCAATGAGTTAAATATAGTTAAATGTCAAGTAATTCAATTTAACCAGAAACTTTCCATGAAAAAATGACAATACTCAAAACAAGGTGAAGCGATTGGCTATTTATAATAAGCATTTACTTTTGGTTTATGTTATTTTATGCTGTGAATGAAATAACTAGGAATGAATCAACTGTGTGTTGATAAATCTGAAGTTGTAATAAAAAAAATCAGGGTTAGTTGGAAGATATCGCATTCTATCGATAAACTTGCCATCTGTACATTGAACTGTATAATTGATATTTTTATAATACTTTATATTGCATTGAAATATCGTAACCAATGTACAGTGAAGAATAAAATAAATTAATAGAGTAAGACATGATCTAAGTCCATGAGTATTCTTACCACTGAACATGTCAAAGAAGTTTTTGCTATCCATGGTGAGGGTGGCATCAGGAGTAGATGGGGGCTCTCCTTTACCACAAGATCCATCTCCATTTTTCAAATCTAAGTGCCACACTCCTTCCTCTTTGCCTGAAATATATAATTAATTCTAGAGAGTCTGTAATCTATTGTCTCATAATCTTAAAAATACTCATTACCTGTTTTGAAAAGTGAATTAAAAAATATTGTGTTTTTTTTACATGTCATCTAAAAATGAACTTCTGCTCAATATTTTTGAAATGTGATAAGTGTTTACCAAATGTCTTAAGTAAATATTTAAGAACTTACCTTTGACATTAAATTGATAAACAGCTTGAACTTTCTTCACCAAGTCAGCATTAATTATTTTAGTCATAGATGTGAACAATCCAGCAACTTGACCCTCATCAACCTAAAATATCAAAAATAATACATATCATCCATCAAGAGAAGCTCATTTCACATTCACAAGCATTAACAAATAAAAAGAATGAAATATATAAATTATATCTTGTTGAGTCTCGATAACAAGAAACATAATCAACTGTCATGATTACTCATCATAAAATCATAAAATATGGAAATGACTATGTTCAGATGAATGTTTAATTATTTGCCAATGTTAATCGGTGTTCATTGCTAGATATCTTGATTTTTATAATTGAAAATTAATTTAATTTAAATCAATGTCCCATTGATTATCAAAATCTTATTATGTCACTATAATATTAGTTGATCTTCCTTGACATTCAAACTGACTATGATGCAAAACTCTGACTTATGTATCAGAGATTCAAACCTTTGGCTTAGCTTCTGACTTAGACACTGAAGCCTGATGTTTGGCAATAGTACTTGGGTCCGCATCCAGGAAAAAGTCAGGCATCAGACAGTTCGCATTCTCTGAAAAGGAATGGAACAACGACATAATGTCTCGGTCAGCTTAAAACCCACCAGGAAGAAGATGTACAGATACTGGATGAATGAAATTACACACAAGGGAACTAGCAAACTATATTGATCTACATTACAATAAAAATTCTCAGAATACATGGATGTGCACAATTTCATTCAAGCAATATTCACAAATATCAGACCTGAAAAATAAAACTTATCAACTAGACATGTTGGTAAGATATTCATCTCAAACAAACCTTATCACTTTTATTGGCATCACTGTGATTGGATGCTGAAGTATGAAAACTTCTAGAAGACTGAGAATTTAACTGGCCATTTAAATAAAGCTTTTTCGAGTTTTCGGGTAATTCTTCATCAATAAATCCGTCCATCATTAAATTGTTTGCATTTTCTGGAATACAATATTCCACTCATTATAAATGTTTATTGCTTGTGATACCTAGTCCTCATTTATTTATACAATGTCTACCCATATCCAATTATTTAGCTGTTAGTGGTAGAATAGAACCTTTCATTTACAGTTATGTTTAAATACAAGAAAGATAAAACACTTCAAATAATACATACCAAATAGATAAATTTTAATTATCATATTATATGTGGATTCATTAAACTTCCTATGTGCATTTGTCAAGATTTTACAGCAGATCAAAAAAAACTGTTTTGCTGGGTGACATTTTAATGTGTTTAATTCATTACAGGCATAATTTGAAAAATACCACAGAATAATTTCTAGTACAGAAAAAATGGAATTTCTCTCAATATTTTTTTTCGCGGATATCTCAGCGTATGGGTTATTTCATCAGTAAATGTGGCTTGAAGAAACGAATAATTTGGTATCAATATCTCATTTTTTAATGATTGACACATGGGAGGTTTAACTGACCCACCGACTATATACTAGATCAAGCATGTCAAACTCAAATCCTAACACGGGCCAAATAAAAAATTAAAAGTCTATGTGGGCCACAAACAAAATGTTTATACTGTAAACTTCGTTTATTTTAAATAGTATAAAAAAAGATAAAATTAATATTTTTTCCCAGATATTTGGCATCTTTTCTCTTCAATAACAATATTTTCGCAGAATATTTTTGTGTGAATACAGCCATATCGTTTTTTAAATACATTTATACACACAAATGAAAGGAGAAAACGACTTCCTATGAAAAAAGTAATGAAAGAAAAAAAATATAATATGTGGAGTCTATGAAATTTTTTTTTTTTCAATTTTTCTTTTTATTCCCTTTAAATTTTCCTAATTTATTGTACCTACTGTTATGCAAGAGTATTTTTTGTACTTTTATGTTTTGTACTGTTATGAGTGGGCCACAAAGTTATACGTTGTAGGCCGCAAGTTTGACATGCTTGTACCAGATAATATTATATTAACACAACACATTTAATAGTAAAATGAGAATTATTGAACTTTGATACAAACATCAAAATAATACAACATAAGTACTATTTCTTATCTTTATAATAAAAAATCTTGATAAGATAACAAAACATTTTATATCAATTTACATCTCAATGAAAATAAGGAAAAAACAAAAAATATTTAAGTGTTACATAATGAATAATACAACTGATCATCATCTTACAGCATCAATGATTGCAAATCAGATATTGTATGAATTGTGCTTAGAAGAAAATGTTAAGCTGTATTCTATGATCATGTTTCAACATTTATTTACTAAACTCCCACCCAATAAGATCACAGAAATACAGAACAACTATTATTCAAAATAATATGCTAAATCAGAAAATACAAGTATGTAATATTTATAAGATTTTTTTAACGAAATATGTCAATAATCACCTATTTAACTAACAACTAAATGAAGAAAGGAAAAACTTTGAAGCACCAATATAAAAAAGATGTAAAATATACTGATTATTCAATGCTGTAAACCAAAATATACATTTACAAAACATACCATTTAAACCAAAATAACTTTTACACTGCAATTAAATATCCCTGTAACGTGCCAATATACACAATAATAATTGATAAAGAGTGCCAAATAAAGGAAAGTGAATATTTATAGCATATATTTTTATATTATGCACAATAAGAGTTTATATGTAACATATAGACCCTTACTTAAGGAATGCAAAAGCATCGATTGTTAAAAATATTGGTGTGTGATAAAGACATTCAACTATATATAAAGATGGCAATGAGATCATCCAACAAGATTTTTTATTGGACAAAATGACAAATTGTCCCGTTAGTATTGTTGCAAAAGAATTAAATATTTTACCAGGAACAACAGCATACGGCACAAGGTCTTTGACTCCAGCTTCTGTCACTACATTCTCATCAATGAAGAAATTCCCAGAGGCATCTTTAGGATCTCTGGAAATTAATATAAAGCCATATAAGTATAAAATAAATGTAACATCCAAACTCAGAGACCACAAAATTGGTCTCCAATAGACATTTAAATTGTAAACAAAACTTTTTCATAGCCTAGACAACTAAAATATTGCTAGCGAAAAGGACCGTGCACATAGCTAAGGCTAATAAAATTAAAAACAAATGTTTTTTCAACTACATTGCTTTTTATTGAGAGACGTTTTTTGTCTTACAAGGGCTATTGAAATTCACAATGTCCTTATAAGACGAGAAACATCTCTCTGAATAAATACAAAACACAGCGGATAGTTAAGATTAATCATTCAGAATAGCAAATTAAATTATGTAAAATCATTAAATTAATATATCAGTTTCATAGTGAAAAAGACAATACAAAAATATTTAGGTATAATTAACAGTGATAGATGAACTCAATTCAACTTATATTATTAGAAAAAATGTTGATAAACTTAAGTGTATGGTAGATAATTCTCATTATTTAAAACAATAACAAGTCGATACATAAAATATTTCTAATTTTCCGTAGATGGGCTTTTTATCAATTAGCCTATTTTTAGTGATACATTTACTTGACATCTATTTAATAATATTAGCTTACTTGGAAAGAATAACATATGCAGCATCAGCCAAAATATCTGGAGTTCTACTGTTCTCCCCAGTTCCAGTCAACATACGAATAGCTGCCGTATCAATAGCTGTAAGGAATATTGTTAACATAAATTATTATTATCACATTCTCTATTTGACCATAAAGAGTTTTTGTTATTCTTGTCTTAATATTATTTTTAATTTTCTATATTTTTGAGGCAAAATAAATATTCAGTTATATGGAGAGTCTATGCAAAACACAAACCTGTTCTTGGCCACAAAGCATTAACTGCAATATTAAATGGTTTGAATTCTTCTGCCATCCCAAGTACACACATGGACATTCCATACTTAGCCATTGTGTACGCGACATGATTAGAGAACCAATGTTTACTCATATTCAGTGGAGGAGACAGATTTAGGATATGTGCATGTTTGCTTTGCTTCAAATATGGCAAACACAACTTAGACCTGCAACAAAATAATAAATATATTCCAGCAATAGCTTTTTTATTCTTAATATGTTTCTCTGGTTGCTGTTTGATTTTTCGACACCAAATATTTTTATATCCATTGTTATGTCATTGTTGTCTTTGTATTTTTTTTAATTTATATAAACAAGTAAAAGGCTTCTTGCCGTATATATTTCTATAAATAAATAACTAAATAAATAATAATCAAAATCTGACAATTACAATTTAACAAACTTTTAACTTTATTCATTCGCCTCCAATACTTTTCTTAGAAACAAAATAAAGTGAGACTTTGCATTCATATTAATTTTCTACTAATTGTATCACCTCTTTCAACTTCTTCAGAAATTGGAAGTCGGTCGCTGAGGACAGGGGGGTTGGAAGTGAATGTTGCGGGAAGCAAACACTCAATAGGAGCTGTAGCACCATCGGAGAAAGAGAGAAAGAATCACATCTTTCCATTACATCCATAATGTACTAATATTGTTGTTGATGGTGATTATGATGTTGGATGATTGTTTCTTTGGTGATGTTTTACAATGAAATGAGGACTTATGAAACAAGATATATCTTACACTAAAAAGGTTCCCCTAGTATTGATGTTGTGCATTAAATCATATCTCTTCATGTCCAAATCAGCTGTACCGACAAGGGCAATGGCTGAAGCATTGTTCACTACAATGTCAATGCCACCAAACTGAAATAAAAAAAAAAAAGTATTTTGTATCACACAATATAATCACAGAGATCTACACATGAAATACCAATACATTAACCATTCTTGTCAAAGAATATATTTTACTTGAGTGCTTTACTTTTCCCGTGGAGCACCCGGTAAAGAATTGGTCTCCCACTCTTCTGCGTAAGTTTTCGAGTGTCCTGTAAAAGGCAGGTGTTCGAAAAAAATAAGACATTTTACATCTTAAATTCAGCGATGAGGCTTGCCACCCATCCTGAATGTCTTGATTTTATATTGGCACGAAGAGGACAGTTTGCATGTTTCTTACGTGCAGCTGATCTGCTGGCTACCCCACTTGTGGGATATGCCGTGATGGTATAGTAGTAGTAGTAGCTTTACAACTGAAACCACTGGTTGATTCTTAACACAAGTCACTTGATGTAAGTAATTTTCTATTCTATATTAAAGGATCTTCCATTCGTTTATGAGTGGTCAAGGTAGTAATCTCTCAATTTAAATAAATTCACATTCAGGACATAGATTACAAGAAAATATTTTGATTAATGCATAAAAAATATTTATATGTTGACAATATCATCTACAATTTAAGGTGTAGAACTGTAGACTAACTGATTCTATATAATGAATATGTCATCTCTGTATCGTAATTTCTAATTGATCCTGCGGATGTGAAGATAATCTGATTTCTAAAAACTATTCATATGACGCAAGTTTAGAAAAGCGAGTATGTAGAATGTTTTCCTACCTTAGCGACAGCTTTATCAATAGCATCCTGCACTTGTTTTTCTTCTCTGATGTCTACAATACAGGGGAGGGCTTTACCGCCAGCAGCTTCAACTATAAAAGCAAATCAATTGGTAAAATAGAAGCATACATATAAATTAAAACATATCTTATATTCATAGCTTAAAATACTTAAATTCCTAAAAACCATAATCAAATAGAATTTGATAACTGAATCTCCCAAACAGAAATTACCATAATACCAATATTTATTGAGATATACTTTTTATAATAGAATGTTTAGTTATTATTGGGAAAACATCTATCTGTGTCTCAAGTGGGGTAGGCAGAGAGAACGGAACATCATATAGACATATCCTTACATACTTCTTTCGCTTCATCTACATTCATACAATTCAATTTACTTCATCTACACTCATAAAAATTCCCATTGATTTCTTTTACTCACACATGACTGTCCTTGAGAATTTGATCCACATGAAAAAGCCATGCGGTTCTCGGACACCTGCGTTTCCTCACACCCCTTCTTTCTGATAGGTATATCATCTTTGTCTTCCTTTCCTCATTCAATCCTCCCACATGTCTAAGCCATTGTAATTTATTTACACACATTCTATCCACAACACTCCTCTTGAATTCACTTATTCATTCAATATCCTGGGAAATAAAACTATTGATAACAAGCGCAACAAATATATAAAAACAAATGTGAATAAAGAAGTAATAGTTTACCCTCTTGTGCCGCAGTGTAAATAGTTCCAGGCAGTTTAGGATGAACTTCAGCGGTTTTGGCAGCAATGACAACATTAGCACCATCTTTGGCTGCTTTCAATGCTATTGCCTTCCCAATTCCACGGGATGCTCCAGTAATGAACAGGGTCTTTCCCGCAAGTTTTCTGATGATGTAACACAAATATATTTATTACAAAATAAAGTTATGGGGTATTATACTCAGATAAAATTTAAACTATCCAAACTAACACATTAAACATTTCAATTACCTACTGGTAAAAATTGTTGTTATTTCTCTAGATTTTCAAATTGCATTTTAATGGTTATATTAACATTCACCTTCGCATTATTATGTTAGAATATTTTATTGACGAAAACAACCTATGGAATCGCGACCACTTGACACAAATTACCTTGTACATAAAATTATGAGGAAAATATTTGAGAAAATGTTGTTGAACTAGTTTCATAATTAATAATACCTACTTACCCAGTATTTGCAATCATTGTTCTGATGAAGCTGCTCTTTATAATATCGAAAAAACAATGCAATTACTTAGTGTATTAGCTCTAATCTAAATGTAATGATTATTTGATAAATTAATAATCACGGTGCAAAATACAAAGTGACAGGTACAAAGTCCATCCAAACCGCAGACACTATGAAGTTTCGAAAAATGAGCGCTAGCAGAAGTTTGTCAAGCTGAACCAAACGATATCAAAAGTATCAAAATAGCAAACAGTTTACGTCCACACTCCGTCACTTCATTTCTTACACGTCAAATATTATTTATCTACTCATAACTAGATGAGTATCAATTGTTTTAGTGCTACCAGTTAAACATAAATTTTCGACATTATAATTTTATTTTGTCAGCAGTAGTACATTCTGTAGACAGAAAAAGAATAGTAATAAATTCGTTAATAAGTTACGTTTTAATTTTAACATTATTTCATAAGTTTTTATTTTAACACTATTTCATCTAAAATATGCAAACACAGAATGTGAAAAATATAATTTGGCGGCTACCTCCATAAATGTAAATTGTGGTAGAGAGCTTTTAGATTTATGTTATTCTGTATTCAAAGTAACAGATACCTTTCACTTATTGGCACAATTCATGCCACCTATAACAATGATGAAATGAGAGAAGGAATGAAGAACTGGACAGGAGTTAAAATAAATGAGAAAAAGGTTGACATAATTCGATATGCTGACGATATAGCACTGCTCGCAGACTCTGAGATTGAGCTGAATGAAGCCTTGGGAAAAGTGGAAAGTATACTACTGTCAAAATACAACATGAAAATAAATAAAAACAAAATGTATGGTCGTTGGCAAAGGTTATGGCGTCTGCGAACAATGGCGGATCAAACAAGAATTCGTGAACTAGGGCAGCAAAATAAACCAGGAGGGACGCTCCAAATTGGAAATCGTAAGCAGGATAAACCAGGCAAGAATTGTCTTTAACAAAAATCTAAAATATTGGAATCCCCAAATATTGATTTAAGCAGTAGGAAGAACCTTATTAAAGCCTTTGTATGAAGCATTCTACTGTATGGTTGCGAGACGTGGACCATCAGAAAGAGTGAAAACGGACGGTTGACGGTCTTTGAAATGTGGTGCTACAGACGCATGATGAAAGTCCATTATTGTCGGAACACGTCAAAAACGAAGAGGTGTTAATCAGTAGGGTATGTGAAAGAAGGTAACTCCTTAAAAGAATCAGCCAATAACAAGCTAACTGGATTGGCTACAACATTAGGCACCCAGGCCTGTTGATCACCATCGCGAAGGGGAAGACTGAAGACAGAAATGGTAAAGACCGACAAGAAACACTTATAAAAACCAACTGAAGAAGGACATGAACTGTGGCACATACGTGAACAGAAGAGATTAGCTGAAAATAGGGAGCAATGGAGAAGAAAATTCAAACACGTTGCAAACCAATAAAGTAAATATTTTTTCTTAAAATTTTTATTCCATAGAAGAATTATGCATTTTTAATACTGGCAGCATTTTTACATTTTGCTACTCATTAATAGGCTGTGCTTTATGCAACTTAACATGGTTCGAGCCCAGACTACTTGTACTACGCTATCTTTTATTTTGATCTATAGATGGTAGTAGTAGTTCGAAAAGGAAATATTTCAATATGCGATGGAAAAAGCAAAATAATTACATATTATATAATATGTGTAGTATATATAACAATTCGTATTTTCTTAAGGCAAGGCACCCGACATTGAGTGAATTATGATCTATAACAATAAATTGACTAATGACAGCAACTAACAGCAATCGCACGTTCCAAGTAACGAATAAATATATAATTATAAAGTGAGTTACAATCCATTGGATTGGTCTGCAACGAGATTGGATTTTCTTCTCCATTCCTCCCTATTTTCAGCTAGTCCTTTACCACAGTTCATGTCCCTCTTCAGCTGGTCTATATATGCGTCTCTTGGTCGGCCTCTGCCATTCGTGCCTTCGGTCCCACCTTCCGCGATAGCGAAGAGCAGTTCTGGGTTCTGGGTGCCCGATGTTGCGGCCAATCCAGTTAGCTCGTTGTTGGTTGATTCCGATTCTTTTAAGGAGTGATAAGTAGTCACGAAGAAAAATCAACTAATAATAGTTATTAATTATCAACCAATACTAAAGGATAATTCATTTTGAATATGAAATCCATAGAGTGACCGCGTGTATAACTGCTGTACCTCCAATGTACCTAATATAATATATATTATATATAACTTAGTTAATTATTAGTATCACGGAAAACTGTGAATACCAATTTGAACTTATACTATCATGACAATCATCTCCTTACACTTATACTTAGGACAACTAAAATATTTTTTTGAATCTGAATTAACCAAGTTTTTGTAACTAATAAACTAAGTTAGCGACTAATATCAAGGGATGAAAAATTCATAGCCGAGTTACAAAAAGTGGGCTACAATTTAGCTATAGGTCAGCGACTGAAAATACTAAACGAACGACTATACCTTTACCGAGCGAATGACGGAAAATGCCAAGAAACATAAATTTAATTATTATTCTTACACCTACTAATACCTATTTATTTAAAATTTATGTATTTGTATGGCATTTTTATTCAATTCAAATTGATCCTCGCATTTAGCTTTACATATACCTACGCTTGTATCACGAAGGTAAAGAAAGTCGGCAGCGGGGTTTGAACCCGTGATCTCATATCGTCGCTCACATTTAGTCGGCAAGTCAGTAGGTAATTCTATTTGCTCATTTCCATACACTGAGAAAAATACTAACGAAATTTCACAACGAATCATTGGTACGTACTATCAGATTAGGACCAGAGATAGTACAAACGATTCATTAGTACGAATCTATAATATTAACTTTTCGCAAACAAATTCGCAACAACAACCCTCCTTTACACGAGACTTGTCTCTATAAGGAGGATGTTTAGATTTAAGTTTTATCAAATAGTCTATGTATTGTAATGTCTGTATAATTATTGTTAAATAAAATAAATAAAAATAAATAAAAAAAATAAAATAAATTGTTGGTAAATTTACCAACGTCTGAAGTCCGGACCCGAAAAGTACTAATGAATCATTTGTACTATCTCTGGTCCTAATCTGATAGTACGTACCAATGATTCGTTGTGAGTATTTTTCTCAGTGTATTTTTTTGCAAGAAATAGCCTGCAAGCAATAAACCCGCCATTTATACTATGTAAATGGACAAGAATAATTTTTTTATTTATTATTTATTTATTTATTATAACATGAATTTTATATGACTAGTTTAAACACTACCGTAAATAAAGTAAAATTTTGAAGAGGCCTTTATCCATCGGTGAAGAGACGAGAGCTGACTGTGAAGGTGAATGTGTGGTAGAAACTGTTGATACTAAAACTTAATACCAACTAATTACCTAAAACGAAAGAATTTCATCATTTACTAAAGCTACTACAAACATGGGTTTATTGAAAAATGAAAATATTGCATTTGTGAATGACTGGACTTCTGTTGTAATCTGATTATACGCGCGTAGTGTAATCTATGTAATGTAGTCATGGAGTAGTAATAATTGTATACATATGAAAGCTATTTCGTGGGAATATCGTATAAAAATTAACAGAAGAAATTTTGTATGGGAGAAAAGGAACACAATGAAAAACACATGATATATGTGTGTGACAAGATTAAAAAGAGTATAAGATCTCTTAATATATTGTTGGCACGAAGAGGACAGCTTACAAGTCTGTTGCATGCGGCTGATATGGTGGCTGTCGCACTTGTGGGATATGAAAATTAGAAACTGTACGATTTTTTTAAAAAAGCAAAAACGATAAAGAGTAGTTTTAATGGAATAAAAGATGCCAATAATATTTCCGAACTGCGTATAAGAAAAGAGAAAGTCAACTTCTTTCCTTTTTTGCCAACCCACGCCCTTGTATAGATATTGTTTTACTTGTTTCTTACATTCTACAGTTTCGTGTTGGTTCAGATGGCTCAATCATCTTAATTGTGACATATCAGTCTCCCATGTGTAGGGTAGGTATTCATTAGATAAATATGACGAACGCTATAAATTTTCCATTATAAAATTTTTCCTCTGCTAGTAAATATGAATAAATGTAAATTTATAGGATAACCGATGCCAGTATTTTTTTTGATTTTTTGTTTATTATTTTCTCATCTCTTTCTTGAATATCTATAATATATTAGATGAACTTTTTTCTTAGATTCAAGAGAACCTAGGCGGATGGGTAATTAATAATACACATTATTTTATTTTTATAAATAGATATTATTTATAATTATGATGTTATATTTCTAACAGTAATTAAGTACAAAAAGTATAAAAGACTATTTAATTGACACATTAAAGAAATAGAGAGAATTTCACTATTGATTAATTAACAATTTAGCTTCCTACAAGCTAGTAACATTCAACATAATCATTTAATATCAATATGCCTACTTAATGTATTACCTACATAATATAATATTAATAATATCGCCATACATCCACTCTGGAACATGAACCACATTCATTCATCGCCTTACTAGAATTAACTAACTCAAAATCAAAAGTAACAAAACACACAGACACACAGTCCATATTATTTATACTTTAAATCACAACAAATCAGACGAGTAACCTCTGCTCTTTAGATTGTTTCTTACTTTTTTCTATGACATAGAAGGACTTGGGTTTTCCGTTCCCTGAGAAGTATTTCTTGAAGGATCCGTGTTTGGGTTTCGCGGGTACATAATATACTGGAGCCTTTTTGACATGTTTCAAAGGTTTCAGATGGTCTTCTTTATCCTCAGCTTCATTATCAGATTCGTTATTAGTCCAAGTTGGAGTGTTCTGGATGTCGAATATGTCACTATCATCGTTACGGGATAGTTGAGATCTTGAATGTTGTTTCTGAGCCCCGGCGAATTTCTTCAAGACTGGAATATTCCAATGATATATTCTACCAGGTTTTCCATTAGATTTGAATCCGACAGGCACTTTTTTATTGGCATGTTTCACATAAGCTGCTTTTTCTGGATTCATGTGGGCGTAGTAATAAGGGTTAGGTGGTAATTTGATTACAAACATTTTAGAATCAGCGGGACTGTTGTGTCGCCTTGATTCTGTAGCAACTCTCTTCCTATTGTGGCTCGGAGGCACTTGTAACCTGGTGAAGCCTAACTTCGTTAGCACTTCATGATTTGATAAACTGTTGTCCTTCGAATGTTTTTTCAATGACTTTCCAGTCTTCTCTTCAGTCTGTTCCACTTCCGTCGCCTCCAAGTATGAGAAAAATGTCACCAATAGGCAGACCACCGCCGCGAATCTGAAACAACGAAAGTAAATATATGAGTAATTAAATAAGAAGAGAACATTAAATTAAAATACATAATAAGTATTGACTATGCATGTGCAAATAAAAGTTAATGTTCCAAAAAAAAGTCTAAAAGTATAATATAGTACATCATATAACGACGGATTATATTATAAATAATCCACACCTCCCGCGTAACTGAATAATTCTAAGAGGCAATACAGAGTTAGGCTATGTAGACATAAGTATTGCTGTATTGTGTTGTGTAAATGAAGACATAGTGAATGAGAAGTAAGAATCCTTGCTGTGTGCAGACTGTAATGTAACTATACCTAGGTCGGTACTTATTGTCTGGGAGGGATAGCGCACGGACACGTTAGTAAACCCTAACTGTAAATCAATCATAGAGGTCATGCCAGCTGGCAGCAATATGAGAAACTATTCTACAATCAATGATCTGATAACAACATAATATGTACCATACGTATATATACATATTACTTATGCCTACATAGGTATAACCATATAAAGCAAACCAGGAAACTTCTCTGAGAAGACATTCATTCCTGATTACCACAGCTCTATATGAGACATGTCATACACAGCTGTACCTGTATTATTTTATACATTACTAATAAGATATATATTATATACTGTGGGTGATGCTTGCAATATAATATTCCTCTTTCTTCATAGTCCAACGTGTCGCACACCAAAGATAGAATGATGGAAGAAGACTCTCTCATAAATGACATTATTATAATACTCTGCGCAGGTATGTAGGAAGATACGTCGTGATATAAATTAGCAACATAAGTAAGGCACCTAATGTAATATGGTATAATGCATCTTCAATATAACGGATTATACATAATGCTGTCATTAGATATTAATTCCCATATCATCAATATACCTCATATGGAGTTGTAGTAGCGTTATCCTGACAGCAGCTCATCTCTCCATATATACCTATCATAGAAATGTAACAAAAAATATACCTATCCAAAAAACAGTATTGCCCACTGAGAAATATCTTCTACAACAAGGTACCTAGTACCTGCCTATTTCTTCTTCTTTGGTTACATCTACTTTTTCATTCCTTACTTATTATTATTTATCACACAAATCAATATAGAAATGTAATTCAATTAGAAAGTTTTTTTTTATCTAATTAACTATATTATCACAACATCTCCCATAAGTGGGATAGTTACCAGGCTAACTGCATGTAATAAACGTGCAAGTCGTCCTTTTTGTGCCCATAAAAAGGACATTAAGGAAATATTGGAAATCTGCTAATAGAACCTTTTGCTTTATAAAATAGGTACATGTGAAATATCTATTTATGATTTCATTAACAGAAACAATCGAATGATTTCTCTTTTGTTTACAATAATCGCACAAAAGATTTGCTATTGAAACAATACGATAAATATTCAGAGATTTATGCAGATATTTTGTATAAAGAAATGGAAAAAACAATACGTACAAAGAATACACCAATAACAATTGATGATGAAATGTATGTTTAATAATTGATTAAGTTATATGATCTACCTTCTAGTCTTAGGTACTACAAAATGATACATACATAAGTGTTCTGATAAGTAATTAATTTCAAACTGCAATGTACATACATACGTACAATAAAGCCACTCGTTACTTATTTACACCACACTACTCTTAATTTCATTTTAATGCAATGAACTGTATAATTATGTATACATAAACGTAATAATATATTATTAACATTTATTTTCTTCTTCATCGATATCTATTAAAACAACTACACTATTTCATATCCGTGAGAAAAATGGCCTTATCATATTGGTATCTACTTCATACAAATCCACGTCTCATACAAATCAATCAATTGTGGTTACTACATACGAGAGAGCTATTTATGGTAGCCGATGGGAGTATTGTAATTAATAATTATTGTATTCAATTCAATTAAGTACAATATATTGTTCTGTTTATTTTTCTTGTGCATTATTATTGAGCAACAATGTAGGTTTATATTAATAAGTTCTGTTTAAAGAATTTTTAGAAATATGTGTGACAAATAATTCATGGCAGTAATCAAATAAATAAAACAGGAAATTAGACTTTATATTGCAAAATATGTAGTATACAAGCATATTACGTCTATAAAAAGTACCAAAAAGGCGGGCTTGTCGCATAAGCGATCTCTTCCAGCCAACCCGGAGTACGTGTTCAGGAAGTAGATTCGTTTTTCCTAAATCCTGAGATGTAGATGTGTGAAAATTCAAAAGAGAGATTTATGCCTTAAAATTATTAAGGAATGAAGATAGTTACTCCATGTTGACAAAATTTTATTGTTTCATTGAAATTATCAACATAATGGTGTTTACAAGTGTCTTATTATTATCTAAGTATGTGGAGATTACACCTACATTTATAGTATATAAAGGTATATCTACAAATTATGTACTCAACATATACACTTACCGCTAGTTAAGTAAGTAATAAAGCGTCGATTGATTTCTATAATGATCTGGTTTATTAACTAATAACACAAATAGGAAATGAATAAAAAGTAAATCCGTGAAATTAATACGTTAATAAGCATGGAAAATGATGGATTGTAAAATGTGTTTATAGTACACTATATATATAGGTACACAAATACAATAAATTTAATTAATTATGTACTAGGTAAAGATGTGTGGAGATGAGTTGAGATGAGATTTGAACACCTAACCGAGTGCACGTAATGTGGCGAGCGTGCTCAGAGCGACATGTCATATATTATATTAAATAGGTAGGTAATTAATAAAGAATGAGGAAGTCATTACTTGAAGCATAAATAACTATCTCTTCATGCACAATACATATATTTGTAGGTATTACTCTATCTGTGCTATCAAAGTGTGTCTTGTCTAGGTAGGTAAGTCTAATGTCACAATTAGCAGATTCTATCTAATCGATGAGAAAACCCGATGTTCATTCTTAAAATGTCATTACAAAAACACAAATACAAAAAAGAATATAAAAAAAAAATAATAATAAAAGGCAAAACTCAATCCCACTTTCTCCTAGCCTTTATCTAAACCAAGCATTTTAAAAGAAAATTTTGAAGAATTTTATTCATAAGGAAAATTTTGAAGAAATCTGTCGAAATTAAGTTTAAAAATAAATAACATGTAACATAACATGTATAGACGTATAGATAACTCACACAGACCGAGCTATTCCCAAACTAAGATATGAATCTTGTATTATCTAAATATTTGACAAACTTCCTAAACTTTCCCATTAGAATGTAAATTAGAGTAATTCCTTCTTCTAGTCTCGCGCAATAAGGTTTGAACATTTTGTACCAAGCTTGTTATCTTATATTTTAAATAACATGAAGGGTAATTTTGGAGCATAGTAAAGGTAAACTATTAAATTATTATGACAATTACTAGAATATCGCTACGATACCTACTCGTTCGAAAAAAACTGACATATAAATGGCAGAAAGATACGAAGAAGGAAAGCTTATTGCAGACCAATCCATCGAATTGACTCATGAAAAATGAAAACCTTGTAAACATAATGTGGCTTTGTATCCTTGTATAAACGGAGTGGCCAGTAAATCTAGTGCATGTAATAAACAAACAGGCTCTTCTTTAAATGCCCATTAAGACATTAAGTTTGGGTTGATACTTGATCGCTGAATTGAAGATATGAAATATTAAGTGTCTTACTATGTGATGTTTCTTTTACAGGACAGTCGAAAACCTACAAAAGAGTGGAAGAACTTTTTTTGTAGCGGACTCCGTGGGAAGAAGAGAATTTTAGATGATGCTTTAGTACACGTTTATAATGTGTTAAAATAATCATAGGTGTGTGAATGTAATGTGATCGTACCGTGAAACAAAACGATAAAACGATGTGATTAGTTAATTAATTAAAGACACGTACGTGAGTATAAGCTTATAATAGGTGGGTAACATACCCATGTGTTCATATTATACATAAAATAATATATTGTGTTGCAGTTAGGTATATGTGTTTCCCATAAAACAAATTGCCCTTTCAGCCGTACAAGATGCATCACAATGTTCCGCTATATGATTAGATATACTGTACCTACAATAAATACATAAAGGTATGTATAATTATTTCTATATAAGTAAGTAGGTACTACACGTTATTGTTGCAAGCATCATTTAGAATCTACTATTACTTCTACTACAGCGGACCGCGTTCTTTCCGTGCCAATAATAAGAACAAGAATAAGATATTCAGGATGGATGGCATACCTCATCGTTGAACTCTAGGTGTCAATAATCTTATACGTAAGATTTTACAAACGTCTACCTTTTACAGAACACTCGAAAACTTACAGAAAAGAGTACTCTTTTCATAGAATGGTATTATTTATAAATTTCTTTTAACTTTGAGTGCTGTTAGAAAACTTATTAGGTAGTATTTTTTATTCAAATATTCACAGTGAAAAGTTTTACAATGACTTTGTAAGTCGAAATCGGGTAACTGTGCCTATTATTAAACATATAGTAAAATCTTACGGTTTGTGTTCAATATCATGAACACAAACCGTAGGATTTTAGTGTCGTAGTGTCGGAAAAAAATAAAATGTAAGGGAAAAAAGTTAATTAATAGCGCCCGTCCAATGCAAGTCCAGTAAACTAGACTCACACTAAACACTCATTCATTACCTCATCAGACCTTAGACAATAAATTATAAATCATATTAAACAATGGCAAACAGAAGAAATCTGTTAATATACTTAATGAAAGAAACTAGTAATCTTCTTCACATAAAAAAATAATTCACACACACCGATTTTAGATTAATAAATGACAAATTGAATTATAATAGACAAACGTGGGGATGTCAAACAAAACCGTAAAGGTCGAAGTGATAGCTAGATAGCGTTAACAGAGATGCACAACTAATTTTCATCCATAATTGGCGAACGGCAGCATAGAATCGTCTATTATGGAGGCGTACTCTAAAGGAGGCCAAAACCCAACCTGGTTTTTTAGAGTCATTGCTGATTTATAGTTATTTTCCAAATATTTTTATTTTTCAACTTAACACTACACATAAAATAAAATATATCTATTTTCTTCAGGTGGATCTTAAATTGTTATGTCAGATTTTTGGTCAAAGTGTTGATTATCCTAAACAATTCTTTTCTCGTGTAGGGTTGGTTTTTAGGTAAAATATTTAGTTTGCAAAATATATCTTGTTTTAGTAACATTTATCTTTTTTTAGTGTCAAAGTATTCATATTCTATTCTATGTTAAAAGGCCATCCACTTGTTTACAAGTGATCAGAAAATATTAATATAATTTTAAAGACTTCAAGGTGGCCTGATAAGGTTGTAAAAAAGTATGTAGCACATATAAAATTAATCAATTCTAAACATTTCACCAATGTGCCGTAAATTATTGTAGCTAATCCAATTATTTTAATGAGATGATAATGTTAATTAAGTAAGTAGAGGTACCTACATGTGTTAGTTGATTGATACATGCGATGATCTGAACAAATTGTTCATAAGTGTTTTACCAATTGTACAATGATATAGGTATGCCTATACGTTATAGGTATTAAACAACAATAACATAATTATTGTCTATGTTCTGAATGAATTTCAAACATAATTATGTTTATTGCACGAGACACAGCCACACTCTCACTATGTACCAACCTACTTACTTACGTAGATATTTATAATATGATCATTATTGCATCTCGGTATTTGTTTCATTTAGTATTAAGATGGTAGATGAATGGCAATTAAATGCATTGTAGACTGATGACAAGCGAGAGGAATGTGGGTAGGCAACTGACAAAATGGAACGACGATGTAAAGAAGATAGGGGTGGAAGGCGTTGGCAGAGGACAATTTTAAGTAGCATACTTATGAAAAGGCCTATATCCAGCAGTGGACGAAAACGGACTAAAGAAGAATACAAAATGCGCATAAGTATTGTAATAAGCTCCAGATTTACGTCAATTACTCATTATTAACAGAATCAGAGTGATACATTGTAATTCATTTGATTGAGATGTTAGGTAGAGTTAAGTACTACGAGTGTTATAAATAATAACAGTAAAGTGATCTAAAAGGAGATAGTTCCGTTGATAAATGATAATATATAAGACAGACAGGTAAGTAGCAATCAGTATAATAGGTAACATTGTTTCATCACATCACTAGGTATATCGTGTTGTGTGCATTATAATGTATGTATAATCGATCCTACATATTATTATGAATTGCTTTATTACTGTATAACTACATCTCTGCGCAAAACTTTATTACAATTGCATCTGATACATTCATCACATTATACATACCTACATATATTTAATATAACTAATGCAAAAGTAAATTCTGATTCCCTTACATATTTACATCTATCTCTATAAGATGAATGAATTTATGTAACGAGATTGTTACACTAGACAAAATGGCAATAACATCGGCTACATCACTCATCTATCTGTCACTTTGAGTCACGAGGTCCCGGGTTCGATTCCCGGCCAGGGCAAAATGAAGAATGACCTTTTTCAGATTGTCCTGGGTCTGGGTGTTACATGTATATGTGTTTAGTGCATTGTATATGTGTATCGCCGTGTTAGTACCCATAATACAAGATTCATATCTTAGTTTGGGACTAGCTCGGTCTGTGTGAATTGTCTACACGTGTTATGTTATGTTAAATATCCTAAAACCATATTTTTACATTTTATTCAGATATTTATTAAAATACGGATACAATACATTTAAAAAAAATATTCGAAAATTATACAATGTGGTGATACTTTACAAATACTTATGTATTCGTAACATCGTGCGCAATGACATTAAATGAGAAAGTCCATTAGGTATTTAATTGAAAATCGAACAAAACAACAAACACCTAATATGGAAAATAAACATAACAATGAGGCGTAGGTACATCTCCAATATGCAGTATTTGGAAACTATTATCACTCGACAGGTATCTATATAATATTTTTATATTGTCTTGGTCCGAATATGATTTAGGCCATGAAGAATTAGGTATTATTTTTGTTTGTTTTCCGACCCTAGACACTGTGAATTCGAAGGCCGCTAATGAAATGTTAAAACAATATCACGATCAACAAGTAAAAATCATGTACTTAGTTATTAGGTAGGTACGTAGGAAATATTTGTAAGACACATAAACAGACTATGTACTTCACAAGTTTCAAATTGAAATATAATTAAACTTACTACTCTCGTGTAAAAGTTTTGTATGTACCTACCAATTGTTTTTGTGAAATAATAAAATATGATTTAAATAGGCAACCGAAAAACCAAATTAATTTACTTTAATACTGTTTGAATAACAATAAAAACTTGGCGACTAAAATTTAGTGACAAGATTTGTCACTAAATTTTTTAATTTATAATTATAATTTAATTATATATAATTTAAATATAATATAATAATAATATAATTTAAATAATAAGCCGACAAATCTTTTAGATTTGGCGTGACTCATTATCATAAGATGTATATATTTATTATTCAATGTACTATTTTCATTAAATAAAAAAAAAAAAAAAAAAAAAAAAAAAAGAAATTCATAACCGAACTGCAAAAAATGGACGGCTCAGTGACTGAAAATATTAAGCGGGTAACGAAAAAAATACGTAAATTATATTTTCATTTTATAAAAACTTGACTTCAAAAATAATCTTCGAAGATCAATGTTGATTTAGACACCTATAAATATTTCAGATTGTATCTTAATCGTATTCACTATGTAAAGCAACCTTTACACATCTCAGCATCAGCAGCAGCGGTGGTTTTTCCTTAGAAGCATTGATGCGGCGCACTCCTATTATAAATTCAATAAGTATACCTTTTTCATCTAATTCCAATCTTATACTCTTTAAACAATAGAATTCATCTTTATTCAGAAGTTCAAGAAAGCAAATCGATGTTTAAATTTGAACGTATTTTTTTTATAATTATTGTACCACACCCCCACTAGCTTAAACCCACCAGCCGCCTCTGTCTGATAGTTTAGCCAATTACACCTGACCTCTGTAGCGAGAGTTCATGAGATAATACGTTAATATAAACTCTACTACATCTGCTTTAGTTCCCTGTTATCTTTCAACAACCCACAGGTCTAAGGTGTATTACTATCTTTATGTCTATTTTAAATTATTATTTACCTACGATTAACTAATTATTAAATAATAAAACTGTCAACCGCTGAACTCTTCTGATAATGCGATTTTTATTACCTTTACTGTCTTAAAATCTATGTTCATTATTTTTTCCTCATGGTCATAATAATATGTATGTATGTACATATGTAGGTACTATACTATACCATCACGGCATATTATCCCACACGTGGAAGCCAGCAGACTAACTACATGTAATTACTTAATGATAGAATGTCCAAGCTCATGTCCTTCCAGAAGGACCTTCCGGCAGGACACTCCGACGAGATAGCGTCCTTCCAGCAGTACTAATTTTATTGAACAATTTGCATGAGTGAAATGTGGTGTTCTCACTTTGGCGAATATCGCCAGCCATTTGAACCGTGTGAACAAAATGACAGCTAGTCTGAAACGATAAAAAACCAGTAGAAACGATATCGTCTCGAGTTAACCACCTTCCAACTTTTCGGCCGATTGAACGATTCGCGCATGCGCAGATGTGCGCGGCGTTCGTATCTATGGTAAAGACTTTATAACCTATAAATTTTACAATGTTTCCCGCTTCGTGACAGCTGTTATCTTTGTTGTTGGTTTGTGGCGTTTGTTTCCATAATTAAAAGGCGCCTTATAACCTCTACTATATCATTTTCCACTAAAAATAAACACTTCGCGATCTCCATCTCGACGCCATTTTGAAAACAGTGTCAAAATCAAAGCGCATCTGACAGATCGTTTCTATATTGGTGGATTGTGTGAACAGGTGTGACGATCAATGGATGTCCGGCGAATTTTGTTTTTTCGCCTGGCGATATTCGCCAAATGTGAACACCCCATTAGATGCTGTCCTTCTGGCAGTACTAGATTTCCATACTTCTGGCAGTACGACTCCACGCGTTCCCGCCATTTTGTTCGTCGAAATATGTTGCTTTAGCGCGAACGCGGACAGCACGTCTTATACTCGCAGCCATTTCGAATCAACTGATTGTAGAAAGATGATTAAAAAAAAGAGATGTACTATATATCTGCTTTTATTGTATCCTGCTAGCAGGCTTAGAAAGCCTCCAATAACCAAAGACATTGCATCCTACCGGTAGGACATGTAGTCCTTCTAGCAGGACGCTGGACGTTCTATCATTAAGAGCCCCGTTTAGCAAAAAACGGTAAAATATTCAATTTTCAACAAATTTGATAGAAAAACTGCCAAAACTTGTTGACCCTTGCGAACATATTGATTTGATAAAATAAAAAAACAAATATTTATTACTAATATTAGTTTTTACTAAAAAATAAATAAATCGAAGACTGGCGAGATATATTTAGGTACTCTTTGTTATATCAAAATACAAATTGTTTGTAAAATAAATATATTTTTTATTCATCATATCAAGCATATAAATACTATAGATTTTAGCAAACTTTTTTAAGTATACAAAAAATCGAGTTCATGTGGTGATATTTGGTTCCAATATAGGTATGAGAAATTTTATCAAAAAAAAAAAATTAAATCGGTCAATATCCATGAAAAAAAAAACAAAAAAAAATATTAATAACTATCTAAGTATTCGTAATATTAAGAAAATTTGTATGATTCTCGTGCATTTATGTTCCAAACACACCTCCGAATTCGATTTTTAGAAAAATGCTTTTTTATAAACGAATACTATGAAGCTAAAATCAAGCTTTTTTTAAAGTTAAAGTTTGATATTGGTAATTAATATTTTGTTTTCATATTTTATCAAATCAAAATGTTCGTAGGGTCAACAAGTTTTGAGAGTTTGTGTACCAAACTTGTTGAAAATTGAATGTTTAATCGTTTTTGCTAAAGGGGGGCTTTAACATGCAGATTGTCCTCTCCGAGCGAAAAAATAATTAGGATGGATGGCAAGCCTCATCGCCTAACTATAGGTATAAACTATAAACTGTCTCATACGTGAGGTTTTACGAACACATAATATTTTAATTAAATCTACAAAATTCAAATTATCGACGATATTAGTAACAAAGTAAAGGTAAATAATGAATACACATAATAATAATTATAAAAAAATATATGCAACAATATAAACATTTATAAATAATATTAATAGTTCTTCAGGTTTTCACGGTCGTTATCATGTTCTCTGGTTGTCAGAATCTCCGTTTAGTTGTTGCTATTACCATGAGGTTTCGGCATGCGTGTTTTCGCCATTTTCAGGATTCACTTCAAACTCCTGAAGATGGCGACAGGACACTCACATAATAGCAACAACTACACGGAGATCCTAATAACCAGACAACATACAAACAAATCTTTCATCAAAACAAATAATGTCTTAAATCTTTATCTACTAGCGAAGATGGCGATGTACTTAATAATATTTTTTGTAAGTAGGTATATTTAATTTAAATTTAATTTGGAATTTATTTAATCTATAAGATAAAGTTATACCATCTTTTATTATATCATATGAGTGCTGTACAAATAATTTAATTGTCCTGTCGGGTGTTATACAATGGAATTCAGTAACACACTGTCAATGCACGTGAAGGAATTGATTTTTCTTACAATTGTAATGCTGCATACGAAGAACTTGTGAACAACAACAAAAAACAAGGAGAACCACGTGACTTCACATATTGCCTGATTATAATTCCTTGTAACGTTACGAATATAATATTATGTATGTCTTGAAAAACATAAAGTAATTCTTTCAAGATACTGAGCTCTAATGTGTGAAGCTATCCCGGAAAAGTTATAATAAAAAAATGTCGATAACATCTCGAAGCACTAAATATGGCTTTATGTTCTATTAATATTGATGTCCACTGTAAGCGTGCAATGAATAATCGTCCATTTATAGTATTTTATTATCATAAATGGTGTTTAACTAAATTAAATATTTTTACAGTAAGTTTCTATCGATTTATTGAAACTAAAAATGTCCTTACAAAGTCATTCCACATTGTTTCACTCGATGTGACTTGACAGTAAAAGACGGGTAATGTAAATTAACTTATCTTTAAATTATAACTCTTGAGAAACTGAGATAAAAATAATATTTGTTGTGAAAATATTGATGTGTTGTTTCCAAAAAAGAATATACGTATTGAATTCAATTGATAACACGATTAAGAAATATATTATTTCAGGTCACAGTTATAATAAATTAATAACATTTGTCCTAGTCTTATGTAGGCGTTATGTATATTATTCACAACAATATATAAGCATGTCAACTTTCAGATATAATGTGGAATTATACTTATCTAAAAGTAATAATAAAAGTAGAGTGAATAGCCTTAGGAATAAAAACAATAATAGCATACATTTTATTATAGTAATTTGATAAGATCCGTCAACACCTTAAAAATTAGCGTATGGTGTGCTGACTGCTTTGCCTTATAGGAAGGTAGGTATATACGTCTGTACCATGTGCCTAATAATAGGTATGGTGTTCTAGATATTATAGCTAGTTAACACATCCATCAGATCATCACAGAGACTTGCCGTGACTCTATAGATCACAATACCTTATTATTATAAT
The DNA here is from genome assembly GCA_947579605.1 of Athripsodes cinereus. Classification (NCBI taxonomy): domain Eukaryota; kingdom Metazoa; phylum Arthropoda; class Insecta; order Trichoptera; family Leptoceridae; genus Athripsodes; species Athripsodes cinereus. Next base: position 19,961,116 of record OX388307.1, on the reverse strand, counting down.
TTAATTACTTGCAGATTCCGTGTTACGTTTCCTATTATTATTATTATTAATAGACTTTTTTTACACTTTCAGATCATATTATATTATATATTAACCAATTTCAGCCAACCAGTCAGCAATGTGATGATTATTTGTCTCGCATTACAAAACTTACTGACACCAATCTGTCAGAAACATAACACTTTACGAATCTTTGTTTTTTCGTACAACAACCATCTGTTATAATAATAATAATAATATGATAATCTTTCACATGTCAGAATTGTAACTGGAAATGTACGAACAACAATAATTGTATTGGAAATGTATGTATTTCTCTTATTCACCATACAATGAAAATAATATGTACACTGTGGTTTTAATTTTGCAGAGTAATTCTGACAATCTATGTTTGTGTTTTGACTCTATGAAATATTTGTAAATCTTAGATCTCTAAAAAAACATACATCACACATACCGAATTACCTATCTCATGAATAATACATGTTTTCTGTACCTACAGTTTATACGATTATGTTCAGTTGATAACTGAAAATGATTGAGAGAATAGATTGATAATATTAGACAAGCACCTAAATAATAAATGTACTAACCAATTATATTATTAAACCATCATCATACAATAACAACAATATTAGGTAGGTATTATTGAACGATTTTCATGTGAATTGTACTTGAGTTCTCTGAATTATGAATTTATAAAAATAAAACAACGATTGTTTCAAGACATTCACTCTATGTGATATATCATCTTCTACATATATAGGTACATAATATGCAACTAATTTCTATGTAAGGCTGCCCACGGCCAATAACTGCACAATATCTGTCTATACGTAACGTGGTACTATGTGAATACTGGATGGTATCATTACATTACATTAACTGAACCTTACATTACATTAAGAAATGGGAGGAAATAAAATGCACTATCACTAAGTGAATAAGAATGCATATCATTTGTAATTTTGTCCACCGGTTACCTCATTTATAAAAGAAACCCTAATAGTGTTGATAGGCAAACATCATTTTCATTATTTAATATTACACTTGTTTCCATCAATTTGGTAAATTAATTTAAATCAATTATAAAAGATAATATTTAAATTAAATCAAACACTGTTTCATTCCACTATGAGATTATTTTAATTATTATAACGTTTTCAATTACAATGTAGTCATACAATTATTACTGTCATACAAACTACAATTCAAATATTATCTTTTATAATGCATTTCCACAAAGCTACATTTGAGAATATAGAATATTTATAAAAATATATATTATTAAGCACTAGGTTACCGAAAGTTTTCGCCTATACTTGTAGGCATCTTCAGGGAAACATCAGTTTCCCTTTCCCTACAAGTATAGGCGAAATCGTTCGGTATCCAACCTAACAAAATGGAGATTAAACAGTGCTCAATAATATATATCTTATATTTTATTTCATAAAATTAAAAATGGATTTCCACAGTGTAAACACAATAACTCTTGAATAATTAATTTAAATCATATAAATCCAATTGTCTAATGAATATTATTCATATCGATTAATATATATAATGAGTTACAATCCATTGGATTGGTCTGCAACGAGTTTGGTTTTTCTTCTCCATTCGTCTCTATTCTCAGCCAGTCTTTTCAGCTCTACGTATGAGCCACAGTTCAAATCCCTCTTCAGTTGGTCCATATATGCGTCTCTTGGTCGGCCTCAGCCATTTGTTCCCTCGGTCTTACCCTCTGCGATGGCGATGAGTAGTCCTGGGTGCCTGATGTTGTGGCCAATCCAGTTAGCTCGTTGTTGGCTGATTATCTTAAGGAGTTGCCTTTTTTCGCCTACCCTGGTTAATACTTCTTCGTTTTCGACGTGCTCCGACCAATGGATCTTAAGCATGCGTCTGTAGCACCACATTTCAAAGGCCGCCAACCGTCCGCTTTCACTCTTGCTGATTGTCCATGTCTCACAACCATAAAGCAGAATGCTCCATACAAAGGCTTTAGTAAGGTTCTTCCTTACGCTTAAGTCGATATTTGGGGATTCCAATATCTTTTTGTTGAAGGCAATCCTTGCCTGGTTTATTCTGCTTACAATTTCTGCTTTGGAGCGTCCATCCTGGTTTATTCTGCTGCCCAGGTACACGAATTCACTTACTTGTTTGATGCTTACTCCATTTAAGGCAATGTTCGCAGTCGCTTCCTCTTTTCCAACGACCATACATTTTGTTTTTTCTTTATTTATTTTCATGTTGTACTTTGACAACAGAATACTTTCCATTTTTCCTAAGGCTTCGTTCAGCTCCATCTCGGAGTCTGCGAGCAGTGCTATGTCGTCAGCATATCTTATCATGTCGACCTTTTTCCCATTTATTTTTACTCCTGTCCAGTTCTTCATTTCTTCTCTCAGTTCATCAATGGCTCGCTGTATATAGCAGTTAAAGAGAGCTGGCGACATTGAGCATCCTTGTCTTACGCCTTGTTCGACCCTTGCTTCTGCGCAGCTCTCTCCGCTTTTAATCACAGCCATTTCGTTCTTGTATAAGCTCCAGATTGCTCTTCTGTCTTTATAACTCATTCCTATCTGGTTGAGGGTGTTAAAAAGTTGTTCCCATTCTACTAATTAATATTATATCGATTAATATTATTCTATTATTCATAGGTTAATTATTCAATATTATTCTTATCATATGAGTCTACAATTCAATATTATTCATATCAATAAATAGGGGTAAAGTTAAAAATACGCAAACGTGTAAATTTTTTAAACAAAGTTTTCCTTGCTACATATTTTCTTCTTCTTCATCGGAAGAAAAGGCAGGACATTATACTTTCAACTGATACAAATACTACTTATCTTCAGCTAATCCCAGCTTCTCCCACATGGGATAGCTAGAAAATTTACCGCGTGTAGAAATTCTAAAAAGTGTTTTTTTTTTTCATTTCCAAAATATAAATAATTTATGAAGGTAACGCATAATCAATAAACATTATTTGAAATTACCTACGTTTATGTATGGTAATAAGTGAAATGAAATATTTTTCTAAAAATTTGTTGGCATATTATAATGCAGGTTAAAATGAAACGTTGAAAGTAAAGTAGGTACAGCAATTATTTAAGTAGGTATAGGTATCTATATGTAAAATAAAGTCATAGCCAATAATAATATGACATTAGCTTTAGTGTTGGAAGTATTATACGAGATGTACCTACACGTGTACGCGAGGTGTTTCATAGGCGGAAATTATGATTATTAACATTAATAAATTGTTGATTTTCATACAATAATGTGTTCATAAATAATTTATTACGGGTTTTGTTTGGGTCACACACAGAATGTTTCAATTAAGTACACGAATAGGGCTACATTTACCGTGATATTAGAGCACTATTTGGTATATTAGCGACTATTACGGTGTCTGTAATAAGTACAAATTACGTGTCTTCATATTACTACGACCCTATGATTTGGTGCAATTGATTTACCATGCAACGTTGTGGACACGTATGATTACCATAACATTTATACTTTGACACACATTGCTCATGAATTTGGTTCAGATTAATATATTTTTACGATATTTAGTTATTATTTTTATAATTATTAATGAAAGAATTAGGTAGTAATTCACGACTATCATTTTTTTATGAAAGTTGAATATATCATAACTGAAAGTCACCATCTACACAATTTTATTTACTGACTAATATTTGGGATATATCAGCATTTTATTTTATATTTTTAATTATTTAACTTATCAATGGAGAGAATAACAGCGAAACGTGTCTACTAAATTTAAAAACTTGTTTGTTTTTCAATAATTCATTCTTTCTAGAATATCGAAGAAATAAAACTATGAGCTATAAGAGAAAATATTTATATTAAGTTACTACAAAGCGTCATTTACAAGCCCACAATATGGGTATTTTGTACTTGACTACCTTATAAAGATATAATGTCACAACAATGTTTTGCACAATACAATTTCTTTTCTATTTAAACAAAATAATACGCCGCTAACAAAAGAAGTTCATATTTTCTTGTATCTTTTTATCCATCGAAGTAGAAAAAAATAATGTGTTTTAATTTGCTGTTGTATGTTTTTCAAATCATTTCGCTCGTTAATAAGCGATTCCCTTTTACACTAATTACTACTTTTTATATATAATAGTTACATAAGATATATTGAACTTAATTGAAAAGTGTGTACCTTAAGTAATAATAAGTAATTACATAGAAACGTGAAATATGTAATTAAAATAAGTTGCAACTTATAACTTCCAAGTAAATGATTCCATTGTAAAATATATTATATTTATCAATAATTATATTAATTGTATATAGGTAAAGCGCAAAATCTAAAGCTGCTTATGTTTATTGTATTTACTTTGTTGCTCAACAACACTAAAAGTGGGCCCCACATAGGTATAAGTATTATGTATTTTACATTTCTAGAGATATGACTTCCTCTAGTTATATAGCAACATACTAAGTTAAATTTAATAACTGAATTTTATATAGTCAAATGTATATTTATTTATTCGTACATTGTTTAGTTATTCTTGCGTTTGAGGATTCTAGAAGTACGGTAAAGGACCTTCTCATCCTTTACTCTTTACTTGTATGAGATATATGAGAGAAAATTTAAGACGGATTAAAAAAAAACTTTTCTTATTTAATGTGCCTACGCTATCTTAATGTACTTGCATACTATGTAGGTATATGTTAACGTTTTAAATCACAAAATACAACATTAAATTGAAAGCAATAATATGGTGATATGATAAATATTATTTATCCAGCATTGTACACCTAATAATAGAATTTAAAAATAGTCGTAACTCAAAAGCATGCAGATGAAGTCGTCAGATAAACATATTATTATAATATAACCTATCATATCCATAATAATCTCATTACGATTAATTTACTTTTTGAAGTTTAATTCCAGTGAGCCACTAGACGTGATACATACAGTTCCCACAACAGATTATAAAGGAAAATATAATGATTATCTTGTTAGGTAGGGCGCTGATTGTACTCAATGGGCACAAGATACCTCAATCATCGTTCACTCACTCTATTTTACTTTTGCACTACGTGGATAAACAAAATTATGTCATAAACAATACAAGAATCATCTGTGTTTGGAAAATTTAATAATACAGAGGAAGTAAGTGGCGTTTAGATTCAACTCAACTTTTCATACGAACTATAAAGTAAGCTTTTTTATATTTCCATTCTGTCACAAGAGATGTATGAATTCCAAGATATGATAAAAGTAATTTTAGACTATAAACGATAACATCTTTTCCATTTCTCTAAACAACATTATATTGAGTAGTGATTCCTTAAATAAACATTTTAAATACCGTCAACTGTCGCAAATCTTTGTAAGGATTGTAAGAATGAGAATGTTTTATAATAATCATAATACAAGAACGCATCATGTAAGAATGTGTACGAGTAGGTATATCAGCACTGTCTGATTGTATACCAACTAAAGGTACTCACTACTCCGTAATAAATTTAGTTATTCTTTTTTTTTTTTTAAAAAAAAAAGATATATCTGGGTTTTGTTATAAACCCAAATACAACCTTATACACCTTTCACAGTAAGCTAAAAGCTTGTGTCGTGAAAGGGGAGTTTGCCGGCACCTGGGATCGAACCCCGGACCTCATGTTCATAAGGCCGAGACTCTACCTCCAGGCTACCGACGAACTCATAATCATTCTATATCAGTGGTTCTTAACCTGGGTTCGATCGAACCCCAGGGGTTCGGTGAGTCAGTCTTGGAGGTTCGGTGAAAATCATTTTAAAGGCAAGATAGTTTTCGGTGAAAATTATTTTAAAGGTAAAATCATTTTAAAGGCAACAGCAGATGTCACACTGATTTCAAGTAAATATTAATTAATATGTTTCATTTTTTGATTTAACCATTAAAATTTAATGTTTTGATTTTTGTTTTATATTTTTTTTTCATTTTGTACACCTATATATAAATATATACCATGTTTTGAATTTGTAAAATCTAATTTTATTTTTCAAATTAGGAGGGGTTCGGTGAATGCATAATATGTAACTGGTGAGGTTCGGTACCCCCAAAAAGGTTAAGAACCACTGTTCTATATACTTTACATAAATTATGGCATTTCTTATAATAACTACTTGCTTACTGCTTGCAGTAGGATATATTATGCTAACCTGTAGCTACTGTACTTGAATCATCTACATACTTACATCCTAATAAGATATCATTATACTTATGTAGATACCTATAGAACCTAACTAGGTAGCTGACGAAATAATACAGTAGGAATGAACAAAGCACGCGAGAGCAAATTTGTATCACGCTGGTTCTTCATTACGTAGCTAAATAAAATGTATACGTGTAGATTCAAATACCCATCGTTATAGTTATAAATATAAAACACAATAATTGTAGAACTTAACATGAAAATTTGTTAGTAGATACCAAGTTCCCTAACTTGACTTTACTTGTGGGAGATGTTGTGATATAGGTAGGATGTATAGATAGGATGGAGAGAGCTTTGGAAGAAAACATTGACAAAGATCAACTTTTGCTGCGCATCATGAATCATTTTACAACTACCTATGTGTAAAAAGAATAGTAGAAAAGCAATGATCCACGAGGAGGCTAGTATAAGTTATCCATAACATATACCATCATCTATAAACATATTACTAAAATCACTAACACAAGACCCTGTAGACATATAGCATTATGGACACCTTCTATAATAATATGTGTCCATTGTACTATATACTAATGATAATAATAATACCACAATAGTCCCTTTTGTATGAGTAAGTAGGTGGTAGGAGAGTTATTGACCCTTTATTGATAGGTAGATAAATCTCACAAGTAATAACCATAATCTGTCAATGTTATGTACGTATGTAAAAGTATTTGTACATTGAATCGTAATATCATATTTATTATACAAGTGTGCATTGTGTAAGTAGATGAGATACGTGTGGTTTTGTCACATGCATTCATCAAATTATATTAGTATTGTTGAAATGAAATTCAATTAGATATGTTATGATGGCTGCAATGTGACCACGCATTATATTGACAATAGGTGGGCACGAGTAGGTATAATATTCAAAGCATTTCTATTGGTACCTATGTAGGAATAATAATATAGAGTATTCATTGCCATGCGATTACTTATTGATAATAGGTGTAATTACATACAATGCAATTTTCTTTTTTCAAGCAATCTCGGGAAGTATGTACCTACTAAAGGGAATTTGCACAATGTGTTGGTTACGCACATGAGATGTCTGTTGAGTAATATTCTTAAGATCTTCACTCAAGCAGGTGTGAAACATACAGTAAAATACAAAAACTACGTTTAAAAATGTATGCACAAAAAGTAGTGATAAAGATGTGCAAAGAAAAACAAGTAAATTCTTCTATACTTTTGAATTTTTTTGCAAAGACGTATAATTTAATTATCAACGCAATATTGTTGACACTTTTACGAAATGAAGTGAAAATTCATATAGTGAGAGCATTCATGAGTCTAAATATAGATATTTATACATAAACACTATGTAGGATACTGTCACAATTTGTGTTTTGCAAGATGCATTTTATTGTAAAATTAGGCATTATTCACTCGATTGCGGGTGCATTGGCATAAAATTAAACAACAACAACAACAAGAAGATACTGTCACACGTCACTGCTATAAGTTACAAAGAGGAAAATTATCAAATTAAATAAAATAAATATTTATTATTTTGTTTTGTGTTACTGTTGAGTATGACTAACGCACGACCGGTTTCGCGGACTCCGAGTTCGCATCATCATAATTTCATAATCATCATAATTTAAAATGAAGTGTTACAAAGTAAATGCCGATACAATTAATACAAAGAGGAAGTTTAATTATTTTATTACACAATAACTATTGTGAATATCCACAAACCTACGAGTAGACAAGTACATAGTTATTGATTTATGTCGCCACTCCATTTATCCCACTATATTTTTTTTATTAAATAACCTCACAGAGTATATATGAAAATTACGCTACATATATACCGTGCAATATAATAATCCATATCACAGAACATAGCTGTGAACAAATCGATCCCCTTTCCCTCAGCATTATAGTAAGCAAAGGATTTGAAATGAACGTCATAAAAAAAAATAATCAAACACATAAAATCCCTGTATCATCTACAAACAGACATATATTATATACATATTATCGTTTTCCCTTTTTCGTTTAGTATTTTATTACTTTCAGAGTAGGTATGTTTAAAAAAAAAAGTATTCCTGATAGCTTAATTTTGGACTTCAGGACGCAAAATACGCATTTTTTGTTGTTGTTATAAATTTATAACTCTTTTTCTTTTGTATATAAAAAAAACAATTAGGAATAAGAGACATTGCAAAAAGTTTTTAGATGACCTCTGAATTACTTATTAAATAGAAGATAAGAATAAGTGTTTTTTTTTATCTGAGAGTCGTTATCAAAATATTTGTAGTAATTTAGGAGTTTTGTCGTCTTACCAAAGTAATACAGAAATATTTATAAACATCCACGTGACGTGACTCGTTATATTTACCTGCAAAAAGTACAAAAAAATAAATTAAAATTGATTATCTTAATATAGTTATTTAAAATGGGCAAATTTAAAGTAGCACAAAATAAAAATAATACGTACCTATTAAATTGTACATCATTCAAATGTGTACAAGTTTATGGAATAAATACAAAGATATTGTAATAATTTAATAAGTTGCATCGTAATAATAATACAAGTCCATTACACGCCATTATGTTTCCAAATATTAATAAAAACGCTAAGCACAATAAAAATAATAATAAAAGATTATGTAAATTGAATACAACCTTGGACATTATAATAATACATAGATAGATAGGTATGGTGTCTATGGTGTTATTATATATAGCTTCTAATATGTTAAAAAGTAACGGTCATTTATATTATTATAGGTATATAATTATGTCTAGAATGTATTGTGGGTGCTTCCATATATCTATACAAATATATTATTACATAGTAAGTATGTATTATATAGGTATTTGAATACCATTTCTCCCAGGCAGGTAAGTATATGATGATATATCAGAGACATAGGAAATGAACTAATGGATATCGAAATATTATTGTGATCAATCAATCAGAATAATATAAGTATAAATTATCCTTTTCGCTATATAAAAAATGATGATTATGTCAACTAGTTCTAAATATTCATCTATCGACATTAGCGAAATAGCCAACGGACCGCATACAATAAACGGGTAGATCCACGATCAATCTTATTTAGCCACTCCGAGCAAACATAATATTTGCCGCCCTTTACAATGACACCTTATTTTTTTTTTATTTATTGAAAAATATTACAAAAATACATATACTTACACATTTACTAAAATGCACTTAAAAATCTATTGTTTACTATCCCATTAAAAGAGTTATACTTGTGTATGGATTATATATATCTGGATTTTTGCTATAAACCTAAATACAACCTATTATACCTTTCACAGTAAGCTAAAAGCTAGTGTCGTGAAAGGGGAATCTTGCCGGTACCTGTTATTGTAATTTCCACAATTTGGCATTGTTGATCAATGTCCATCCTTTTTAGGTCTCAATTATCAAAATTTAAAAGTCTTCGACACACAAAATTTTCTTATATTGGGACATATAATTACATAGAAAACGAGGCATAGAAACTCGTACCATGTGTTTAGAACTCAAAGATATCCTACTCGTATATTGGACTATGAAAATTTCAAGATGGTGCACTGTGATGTTGATAGAGCACGATGTCATAGTGTTTTGAGTTGTGTACCTATATAATATATATTATTATAATTATGTATCCTGTTGTAGTGGCACACAGATTCATACTGAGAGTTATACACTGCTGGGATTTCAGACATCTATTTAAATCATTATATTTGCCATCATTTTTAAGCTTTTCAAATCCTAGGCAAATATTTATACTAAGAACTTTGATAAGATATCATTTCAATATGGATGACTCTACAGCCATGAAACATTCTCTAAATATACGATCAAAAATTGGAAAAATTAGACTTCACCCAAGGAAGAATACTGCACATGGGTAGCGGAGTGCCTTGTTTTCATCGCCCAATATATAAAATAATTGTTTCGATAAGAAGAATAAAGTTTCATTGTCGGGAAGACTCCTTCAAAAAGATTATCTTTTCGGTGTTCTGTGTAGCATTTTTTACTATGCAATAAAGTTTATTGTATCTCTTCCTTATGGTTTCGAAATACTCGATACTCGTTGATTTTCTATTAAAAAATAAAAACTGGAGTTTCTAGTGTTCCTAGATAATTAACAGTGAATTTAAAAGACATTATTTTTTATTAATTTTTCAAAAATATCCATCCTAGTAGTAATAATACGTAGGTATACGAAAATGTACCTAAATGTTGTCCATCCACGCATACAAAGGTACCGCTTGCGGTCAGTTGAGATATGTTTCATTATTAACGGCCGGTCTCAATAAGCGATCTATCTCCGAACTTTTGTTAAAAATCGATCTATCTTTACGTTTTTCCGTTTCAATAAACATAGCTGAGATAGAATCGCTATCCAAATTCTCCATCTATCTCTCGGAGTGCTGCGAGTTATATAATGTATGGAAATCAACGAAAATGCGTTTCAATATCCTATCTCAAGTTGTTAGTCGTATCCGTGGTAACAAATTTTTGTATGGTTTTGTTATCGCCGGACTTTGACAGATAAGATCTGTTTACAGTGGAGTTTATGCAGCTATTCCTGTCCACTGCTGAACATAAACCTCCCCCATATGTCTCTCTATCTCTGTCTTGGGCTTTCTGCAACCAGTCACCAGCGATTCTTTGACTTTAAGAGGTTGTGGTAAAATAAAAAAATGTATTCAAGCGACGAAAGCGATTAAGAATTATTCGAAGCTGGAGTATATTTTGATTATATATAAAATTCTCATGTCACAGCGTTTGTTACCATATTCCTCCGAAACGACTGGACATATTTTGATGAAATTTTGTGTGCTTATCGGTTAGATCTGAGAATCGGTCAACATATATTTTTCATATCATTAAAAGCTAAGGGTGGTCCACCCCGAATTTTTTTATTTTATTTTTTGGACAAATTTTATATTTTTATTTTTTATATGGCGAGTCATTAATAAATACATACAGCACTAAATTGTCACCCTTTTACCATTAACACCTATTTTTTAATAGCGATATAAGTATATGGCAATGACAAAAAGGATATACTTGTCTGAAAGAAAGGGTGTGAGCAATCGCGGGCGTCCGAGAGCCACGTGGATCAAATTCTCAAGGACGGCCGCGTGTTCAGTAAGAGGAACCGACGTGCGTGTATGAGAAACTGTATGAATGTGGAGGAAGCAAAGGAAGTTTGTAAAGATATATCTGTTTGGCGTTCCGTTCTCTCTGCCTACCCCACTTGGGACACGGCGTGAGGGCCGTGAGGGTATAGTAAAGTATGGTAGTATAATGTATATGGCAAAACATCGTGTTTCTTAAATCCTTGGGCGCGCATATAATCATTTTTAGTGGTATTAGTAAAGTTTTTTAATATTTTTTAAAATGAAACACGAAATATAAGTATTCCACTATTGACTTTATTTATTTTTGCGAGCCGGCTTGCAAAAATAAATAAAGTCAATAGTGGAATAACTATAATATCGTGTTTCATTTTAAAAAATATTAAAATGAACTTCCACGAAGAACCGTCGGTCGATAAATTAAACTTTGTAAAGTTTTTTGACTCAAAACATTCGTAATTATAATATGATGCGGATATCAATCGCATCGGCAATTGGAGGGAACAGCGATAGGAACCCTATCTATCTCTGGCCACTTACTTTTTCTTTATTGAGACGCGGGTCGAAGATAGATACGAATTGGCGTTCTATCTCGGATCGCGTCGACAAGGCTATCTCGGTTAGATTATTGAGACCGGCCATAAATGAAACACGTTCTGTTTTATTGCACTTTAATATTGTGTCTTTACTTATAATAAACACTAATAAATAATCAAAACTATAAATAAATAATATATCCATCTCGTCTATAATCATCACTTAAATTATTATTACTATGCAACGCAACGTGATAAGCACATATCTACCTAATAATATCATAGTGGCGATGATCGAAATGAAATTTTACAATATTTATTATAGAATTAATGCTTAGAATGTGTGTCAAATCTAGCAGGCATATTGTTCCTACTTAGTTTTGTGGTACTGAGGGTCTAAAAATTACATAGGTATTAGTTAGATATTGTGTCATAATTATGACAAATCCATCACTTTTCTATAACTGGGATATCTAATCGAAACCCTCCTTGCAGTAAACACGCAGGAAATCCCCACGCTTTAGCATTAACTCTGTTTTTGATTTCCAATGTAAATTAGAGGAAGAAGGCATAAAACTAATCATCATCCATCAGCTTTCATTTTGGACAATTTATTTCACTCATATATATGTACATTTTCATGAATTTCTAATCTTATTGCACATCTTTACACTACTCCGCCGCTTTGTTTTATTTAGGATACGAATAATTCTTCATTAGTTTTATAAAGAGTATTGAGTATAAATTATAAGTACCAACATATAAATTACTGACATCATTAAATATAAACATCAATGTGAAGATATATAGAATGGAAATCATAAAGTGTTAATTGCATTTTATTATAGGTGGATATTCGAGTATTAAAACTCATCACTACTAGTCAATTTACTTGTAATAGTACTTTAATAACCTAATAAAAATTATAATAAATAACTTCATACCTACAAGACAAGTACACATACTGATAGATACAGTACTCGCATCTGTGTATAATTATTTCTTAGGGAAAGTATTCGTTTCTCAAATATGTACCTCTCTTACAGTGTGGCGATTTGTAATTTTCGTTTATTTTTCTCATTAATGAACTCAATATTATACCGTCGGCGAAACGATCTCTAACAACAGGGATGATTTTGGCATCATTATATCAATCATTTCTAGTTTATTTACAACAAACTCTCTCTTAAAATAATTTGCAGGTACCGAAATTGCATAGCTACTGTCTATCGAAATCATATAATCATAATTATTTGTGTAAGTAGGTAAGTGAAATATTGAGTCCAGATAATGAATGATAAATTATAAAAATAAATAACCAACCAGCCGGATGCATGTGGTTACATGAATTATCAATTCGTCTAGGTTTACAACATTTTTTCATAAAATAATATTATCGTAACAAGCTGAGAACAAATCTCAATAGTTCACCAAGAAGACTGGTATGTGGGTTACATTCACGGTGGCACATTCTACATTCATCAGCTGAGAAGTTATTGTAAAGATTTAATTAAACATATGTACCCGTACTGTACCTACACGTAACATAACGTCATTCATTTCGATAACAATGATACCAGAGAAAGGGACGTGTTGTATTATTACAATTAAATTGGAATGAAGACGTGTGATGATGTGAGACGAAGTCATTCAAAGTGTACCCATGTACCTACATAATATATACCTACCTACTAAATAGTACACAATAAGTATTTTCAAACATCTATCTATTATCATAAAATAAATTAAACCTATCATGAATATAGTTTACAAGCATGCTATTTAGTTTAAAAAAAACACCAAAGGTGGGATTCTCGCATATGCGTCTTTTTACAACCAACCCGGACAAAATAAAAATAAATATACTAAACATTTTTTTACTTAAATACCTAAATTTTAAATTTCTTGATTGACATAGCATACAGTAGATTCAAGAACCATTACATCGATAGGATATTGCAGGTTTTTTTTACAATGTGTTTCACCAAATTTCCGACTATCCAAAAACAATAATAAATTTCACCGTTACATAGTACGGTTGTACCTACAAACTAAGCATTATTATAGTAAAACATTAATTATTATTCTAGTACAATCCATATAATGTCACAGTCAGTTTAATCCATCTACGAATAAAACTATAGGTACGCTATTGTATACAAGGAGAAGTAATTAGGCAGTAAGTCCATATCAATAGGCAATACAATACCCCCTCATCATAGCTGTATCAGTTACATCCGATACACTCGTACAAACCCAACCCAACTAACTTACTCTTACACATAGTCTTCAGCATGTTCCGCCAGAGAGATTTCAATACCGAGGATGATATGGCGATATCTATTATGTTATTACAACATACCTACCTACTCCACTACCACGGGATACATAACAATTACAATAATTAATATTGTATTATAAGATACCTATGTATACTCATGTATCTTTCAACTAAACAATGTTTAGATACATCACTTACTTACATACTTAAAGAAATAACAGGGTGAAGAGATATGAGATAGTATCATCAAAATAATTATAATACATAATTACCTACATACCTACATAGTTTGTATCTACATACCTGTAACGTATTTTTAGCGTATGCAAAAAGCACTGCATGTTTGTTGCAAAAAAATTAGGTGCCCTAATTAGTTTTAAAATTCGTACCTATACGAAAATTTAATAGAATGTGAACTTTCTCATATTCATACCGAAATCGAACATTTTGATACAGGAGATGACGAAATTTAAAGGAGTAATTTTTTTTTATTCTTTTGATAAAAAATGATAAAAGTCAATTTTATTTTCATAACAAAAGCATAACCAACATAAAAGTCTAGTCCCACTGCTACATACGTAATACAAATTAGTGATGTAACAAATATTCGTATTCGCATAAAAATATGCGAATGTTTTGCGAATACTATTCCGGTAATAAAGTATCGGATATTCATTAAAAGTTTCGGATACTTACCCGGTACATTGTAGAAACAGGTACTGCAAGTAAATATTCTTTAAGAAAACCGAGGAGTTTTGAAATATTTTAAATTCCTATACCATTTTGAAAATTCGGCGACGGGGGGGGGAGTAGAAATTTTAATGATTGAGCAACATTGTAGAAATCTAAGCAAGTCAATATTCGCGAATGTCGGCAACAAATATTCGCATTCCAAGACAATATCCAAAATCACACATTCGTTACATCACTAATACAAACTGAACATGTTGTAATTAAGAATAGCAATAAGACTCGTACAACATCAACTTACATTATATTGCTTATTGAATATACAATACTATATAATAATTGTTGCATTCTAACGCTTCATTGAACTATGATTGGAATCTTTTCATCATTCATCTGCATATTTGGCATTTTACAACTGTTGACCCTTTAGAAATACATAAATTATATTTAATATTAATTGATACTCGTAAATATTTATTTATAAATTATTTACTTGTCTTATTATTTAGCATAATATTAAACATTTCCCCATTTGTAAAAATATAATTTTCATATTGCTTTATGTAGTAACAGTAAATGCAAATTGCTGTGTCTCATAAAATTAATAAATATCAGTTTTATTGTTAAAAGCTTATTCGAATTAAATTCCTATATTACCGAGAATATACCGGTATTACCTACTATCATCTAGGCATTGAATGCAGTTTTATTGATTTTCGATTAACAGTAAGAATTCCATTATTATCCGCAAGTTTGAAAGTGCCCAGTGTAAATTAGTTAAACATCGCGTATAAGATATGTACTTAACATCTTTAATTCAGCGATAAGATATGCCACATATGCTGAATTTCTAATTTATTTATAGGCACGGAGAGGACGATTATGGAAGGCAATCAAGATGGCATGAGTACATAAGGCGAAGACTACCAATCGTCAACAAAGCCATGTCAATGAATCTCCTTCGACATCCATGAAGAGGGAGACCAAAGAGTAGCTGGATGACATAATGCAATAGAATACTGCGGAGAAATAGCCTGGATGAAGATGAATGACATACGCAACAGAAGAATATATAACCTTATGACGAAAAGAGCCGAACACAACAGCCTTCAGTGGCAATAAATTAGGAAAATGCCAGGAAGAAGAAGAAGAACAGACGATAACGCTTCCATTACGCTTCACATTAACTATTTCCTTCACATCAATTTAAATTAGTGAAGGCATGTTTGTGCTCTGTAGGCAAATACATTCTCATTGATTTCAGTCACAGATAATCGTCGATAATTAACTTTTCTCACCAAATAAACACGAAGGTTCTATACAAACATATCACAATAGATATCTTGGCATATACATACGCATGTTTATAAATAATAAATTTATTTATTTATTTATTTATTTATTCTTTTTGCACATCATCATTACATTACAGTGTTAACAAAATAATACAACTTTTTAAAAACTAGGACGATGTGCAGTGGCGAGATTATCACTATAAAGTAATTTCTTCCATCTAACCACGACACATTGACATAAACCTAGTAAAAACTAATTTACTTAAAAAAAAAACATACAAGACATTAACACACAACAAAAGAAAAATAAAAGAAAATTTAAAATAACATTTGACACACACCCAACATGAGGTAGGGATTATGGATTAGAGGAGGGGAGGGGGGGGGGGCTAGGGAACGGATACTGAGTTAGAAGATAGCATTTTTTCCTTAACACAAGATTTAAAAACATTGAGCGATTGTGAAACTCTATGCGAAGAAGGAAGATCGTTCCAACAACGAGCACCATAAACTGAGAATGATTTCGAGAAATAATTGGTACTGTGTGTAGGAATTGCCAGAAGACGCTCGTTATTGGATCGCAATGGTAGGCCATGGCTCGCTAAATACTCGAAATTTTCTTTTAAATAGTAGGGAAAAGACGTGGAATAGAGTATTTTGTAAACTAGTGATAGAATATGAAGTTCACGTCTTTGATGCACAGTTAGCCACTTAAGATTTACTCGATACTGGGAGATATGATCAGACCTCTTGAGATTGAAAATAAATCGGATACCATAATTTTGAAGTCTCTCAAGTTTATTTGACAGGTCTTGGTTGATATCGAGATATACTGCATTAGCATAATCTATGAGAGGCAGCAGCAGAGATTGAACAAGTAAGGTTTTGATTTTAGTTGGAAGGAACATTTGATATCTTTTAAGAGAATGCAGTGAATAGAAAAATTTTCGACGGATTGTATTCATATGCTGCTGCCAAGTTAGTTTTTGGTCCATAATCACACCAAGGTTCTTCACTGTTGTTGAATAAGGGATTACATCTGAGTTCATTGTTGTATTGGGCACGGTCATGGATTTGAGTTTTGAAATGTGATAATGACTGCCGAGGAATATTGATTGAGATTTAGATAAATCAACATTATGCTATTGCTTTCCACATTGTATATATATATACAATAATATATTAATATTATGTATGATGTAGGTACTATACGTACGTGACTGTCTGACTAGAATGTCAGTTACTGTCAATTATTATTTTGTTTAGTGTCAGAAGTTTGAACTAGATCCCATTTCACTACACAATAAAGGTTCATTCATTCACATCATCACGACATTTTCCACAAGTAAGGTAGCCAGCGAACCAACTGCATATAATACACATGCGAATTGTCCTCTCAGTGCAAATAAAAGTTAAGACATTCAGAATGGATGTCATGCCTCACAGCGGTATGTTATGTTTTATGTGTATATAACATAACACACCGCAATACATATTGAGGAGTGGGGAAAAATATGTTCTGATAGATTTCTGGGTAACCTCCAGTAATGTGTTGTCGGCATGCTTACTGCCAAAACGTTTACCACTAGAGGTAAGTGATGAGCCCTCTGCCAAAAGGCATGGTGATGACCCACAACTGCAGGCTACCCAGAAACCTATCATAATATATAGGTGAGACGTTAGATAGGTAGGTACATCTACTGTGCAAAGAAATAATGTATTTTTACAACACAATCAAATTATTTACCTACATTTATACTGTCCAAATACTGCCAATAAAATTGATTATCTTACAAGTATGTACAATTCATTCCACGCGCCACACACTTCACAATAATTTTGTAAATTTTTAGGTTGTGTTATATCATTTCTGTAATACGTTAAAAATATTTTGATGTGAATGATATTATAAACCTATTTATTAATTTTCAGAATTGTAAAAACGTTTACTTTGAAAAGGACACCGCATGACGAAGCCTTGGTCACTACAACAAAGTAACAAGTAAAAGTTTGAAACATATCTTGAATTTGCTATAAGTAGGTATGGAGTTTTTTTGACCGAAAATAATATCGTTTCCAGTTAATTAACTAGATTCCAGCTTATTTTGAGTCATTGCTACATTAAAATGATGGTGTTACTAAATACATTGGTTGTACAGTCTAAACATAGAACTTAATTGATATAGATAATATGATAAACACTTTATACTGTGTAGATGTTCTAGAAATGTAATATTATACTTATCAGATGAGGAAGTTTAATAATTATTCATTGTATACATCCCTATTCCCCACCCCGCCCAATGCACATCAATCATGCGGCGAGGATCTGTCGAAGGGCGGAGTTGGAAGACTCACTTTCTGGAACCCATACATATGTACATACTGCTCCGGAATATTTCAATACCAGATTTTATTTATACCTCTGTGACAAGATGATATTTTATTAACTAATTCCATATTTATTTACAATATAGATTTTTAAAATAGATACTCGTATGTACATGTAGGTATATCTACTATGCTTTTACATACATATATTTACTTATCAACCTTTGTTTTCTTTTTGCTTCAACATCGTGAAGGTGGTACAACTAACCGAGTTACAGTAAAAAAAAAACTATACAGAGTCCATTCATTGAGATGACGTTTATTTTGTAAAACTTCATATTAATTTATGTAGGTGAATTAATACAAACTGCTTGAGTTTTGCTATAGTAAGAGTTTGCGTTTATTTCCATAAATTGATACATAGTTCGTTGTGGGTTCGATAAAAACTTAAGAAAATGCGAGAAATCTTAATAATTAATTTAAGTTTCAATTATGACGCCTATAATATGATTTCTTGTTGTTAGGTTTCAATTAAACGTATGACATTAATATTTTTTACAATTTAATAAAAATAAGCCTTGCGGTATTTTGTACTCAAACATTTTTTTAACAGTTAGGTATATTTTTACAGCAAAATAATATCTATATATTTATATACTTACTAAAGATTGTCTAATAATTAATTTTAATTAACGATCACGTTAGCAAAATAAAGATTCAAATAAATATTATATTCGTATGTGTAATACACTGTAAGTAATTTAACGTGTGTGAGATCTAGAAGAATAACTATGTATGCATAAATTAATTTCAAAGGAATTCCAATAGACATTACTTAATTTGGAAGATTTATACTAATAAATTGTTTTTATTTAAATTAAATAATCATTTAACATTGAATTTGTGTGAATAATATTTACCTGTCTTGATGATCATTTGATACAAATATTTATTTAAACGTAACACTCGCTTATAAATGAGTGTAGTTATAGAATATTTTTCAAAAATTAAATTTGACGCCTTGATACGCTGATATTTTTATTGTTATAAATTACATGAATGCTATCTGAAAATTATAGATTTACATAAAATTATCAGCTCCGCAAAAATCGATAACAACTGTCTAATACAGTATTTCCCAAACTATGGGTCGCGACCCACCAGTGGGTCGTGAGCGAATATTGAGTGGGCCCTAATGGACGATTCACCACCGTATAAGACATGAATAAAAAAATGTTGGAGAAAAAAGGCTAAAAGGCTGGTTTCAAGATTGGAAATTTTTCCTAGATGGGTCAGAGCCCAGTCAACTTTGGAAACCACTGGTGTAATATAATCTTTGTACGCATTAAAAACTCACACCAGATACCATTATTTGAAGCCTGCAAGGCGGCGCCAACACTCAATAATCTACATAACGTAGGTATAACTTTGCGTATTTTGATATAATTACCGTGTTATATTATAGTTTATTGAGATCTTATAAATATTAACTATTATTTGTAACTAATAAATTGATGAACATGCCACTGGCAGTATATTATTAAAAGTTAATACATAGGTTTATAGCAATCTTAATGACAAACTTTTAATCTAAACAAGCGGATATATTAATATCATAAAAACTATAATTATTATTTGATAATATTTTGCACATGTTACGGGTCAATAACCGATTAGTCTTTCGAATAAATTGAATTCATTATAAAAGTTGATTCTGAGGCAATAATTATCGTACACAAAAAATCATAATATTAACAGTTATACCCAATGATGATATCACGTAGTTAACGCTACGTCCTTGGCAAATTATTTCTTGAAAATATTGACTAAAAATACATTTTCCTAGGTAGCTATAAATCAAACAAGTAAATAGTTACAATAATATGTAGACGTCCAATAACCATTGAAACTTTATTCGCTGTACGCTGATTGGGTAATTATTTTACCACAAAATGATGTTCAGGCAAATATTCTACCTTCTAGATCTAAATAGATTTTCATTTTCTAAAAGTAGGTACGCAAAACAGAAAAAATGTATAATATTTTAAGTGACATCCAGCAGTGAGGAGAGAAGAGCTAGCAGTAGGCAGAAAATATATTTTATTTGTCTTTCTTTTGGAAATATTCATTCTAGTTTATTTATCTTCTATTTTCATGTTATGAAATATAAATTATTTACATAATTACTTTAAAACTATTAAAATAAATATACGACTGATTGCCTACAACATAAGTATGGTAAATTTTGTTTTCAACTTTAAAATGGTTTTTAACAGTTACTCAATAATGAGCATAAACGATATGAGAAATAATAAACTTATAATTCCAGTTATACCTACTTATCAAAATAAAATTAATTCAATTATCAAATATAAATAATCATTCATAATAAAAATATTAGCGTTACCTATAACAAACTAACATGAATATTTTATTAAACATCGGTGTGGTGGCCACTTCACATATAGATTATATTCCATATTTAATTATGCTAATATGGAAAAAATCCCTATTTTGATTTTGTTTGTAGTTATTTTTAATTAAACCAAAATATTCAACAAATAAACCGTTAAAATACTGAATTGAAAAAATAATATAACACACACGGTTTATTGATGTTTCGTTTAACTAGAAGGAGGAGAAACTTGATTTAGCCTAGCGTAAACATCGTAATAACATCCAATGGATTAACTCATAATTACATGACGATAATATAATAGCAATAGATAGATATGGGTATAGATAACATCAATTGGACATGACAGGAAGCACAGAGGTAATCTTAATTCAATAATTATTGACGGAGTTTTCATCTTGTAAAATATTTGTAAATTTAATACCTCCGGTTATAATACAACCATATAAGAATAATTAATCTAATATGAAAGAAATACATACGTACAAGTATTTGCCCATACCTAATCATTCATTGGGTATAATAAATCTTCTAGTCAATTCCTTGTAAACCTAGCGTATATCACATATCCGTTTCTATCGATTTGCGAGAGTAATGAGTTTACACAAAATTCTTGAAATCAATTGATTAAGTTATATTATTTTTAACGTAGATTAGATTATATGAAAAGATTCGCGATGGATAATAAATAATATAAATGTGAAATTTAATTCAATGTGAGTTAACCCGAATTCTCCTAGTGTCCTCATATGAGGACGGAAACAATGTACATTAAAATTGACCATAACAACTAAACAATAAGCGTGAGCATGTCGAAACATGAACTATCCTACAAGCAAGACACTCCTCTTTATAAACATATCATTGTATCTTTGATTTTAGTCGTGGGTGGATGTGTGCATCATTTCAAAATTACCGTATTTTGAAAATTCACAAAAATGATGACCTCTTCCCGAAAGTATTTAAATATTTATTTTTTACGTTTCTAAATCTATAAAATATATATGTAGGTCAATTCTTATATCATTAGCGGATTTGGTGGCACAAATAATGCTTATTTTTGTATAACCAATGATGATATAACCTTTTTTAACTTTTACTATCCTCATATGAGGACACTAGGAGAATCCGTGTAGTTTTCATAATATTTTTTCCTATTTTATTAAGTCTATTGAGGTGGACTCAATCTTTCTAAATTTGACCTTGATTTGGCTTCTAATATTGTATTGTTATCAAAAATATCTCTAGCACCTTGGTTCAAAAGCTGCAGTCTTTCTGCAGGTGCTCACAATTGGTTTTCAGGCAAGCAATTGTTTTTCACTCCATCTTCCTTGTATGAATTTCCATCAGTAAGTTGGCTGACTTCCGGAGGTTCTATGTATATATCTCAAGGAGTCTGATCATATTGATCACCGTTTTCTAGTAGAACTAGTATTTCTACTAACTTGAAACGTCTAAAACGAGATTGAAATACAAAAATAAGTAAAACGCCGAAGACAATATGAATAATAAAATAGGAAAAAATATTATGAAAACTACACGGATTCTCCTAGTGTCCTCATATGAGGACACCCCATATTTCAGGAATGGATTTTCAAAATTAAAAAATAACACCACAGTCTCAAATCTTATCATATACTTAGAGTTTATACGTAATTTCACATTTATTGGATAAGTATTTCTTATTCCCGGAGAATTCGGGTTAATATTGTCGCTTTGTAATACCTACAGACCTATATTTTAACGCTACTACTACTACTACTATCCGATCACGACAATTCCCACAAGTGTGGTAGCCAGTAAAACCAACCGCATTCAATAAACACACAAACTATCCTCTCCGTGTCTACAAAAATTAAGACATTCAGAATGGGTGGCAGACCCGATCGCTGAAATCAAGGTATAAAATGTTTCAATTTTTAGTCTTCTGAGTAAGCATTTACAACTATATACACCTGCTACCTTCTTATATCCTGTATTTATGAGCATTTTACCTATACTAAGACTTACATTTCTTTGTCTACTCATACCTACATTTCTTTGTCTTACCTTGAGATTAAAATTACCTTCCAACTAACGTAAACCACCAGAGTTTACATAATCAGTATAACTTGTTAACTGAGTTGTTAAGTGCAACAAAAGTCTAAACCTCTTAAAGTTTATTCTGAGATATGAAGGTAAAAAACTTATTAATTTTTATTGTTTTTGTTTCATTCCTTTAAATCTATAAAATACCAAATTTTGTCAAAAAATAAAGATAAACATGTATATATTTTCATAAAACTTGACGAAATGACTTACAATGCAAAAAAAATACATCAGTCACCTTATAACTTAGGAATATAGCTGAGTTTGTTTTAGGTTTTTGTTACATTATAATACATATATATGAGGAATGAGATGTTCAAAAGACGATTATATTGAAAATTCAGGAAATTGTGGGTTAGGCTTTTGTTGTACTAAACAGCTCAATTATGTACCTAAATACAATGGTAATTTCAAATAATTGCTAAACCCACAAGCATCATACTTGCGGTTTCGCTAAATGTACTCGTAATAAACTGAAGAAATTAAAGCTTTAGTTGGTAACACTTTGTATTATACCTATCACAGTAGTATGTAATCCCTTGGTAGTTTCTTAAGGATTTAAAATTTTATTATCAAATATCTCTAGGCATGTGCCTTATATGTTTCCTTACTTACTTCAATTTACTTTTCGTATGGCCCGGTGTTGATAAATCTTAGCCCATGTGGGCTGCGTCGTGTCCTCTACAGTCTTGGCTCCAGTGCTGAGAGCCAGTTCATGTTTCCTTTATATTTTATATCACAAAATTCGATAACCCTTATGGGTAAACCTAACTACAATACCCACGTTTTACAATTTTACGTTAAAAAAAGTTTGCCATTATGTGTATCTGTATCTGACAACTTATCCTAGCTATCTAAGAGATATGAAATTAAATCTGCATATAAATTAATCACTTACATGAATGATGCAATGCACCGCATGCACAAATCAATACTAAATACAATATAGAATTGAAACAATAACAATATGCAAATGATTTCCGTATCAGTGATTCTACACACACCATTCAAAAGAGGTACAACACATAATCTCATCACCTTGATGCAAATACTTTATAATTATTATATTATGTTCATATTATCATTTAAGTTTTACTTAAAATATATTCACTCATTTCACTTAGGTATCTGTACAGAGCTAATGCTTTAATGCTATTTTAGAAATCACAACTATTTCGAAATTATGAAAACTATGCATTTAATATGGAATTTAAATACATTGCTTCTTCTCAGGTAATACAAGAATCAGTGGTGTAGCTAGGGGGGGTCGGGGGGGACATAAGTCCCCGGGCGACACATAAGGGGGCGCGTAAATGAGTATTAAAACTATTTTTTTAATTTTATTCCTCCATTCTACTCATAAACAAAATTACACATCCACAATGCAGGATTGCTGATGGCGTTTTTTTTTTAACAAAGATCAGTTCGGGTTCAAATATTATTCTTCATAATGCTTCATGCTTCGAAAATGAACCATATAAACTGTAAAATTTCAAAAATTTCTTGGGGACTCCGAGAAGGGGCGCAGACTTTGTCCCCGGGCGCAGATGACCCTAGCTACGCCACTGACAAGAATCGCATGCCATCTCAGCGCCATTCAAATTATTTTCATTCATGCATGTGATTGGGTCTAGGGATGAGGGCTGTTATTAATTAGTTAAACAAATACACACGTCTTTATCTATTTTCATTTGAGAATAGCAACAAAAGCCGTCAACTACCATTTGCCAGGGTCGCGTCTCGTTTGAGCGTACAGCGCGTGCCAGACAGCAAACTCCCGATCATCACTCGACATTATAATAATACAGTAGGTATATACAATTCCACTGTCCAGTTCCATAACACAACAAGTCGAAATTTTCGAGAATTTTGATTTAATTAGTAATACACACAATCAATGCCACTTAAGCAATTCCACAAACAAATAATTATAAAAAAATATACGGTTCCCCTTATTTATTTAATATGTAGCAATGTAAAAAAATATGTAGGTACGTACCTTTTTTCAACTTCACAACTTTTTTTCGAATTGTTCAATTATTGAACGGAACAAAATACGAAGTATTTGATAGTGCAATAATTATTATAGGTATAGTATATTTCACATTCTATTCTGTCTTCCAAGCATAATATCAAATTAGCAAAATAGCGATTTCTCTAATACAAGACATTTTTACTTGTTGAGCTGAGGAACTGGACAATCTATTCATATTCATTCATACCATCACGGCATTTATCAAAATTAGGGTAAAAAACTGTCTCTGCATATAAAAAATAATCATTGGGGACGAAAGCGTCTCTGCAACGACTCGTAATGCGACCCTCGGGTATAATGACCTGTGAATATCTAGAAAAAGTTTCTGGACACCTCAATTCAACTTTAGTTCTTCGTGCGAATATTAAGTCAAAGTTATTCAGGACGTGTGGCATACCTCGTCACGGAATATAAGATGTTATAGTCTTATATTGATGTTTTACGATTGCCTGCCTTTTACAGGACATCCAAAAACTTGCGAAAATAGTGTGAGATCTGTTGTTTGTAGGAAAGTCCTCTGAATCCCGAAATAAATATTTTCAGAACTTCAACGAACAATTTTCTATAAGGTTTCAATATTAACAAATGGCTGCATGACATAAATAATCTTGAGAATGATGATCATTACATAAATGTTAATTTAGCATCATAAAGAATTCATCAAGAACATTCATCACAACGTAATTAAGCAGTTATGTTTCTTTATACGGGCTCCGTATTCCAACTAACATCTCTATAATAATAATATATTCTCATACCTAATATGAAAGTCTTATATATACTCTTATAAGAAAAGACATTATCACAAAATAATCATAAAATTGTTCATATCTACTGTTGATGTTTGAATTATTATGGATTTGTGCGATCATACCAACGCAACGCATTGCTTAGCTCACTATGTTTATTGCTAATAATTTATGGAAGAAGGCATCCATGGATGTCCACAGTCCACACACGATACGCATCTGTCTTCCTATACCTACTTTTATACGTAATATAAAACGAACAACTCGGTGACGACATAATATATTATGCAAAGATGAAGATTTCTATTAGTGATTATTTTATTAAAATGTCGATCAGATGCAATCAAAATATCAACATAATTATATACGAGGATGTGCAATGCAATAACCAGTTCACTCATGTGAACCTAATAACATAAATTATGTTCGTGTCATTTTAAGAATCGATAAATATACATTAGAGTCAACATTCTATCTCGTATATAATTAATCTGTATATTATATATACAAGAAAATACAATTGATTTTAGTTTTACTTCATATTTGATTTGATAGTGACCTGGTTTCGACTAACAAAGTCATTGTCAAACTGAGGCGGGAATTTCCTCGCGGGAAAACAGATATACATATTTGTTTATTCATATAGGAGCGTGATTTAAAATGTGTAGGTATGAATAAGTTTGTCTCCTGACGTGCTTATTTGTTTATTGATTTTAGAAAATATTTCTCATTTAATAAAATAACGGGCGCAGATGAGAATAATTCACAACATTATCTCAATTGAACTTTAATGTAATGAAAATATATTAAATCCTTGATTAACATTTTGTATTATACTACTACTATACCATCACGGCATATCCCACAAGTGGGGTAGACAGCAGATCAGCTGCATGTAAGAAACATGTAAACATGCAAACTGTCTGTATTATATTTTTAACAAAACTCAGAATATCATTAATTTTAAAAATATATTAACAAACTGAAGTATGTAGAAACCTTTGTATACCTATATAATTATATAGCTGTGTAGTAGATACATTGAGATGCTTTAAGATTTAAACAGTGAAATCTGGTGGAATTGTACCTACTCTTATAAGTAAATGCAACCAGAAACAAGTTATAAATAAATGTAAATACCTAAATAGTTCTCTTCTTAATTACCTACATACGACATGTCGTTTTGAAACGTGTTATAGAAATGTCTCCATTAGTTCGCAGGCAGGTAGGTACTGCAGTTGAAGGTATACGATGTAGGTAACATAAATATTTATGTAGATATGTACCTACATAGCTATTATTGCGATGAGTGGAGTGAATATGACCGGCCTCTGCCATCCGTGCTGTATGCCATACCGAGTACCTACCGAGCCATAATGCATGCTGGTGGATGGACATACCTATAGGTACATGCATATACATAAGTATGTATAACTACACAATGACTGCACCGCCAAGTGATAAAATAATTGGATTGGAAACATTATTCCGAATGCGATTGGTAATAACTCAATCAGACATTTATTGATTTCAATCACATCTCTAGAATTAAATTAACTAGAAAGTCTTATTGAATAAATACATTCAATCAATCGATAGGTGATTACATACCTAAGTAGGTATGTATTATTGTTACACGGATGCGACACAAATGTAACATTTCGGATTTATATCATAAATCATCGTATATAGTGATAAGTTGCACTAAATAGGGTTTCCCTACACACACACATACACACACACGCACAATATATACACACACACACCCCTTACGTATCTGTAACGTAAACATTTCACACACATAAACATACTTATTGTATGTATTAAATACTTTCTGAACAATTGAACATTTTATACTACTATACCTTCACCGCACAAGTGGGGTGGCAATCAAATCAGCCGCATGTAATAAACATGCAAGCTGTCCTCTCTATGCCAACAAAAAGTATTAAGGATGGGTGGTAATCCTCATCGCTGAATTTAATATGTAAAATGTTTTTATTCCTTAGAACACCTGTCTTTTACCGGTCACACGAAAACTTACAGAAAAAAATGGAAGACCTTTTCTTAACCTTCAGCTCCACAGGGCAAGTAATCCTACTTTTATTTATTATGAACGAGTTTTGTACTACGAAGCTTAGGTAAACAGCAACTACTTTCAAAGTGAAAAAGGTATCACGGATAGAAAACAACGAGTTCTAAGACTGAAATCTTATGAGATCAAAGTATACCTAAGTATTATTTCGATACCTTAATTCGCAGATTGGGTAACTCCATTTTTTGACAAAATGACTTAATGATGCCATAATGTTGACTGTATTCCAACACACATGCTAGGTAAATTTGAAGAATCCAACGTTATTACAAATGCCCTAAAAAACACCTCAAGAAAATTGGGTAACTCCAATGTTAGTATTTACAACACTGCAAATTGGGTAACTCCACCATTCTGTATGGAGACTTGCGAGAGATAGGTTGTGTATTAGGAATATTTTACAAAAAAGTGGTTTTGGATATCTTATCCTGTAAAAAAATGTTAGATAACTGTAACCATAAATATCAGCTTTATTTTCTTCAATTTTTTAAAGTTTTTTTTTATCATTTGCTCCTTATGTGATGTAGTTTATATGTAAGGAACTCACATTTTAAATAATGCAACTTTTGCATGAGTTACTACGTGGAATTTAATTATTACTGGATATGTTTGCGCACAAATTTTGAAACTGATTTACTAATATTTTATTGTTTTTTAACACAATATATTATGTTATTATTTTTTAGTCAAATAAAAAATCTAGGTTTTAATACTTAAATAAACGACATTATTTTTTGATATATAAGGATTTGTTGAATCATGATTATTTTTAAATAAGCTCAAAATCCGAAGAACTGAACGTGTATCTACATACATTACCTACTTATCATAAGTTTAATTCCTCGACCCACGGTTTTTGGTGGAAGTTCATATTAATAATTTTTAAAATGAAACACGATATATAGTTATTCCACTATTGACATTATTTATTTTGCAAGCCGGCAAGCAAGCCGCAACAAGCCGCTCTCATCGTCAGGCAAAAGTGAAATGTGTGCTTATCATTTTATAGATGAATAGCAGACTAAAGACTTTGGTTAAATTAGTAACTGAAAATTGAAGGAGTGAAGAAAATCGTATGAGTGAAACAAATTTATCAAAGACAATTCGAGTTTTTATGATGGAGTTGGCCCATCATATTACTTGATAGTGGTAATCTTGCAGAAATCCAAAATATAAATACCTACTGATGATAATAATTTAGATAATAATGCGACACAAGGGATATTGTTAGATGCACAGGCTAATGCTATTGATCTTAATATTGCAACAGAGAAGGGCAGCATAAGAGTCAACATCTCGTTAGTCCCATATTCAGAACATTTAGATTCTGATGAAAACTCTGAGACTTCTCTTGGAAAAAGGATGAATCATGGAGTAATAAAAATTTAAAATTTAAATTTAAAAAATCAAAAAGAGGTGTGATAAACTCGCCCTCTGTATATTATTATTTATAAGATTACGGCAACCCGTCCCTTGTGGGACGATTTGTGCCAAGTACAAATTTCTTTTGGCGGATTTTAATATCTTGAGATATACAGAGAGGGTATCAGTGTGCAAGAGGCAAGACACTTTGATCAGATACTGGACTTCAGCTATCTCATAATACAAGTCGTAACAGTCTCTTATTGGGCAACCTACCTCTGTATATTGATCACACCTAATTTGAATGCATTTTTTTTTATAAAATTGTATATATTGTGATCAATGTACAGTAAAGAATGAATGAATAAATAAATAAATTGCCTCAAAGGAAGAAAAGCCTTGGCCCAAAAAATATTGTCTGCTTAAATAATTTAAACGAGACTGAAAATATCTTCACGAAAATGGACTCAGGACTACCAGGATTTCTAAAATAATGCTCCATACGAATAATAATTTTCACATTTTGTCACTCTTCATTATTTTTGTCTAGCTATCAACGAGTATATCTCTAAAGGTGCAACTTTTTTGTTCAACTATGTTCAACTCCGTGATACAGGATAGACGATGTTCCAGGCTAGGTAATATCCTGAAAATGCTAATTGGCCAAAAAGAGCACCGGTCTTCCATCCGCAAGGATTCGTTAGCCCGTGATTTCCCTGTTTCACAATACACCGTTCTTATAACGACAGCAGCAGAGCGCAGGAAATATCGTAGAAAGAGGTGACGCAATTGGCGCAGAGTCGCTCTGAATGGAGGAGGCTGGTTTCTGCCCTGTCCTCCCGAGAGGAGCGTTGATGATGATGATGATGATGTTGAAATATTTATCCTATATATATTACTTCAATTTAATTTTATTTTCATATAAAACACTTTAAAAATAACATTATTGTGAGACCAAACAGTATACAATACTTATAGGCAAATTGGGTAACTCCATCAATTATAGCATTTATTTTACAAAATCTATCACAGAAAATTGGGTAACTCCAAAAAAAGCCTACAAAACCATTATAAACATAATTATGCCATGGTTATTGTGTTACGAACATGTATCTACATCATGTAGATATTTTAGAATAAGGAAAATAACAATAATAATATGCATAACAAAAATATTTAGTTTTTTGTCCGCCCTGTAAAGTAGCTATTTTGGAGTTACCCAATCTGCGAATTAAGGTATCGATTTACTATTAATAATAATTTATTGAAAAATAAAAAAATGCAGATAATAATAAGATGGACGATATAACGATTGGCGTAAGATTGACAATATAATGTCTTCATATATAAGAATGTATTAAATAGTTTATAGAACGTTTCAATCTGAAGAATGAATCATAAAGAAGCAAGCAATAGTTCATTATCTTCCATTAACAAGTTGCTACGACTGAGTAACGAAACCATGCCAAACTTTCCTGATCCAGACCCTCCAAGTTATCGGGGTTCTAAGATGAATATTTAAGTGTTCTTAGCTGATGTAACTAGGTACTTGTTTTTCATATTATAAGTAATGTAATCCCCTGACACATCTGTTATAATATTGTAAGTTAATGCTGTTGGTATTAACGTGATTTGCATACACAAACAAACATAG
Source organism: Athripsodes cinereus (assembly GCA_947579605.1). Taxonomy (NCBI): domain Eukaryota; kingdom Metazoa; phylum Arthropoda; class Insecta; order Trichoptera; family Leptoceridae; genus Athripsodes; species Athripsodes cinereus. The sequence continues at coordinate 19,930,205 of OX388307.1, read as the reverse complement.
ACTTATTTGATTGGTCACATTACCACTTTTTCCTTTGAATTTTCAGTCTATGTTAAAGGTCATTGTAGACAGAGGATATTCCTCGACGAAGTTTTGAATGACGAAGTTCTTAATAGAATCAAAGGTGGAAGGCACGTGCTCGAGACCATCTCAAAATGACGCGTCAGGTTAATTGGACGCATGATGCGTCATGAAAACCTTCTACAAGATAATAGAAGAGATGGTTGAGATGATACTTCATAGAGGACGCCCACGTCGAGAACAGCTCAACGATCTATGCGAGGATATGAGTTGCGGATCGTACGAAGATCTGAAGAGAGTCGGACAGGATAGAACGCAATGGAAATAAAGATGCAAGTCGCATATATTATGTACTTACTTTGGCAGCAAAGCAGAAATGGACAAAGCATTAAAATGAAGCAAATATGTATACTAACACAAATAAAGACATTTGTGGTGAAATAATAATATTGTGTGGGATCTAAATATAACGTATGTGTTGTACTTAATGGTTGCAAAGGGCGTGAAATGCGATTAGAGAGATGATAATGAAGAATATTGTAACTGTAGGCACATTCTCGTTGTAGGTAAAATACAATTTAATATAAATTATCTGTTAATAATAAATTCTATGAAATATCAAAAGATGGCGTAAGATAAGTACCAGACAGTTTTGCAATAATTCTATAGAAATGTTGACTTGCAGGCAATACTTTGGCACAATATAACGGCAGTTGCAGCTGATACTTGGCGAGATTACTCAAAATGGTGATAAATGACAATGCCTCAGAACGGTACACTATGAACTTAAGACCCTTGGTGTCAAGCTGCGTGAACTGCAGCCTTATCTTGCCTGCAGAGTCATCACTGTACAGATAATATTATAATAGTGATATCTTTTAGTGTGGGTGTACAGATGATATTGTGATTTATGTAATTTCATTCTCAAAATAATACAGATTATTAATAAGTACACCGGAAAATTGAGCTATTGCAAATAATGTTGTACGTGTACCTACACCAAGGGTGATGGAAAACCTTCATACATTAATTGTGAAAATCAGCATAGAGTACAGTTATTTTAAAATTTAATAAGTAATTTAATTTTATATACTTATTCCACAATGTTAATGTGTATGCAAAAATTGTATAGTTTAAATTGAATGTTATTATAGTAGGGAACTAGAAAAGCATTGTCAACAGGCGGAAACCTAATCGTAAAGATGGTTGATGTTAGCTACCATGTGTGCTTAACAAATGTCGAACATGGCGGTTTCAAACAGGAATCGGTAGGATTGACGTACGTACCATGGCTTAAGTGCATTTAAGCCAGCCTATGCCGATTCGTAAGCATCGGAACACTTTTTCTGCTTCCTACTAAAAATAAAATTGTACAACCTGTTGGTTTTGCAGATGAAGTGTCTGCTGAATGATACTTTTACTACATCGATTTTTAGTACCTACTTTTGCAATGATTTCTCTACATACCTACCTTAACTACAAATGCGAAAGTGTAATTCATCCAATGGATAAAACCTTGTTTTATTTAATATATTTATAGTTAACTACATTATGAAAATTTGTCCTTGGTTGCCTCGCAGATATACAGTGGTTTAGGACCTAAAATAGATTTTACGTGTAAATATATAATATTATGTATGTAAATAATATTGTATTTCTAAGAACGTGTTGTGCCGTAAATACAGAAAAGAATATTAAAGAGGATTGTGAGAGCGGGTAGGTAGGTAGGTAGGTAGGTAGGTAGGTAGGTAGGTAGGTAGGTAGGTAGGTAGGTAGGTAGGTAGGTAGGTAGGTAGGTGCCTTCTCATAATATGCAAGTGATGTTATGTCATGGTATTTTCACACGTGGGTAGTTGAACTCTGTAATATGCTAAGTGTAAACAATCACCATATATATGTATATACATATGTATATATAATAACTGGATTTATAGTAAGTGGGTATGTACATAATAGTTTGGTATATACCTAATAACTAGATACAGAGTTATGTGAAGTATTTTTATATATCATTGTTTATTTAGTTATTATTTCTTTGCTGGAAGAAGTTAGTTTGGATAAGCATGAAATATTCATGCAACATGGATATCTAAATAATATAAAGCTGCTTAATCATGAAGTAGCTATTCTTATAAACGGAACTATTAAATTTTTGCTCTGATGAATAGATAATTATACATTTTAATTGATTTAATTTTGCACATTTGGACAGTATAAACATAATTTAAAAAAAATAACTTTGTATGTTATCATCTTATTTTTTCTCTGCTCTGAAAGACACGTTAATATTTTATTTTGTAGGTAGGTATGTAAGTTATAATTTTCTCTGATTTCTAACCGAACTAGCCAATTCTCATGAAGGGGGGTTCTGGTTTGATATTATATTATCGTAACTACTTGCAAAGCAGAATGCGTGTGGCAGACAAATTTCCGTAGGTACCTACCTAAGTAATTTGCAAAGAGGGCAATACCTTTAGGTGAAGGTTATACCCTCATCATGTTGTCTGAATGACAACGCAGTATTATCCTGAACTGAACCTTATGCCACACAGACATTATATAAGGAGAACCGTCAAGTATTCAATATTATTTATTATTGTTTAACATTTTCAAATTATATGAAATTATAATGTGCATACCTATAATATTTTTTATAAATTTTTAAATTACATGTGTATATTTTATTGAATGAATTACTGTTATTATTATGTACTTACTTACATTATTACCTATATGATATTCATTTTCAATATTTATCTACATGCTAGAATACTCAGTATATTTTTAGCTAATAATTATTGCATTCCTAAGAAAAAACTTGGCCTTTCTGTTTTAAGGAAATAAATTCATTAAATAACTACAGAAACAAGAACTACTGCGTCAATATTGGACTTGGAAATACCAGATTGATTGTGAGTGGTAAATTGTTATGGAATTATTAAACTAGGTATACATAGATGACTATATGGAGTCCCTTGACGTAAAGGACAAGAAGTTAGATAGTTACTTATTGAAAGAATCGTAAGTATTACGGTGTCATGTAACTAATAAGTATATATAATATCTAGAAGTAGTAAAGTAAATAATATTGTTATTAACATCCTTTAGTTATTTACTTATAATGCCTATATTTAAATTCATCTCGCCTATAGATACAGATGCCTCCCAACTCCCTAGTATCAGACAGGCATGAACTAACTATTACATACAATTATTCTAAGTACGTGTCTAAACTAAACTACTATTTTATGTTTGCATCACGGCCGTTGTTAGTGCCTCCCACGTCCAATTACTTCCATATGATTGTACTACAAACTTTGTAGGGATCACAACTAACTTACTTTATTTGCATTTACTTACATAAATATCCTTCTTACAGGATGACGCATCGAGAGATTATCATATCGAAGATCTCCGTTTGACATCAGGTCGACATATTAATGCCTAGCTCGTTAATATCGACAGCATTTTAATTCCCTTGTTTACAACAGGTAGGTGACTGAAGTGGTCTATCAGCTAGTATATTGAATATTAAATCTATTTATTATAGCGCATAGCGCAACATATCCTTTCAATGCTAATTTACTGTGAAATTAATTTAATATGAGGTGTACATATAGAAGTGAGTCACATCGATTCACATCCCATAAATATTGATCTATGAGTGCAGAAATGTTGTATTTTCGCTAGTATTATAGCGAAGTTTAATTGATACATTAAAAAACCGCCTAAATCCTCGAGTAAATCAGTTATAAAAACTGATGACATATCTAAAACGCATGAGCAGAAATAGAAGTGTGTTATTTTCTCGGCATTTTCCATAAATCGGTAGCCAGTAGATTAATCCTAAGTAACAAATATTCAGATCGTTCTCTCCGTACCAATTTAAATTAAGACATTCAAGGTAGCTGGCATACCTCATCGTTTAATTGCAGAGGTTGTTGAATTTATGATGTTATAGTCTTATACGTGATGTTATACGAATATCTGCCTTTTACAGAACACTCAAAAACCTACAGTATTTAGTGGGAGACCTATTCTTTGCCGGGGACTCCGCGAAACAAGTACTTTTATGCGAGATACTATTAAGGGATTTCTTTGTCAGCTTTCCTCGCATTACTTTGTTTCTATATTTTATAAGTAGGTAGGTATAATTTTATTATAAAAATACCTTCATACTTTGTCCCAACCGGGGTAGGCCTAGAGGATAGAACGCCATATAAATCTATCCTTACATACTTGTTTTGCTTCCTCCTCATTCATATAATTTTCGCGCGTCTGTCCTTGAGAATTTGTTCCGTTCAAAAAACATCGAAACCGAATACCTATTTATACATTTCGTATTACGGTCGTAATAATTAAGGTAATTACTAAGGTACTATACCTACCTACAAGCAGTGTTGTGGAATTCTCAAGAAATAATTTTTGGAGAAATTTACCGAGAAAATTCTCGGTAAATTTCTCGAAGTAGAGAATTTTCCGAGAATTTTTTAAATTTTTTATTTAACAGTATAATAATAATAAATACTTTATTCAGTCAATCAATAACAATGTACAAATGTTGAGACAATTTATCACCAATATGGCTACAATTAATTATGGAAACAAAAAAATGTTAGGTACCTACCTACCTAGAAAAAAAGTGCTAATAACTGATGAAAAACCTTGATTTTTGACACCCCACATGCCCATATTTAAGTTACAAAAAAATTGCAGGCACGTACATGGAAAAAAGTGTTAATAACCTCTGATTTGGGCCTTAATCAGCCCCACAATTTTTTGAATCAATCAGGTTGGCTGCGAAGTGTACTGGGCGAAAGGTCATAATACAACTAAGAAAAACTATGGAGAGAAAATTCTCTTCCATCAGAGGAGAAATTTCTTTGGAGAATTTTCTCTTCTCACATCACTACCTACAAGCTATCTATACATGAAAATGATTACAGTACAAGTCTATGCGGAACACACAAAATAAATATCTCAATCATCCCATAAATAAATATGCAACATTGTGTATACCTACCTATATAATTGTTAGCCATCAAGAGAGATTTATACTTTCATTTTTAAACGGTAATTTATCATATCAGCGAAGCTCCGATAATATCTGGTGTTAACATTTGTAAATAATAATTATCTTTGACTGCTCACATTTGTCTCAAGTCATTCATTACAAAAGTAACGAGATGTACATAGACAGATAAAGTGGTATAATATCGACTATAATATTATATAATATAATTATAATATAACACTATTATATTCTTATACACCTACCTACTTGAATCATTCAACTCTCTTACAATAATTATTATTTGTTGTGATTATTACTAGACAAGAGACGTACTTACAACAATGTAGGAACTTTATTATAACGCATCCACATTCATTGTACAGACAAATACCTACCTACAATTCAACTATCAGATCTCACATTCATGACCGATCGCTAATAATTTCATTATTGGTACACTGTGTATACAAATACGTAATAGGTACATCTTTAAATGTATATCAAGTTTACTATTTGAATTACTTAAATTGCACTTCGATCTATTACAAGCAATAGCAATGTGTCGAACATGGCTAAAATGCTGGCGCACAACGCCATTCTTCTACCGACAGTTATGTATGCAAGCGAAACTTGGACGTGGCTGAAGAAGGACGAGATTGGAATAAATGCTGTGGAGATGCGATCACTGAGAAGAATGGTAGGTAAAACATTGCGTAATAGAGTGAGGAATGAGGATACTAGAAGAATGAGTGGATGCAAGAGGAGTGTTGTGGATAGAATGCGTATAAATAAATTGAGATGGTTTGGTCATGTGGAGCGAATGGATGACGTAAGATTGACGAAGATGGTGTATTTATCTGAAAGAGGGGGTGTGAGAAAGTGCGGACGTCCAAAAACTACGTGGCTTGACTACGTGGATCAAATTCTCAAGGACGGTCGCGTGTTAATTAGGAGGAATCGGCGTGCATGTATGAGAAACTGGATGAATGTAGAGGAAACGAAAGAAGTATGTAAGGATAGATCAACATGGAGTTCCGTTCTCTCTGCCTACCCAACCTGGGACACGGCGTGAGGGTATGGTATAGTATAGTATTACTTAAATTTAAGTTATCTTTCTAAAGCTTTTGCTCTTGGTTTGTGCTCATGATTTGAAAGTTAATATTTTTATTAATTCTTTCAATTTGATCAAATTTATGTTAAACTCTAAAATTCTTATATTACCATTTATTATTATTTTTTATTGCGTTGGCACAACCGAATAAGCTATGATATAAATATATGGAATTATATGTGTACCTACACATAAATTGAACATTACATTGTATACTTATTACTTGTGAATGTATAATTGCACTAATTATGCCATGTGTATTGTTGACTTGAATAATAATTAAACAAATTTATTATTATTATCCAAATATCTGAAGATTATAAGTGTCATTTGAAAAACAGATCAATTGAAAATGCGTTACTTGATTAGGTGCATATTCTTTAATAATAATAATTTATTCAAACAATAATATCGTCTTTACATTTTCATTATAACACAGTTGAACATACTTAATACAATCACAAAAAAATGTCTTCCACACTAGCCATAGGGCTGTGTTGTGGCAGAAATACAAATGAGATACAAAACAATAGAGTTTTTGAAGTTAGCAAAAATAAAAAAAAAAGAAAGCTTTTTCTTTGCAACATAAAAAGCATTCTTTGCAACATTAAAAGCGAGATATACCCGTATGTGATCGATATCTAGGATCTCAGAAGAGAAGGATTGAAGACATTGTCCAATTGATAAAAAGAAGTGGGTTCGTGGTATATCAAATGACAGGGACTGTTTATAATTGGCAATTTCCAGCGAGCTAACAGTAGGTATTCAAAAAATTAACAACATTTGTTGATTTAATTACTACCTAATTCTGACTAAACTATATAAAGGGTAAGGAGATTTCTCTATTTACTAATAACTGCAAAAAACAACTACAAACTTCTGTAAAACAAAAAATAATTCATACGTAATAAATAATAAATATAATATTTTACAACCGATAATCATTGGTTATACATCATGGATGTTTTCTATAACTTGGAACATCTGCATGCTGGTAGTCCTGTACCTACATAATATTGCAATATATCGACGGTCCAGTTCCACACATTAACAAATCGAAATTTTAGAAATTTGTTTTATTTGTAATAAGATACATTTATCTGGGTTTTGCTTGTTACAAACCCAAATAGAACCTTATACACCTTTCACAGTAAGCTACTAAAAGCTTGTGTCGTGAAAGGGGAGTTTGCCGGCACCTGGGATCGAACTACGGACCCCTTGTTCACGAGGCCGAGACTCTACCCCCAGGCTACCGAAGAACTCTGATTTAATTGGTAATTCATAAAATCAACTCTACTCTATCGACTCCACAAACAAATCACTTTAAAAATAAACTGTTTCCTTTATATATTAATTATTAAGTAAATGATTTTTTATTTTACCTATTTTCAATTCCACAAATAAAAATTTCAAATTGTTTAACTATTAAACGGAACAAAACAAAATAATGCCTCTAACAGTGTGATTATTATAATGGTATATGTATTTTACTTTTTGATGCGTTTCTAAAGCATAATATAAATATACCAAAATTACAAAAATGACGATTTCTCGAATATAAGACATTTCGACTTGTTGAGTTGTGGAACTGGACCGTCGATATAAACGCGGGATACATTATTGTATGTGAATAATAAACGGAAGAATTACAAGCAATAAGTTATATAGTATGTATTTATTTGATTCCCATTATTGATGAACTGCGTGGCGGCGTGACTTAAAACTATCCAACACATCACCACACTTTACCTGTTCATATTACTTATAGGTAGGTAATTAGGTATATTCTTATTGTACTTATAATATGTAGGTAAACAATATATAATATAATTTGCCTTGCAGAACTTATTATTATCAGTATTCCCGGAACGAGACAACTTTCACATTACAATAAATTATAATTAGGTAGATTCTAATACATTTTATCGACAACTTTTTCCTCATTTTTTATTACTGCGAGTCCCATCTCGTGAGTAGGTACCTACCTACCTCTTCCTATCCACTTACAATTCGTTGTTCGCACAAAGAAACATTCTTTCATCATCGAATATGCACAATAAATACATCCATGTGAAAATACACCTAGTGTAATGTGTATAAACATAAAATAATAATATAATGTCGATATTATCGTGAACTTGTAGACGTAATTACGTATTCAAAGAATCTCAGGAGAGCCTGCAGGGAGTTATTACGAATCAGCTGGTGATTAGCATCATGATTTGAATGAAATTTGTTTGAAAAATTGCAATGGTAGAATCATTATCATTATGCCATTATTGTGTAAATAAATAAATTTAATATTTAGAGATATTTACTATTTCGTAAAAAACATAGCACATTTGCATCTTGTAGGCATATGTAAAAATTACCCAAGAGTTAAGTTTTCCTTCTTTGAATAGATTATTTATAAATTTTGCCTATTCAGTGCAATAATATACTGGATACAAAAAGTTATTTTTAAAGATCAAAGCTAAGAGAAAAATTCTTTACGAATTCAAATTTCTCTATATACCTGTGTAATAAATGCGTGTAGTGTTTCCAATACCTCTTAAACATAATAACTGAACTCGGAATAAGAATTCCGTTTATCTACATACATATGTTCTTACTCCAGCATTTTACTACATGACGTTGATCTGGCCTCTGGGGTACATGACCAGACATCACAAGTATTATATATAATATGTCTTACACAATGCATTTTCATAACTTATTCACTTTCATTGGTATTATCTCACATCTGACATAAAATATGTTTGTCCCGCGGCGTCAAACAATGCGTGTAATCCATATTTCAAACAGCCTGAGAAAAATTTCCATATTTTTTAAATAAATTTATACATAACATTACTAAACCGTCGATACAAAATACATCGACTTATAAACTGCCAACAAGAAATCAGTGAATATTGTGAACTTACGAACTGTTACAAAATAGGTAATATTTATTTCATGCGATTATATTGTGTTAAATTTAGATCGTTAACAAGGTTAATAGATCCGAAGATAAAATATTTTACCGGCAACATTTGAAATAAGTATTTATTTAATGACTTGAGATTCGACATTTTTACGATTAATAAATTGTAACTATGTTTTATTGTCTTACCCAGTTATTGACCATAAAGAAGAATAAATAAATGATTTAATAATATAATTTTAAGCTCACACGCTGTAATTTTCACACCGCATACTGATCTGGTTCTCGAGGAAGAAAATGTCTTCTTAGAACACTTAGTTATTTAACTTACACTGTAAGTACAGGATGAAGCTTTTCTTTGAAAAAGTATAAATGCGTGAGATGCAAGTAGGTCACAAATTGGAATTTTAGTAATTGAAAGACGGTGAAACGTACATAGCAATGGGATGTGTACTCGTGTAAGTGGAGCACTTGGGAACGTTCTCATATAGACATAATGCGAGATAATAGCGTAGAAAGTAAACAAGTCTTAGAATATAATATTCTTATTAAATTAGCGTCCGTAATTAGTTGTAATTACATGGTTATATCCTGAAATATACATCTTGCATACAAACATACCGACACAACACTTTCCTCTTTCATAAGTAGACTTGTAGTACAAACATTATAGTCCATTATTAGAGATCATAGTGAGAATAACCTGCTGCCAGTAAGTACTACTAATACTAATACTAATTGCATTACATCGGATCGGATGTAATCTCAATATTAAGTGAAAACGAGACTATGAGATTAAAATTATTTTATAAATATCGTTTCCATTTTATTAATATTTTCGCTTTCTTCTGAAATCATCAAGTTTTCATAAAACAAATAACACATGTATGATAACGTGAATCAGTCGCGTGCCTACCATACATGCATAAAAGCACCGCATGCTCATCGAATCTAAGAAGAAAATAATAAAACACAGAAAAACTGATTGGAATCAGTCGCCAAACACTTCGTCGCACAGCAAATGATTCATCCATCGGTCATCTCACAATTCTATGTTCCAGTTCCATAAGCCAACTACTAGACAATTTTCAAAATCTAGCTTCTATAGACTGGGTCATGAACTGCGTGGAGAAAAATTCCATCTTCTCCGTCTAATATTGAAGGGGAAAATTGTGAGTCCGAGGACCCGGTAGGAGACAGATTTCTTGGCTAAGAAACATAAGGGAGTGAACCAGCATCCGAAGTGTTGAGAAGCTAATCCGAGCGGCGCAGGACAGGGACAGGTTCGCCAACGTTGGAGGGACCTATTAAGCACTTGAAAAAGAAGAAGATATTTGTTTTGAGTTTTCGGTTCACCGCCCATTCTCATTGTTACATTTTTGAACGTTGTCTATAGACACCGAAAAAGATCACTTACGCCAACCTTGAGCCAATTCGTAGGCGTTGGAACGCCTTCCTCACTTGTTCCGATTACATTTTGTACAATGTTACATTGTGTAAATATGTTTCTACAATTGAGATGTCTGATTGGTTTTATGGTCTGCATGTTGTATCCAAATCCAATTAAACAATAAAAAAAAATAGTAAATATTCTAAACATTCGTTGCTGACTGGTCGAACTAGCAGCCGATAAAATATTAGACTTAATTGTTCCAGTGCCATTTAGACGGGAGATCTTGATCCATTCGAGATCTGATATATAAGATCAGCAGGGCTACTCTTGACACAATATTTATTTTTTTATTTATTTAAACACAATATACGGCAATTGCCTTTACAAGTATACAGATAAACTTTATGACATCACACAATCATTCAACGCATGTACGGAAATATAAAAACAGACAAAACATACTCCAGTTAAAGTATGTTAAATTTCTACTATAGGTTATCCAATAGTATCCAGTTTGAAAATATATATTGATGATCATAATTTTACGTATTTTTATTATCCTTCACTGTGTACTGTAACAAGATATCACAGAAGCCATAAGGGAGCGAGGGGGTGCATTTTGTCCAGTGATTGTAATTTAATGTAAATGCATAATTTTGCCATGAAATTTATAATTATGCATTTACATTAAATTAAATAATTATTTACAGGAAAAAATCATTTTAAATACAAATTATATTATAAATACAAATTGTACCCTTCCCCATCTCATATCTAGCTGCCCCATGATATCTTGTAACAGTGTACAGTGAAAGATAATAAAAATATGTAAAATTATGATCATCAATATATATTTTCTAACTGGATACTATTGGATAACTAGTATAGAAATTGACCGAAAAAACATAGCATGTGCATTCTTCGGTAAAATTCTTTGTACCACTGTGTACTCACTTGCACATCAAATGCTCAATAAAGATATATTATCCACGAATAAACACTATTCAATGACAACTATGCAATTAATCAATTCGTTTGAGAATTAAATGTAATTAAAGAATTAAACCATTAAATTAAAATATTTGTATTGACATGACATATTGTTGTAAAATTTATCATTCAATTACAAACTATTTCGATTACATGTATCATAAACATGAATAATTGTATTAATTGGTTAATTTATTATTAATAAATAGATGATGGAGATGTTGTAAAATTATATACGTTTGATATTTTTGCAATTCTAAAGATGAAGTGGCTTGCCGCATTGTAGAAAATAAGAAATTGGGTTTCCTCTAAAAGAAATTTTAGGAATATACACCTGATCACAGGATACAAACTTTACAGAAAGGATGGGAAACGTATTAGATTACGCCGTTTTATTTTAATTTCAACGATATTGGTTAGAAAATATTATGAGGAAACTATATTTATTATGAGTATATTTTAAATTGTATTTTTCCCAATATTAAATGATGCAATATCATGAAATAATGTTCACAAACTGCAATTGAATATGTGTTGAAATCATAAATAATAGTTACTGTTGTATTAAATTTATTTATTCAAACCATTTCCGAGTACCTTCACTAATTGATGACAAATCTAGATAAGATAAAGATAAATAATCTAGTATTAGTTTTATAGTTATATTAATTTATTTTGGAACCGATGAAATAACTTATGTAAATAAATAATGATACACAGTTGAATGCATTTTTCATATCGTGAAATTACGCCTACAAATCTGGTGCACATTATATAAATATAGTATATAATGTATATATAACCACATCACAATATTAGTAGCTACGAGTTTACATGCACCAGGAAAAACTTGTGTTGTTAAATGACTCGATGGTTCTCTCTACAAATTTATTCATGTAATCTATACCTATCAATAATTAAAACTTTATCAAATTCTTCAGCACTTGATGATTATTTATGTTCAGTACAGTGATATAGATCCAAATATTTTCTACTAAACATAAAACGTTCTTTTAACCGTATAAAAAATCATTCGACCCACATACTTCTTGTTCTTGTTTAATTCTTTACCACCACCTTTAGATGCAGATGAGCGATCCTTGGTTCAGAACTTCATCAGAATTCAGTTATGTTTTTTCATGAAAATTCCTAAAAAACTATGACACTGTTGTTGAATAGAACGGTGTATTGTGAAAAATGGTTGTCTAGGCCGATTAAGTGCAGTTAATAGTATTATAAATTTATGTAGTTTAAGTTGTCTGATAAATCAAAGATAATCACATGCCCAATACGAAATAACGAAAACTTTTAACTATTTTCTTTTTGTATTTCCGGGCTCAATAGGATAAATTTATATAAGTATCTACATGTGTAATGATATATTAACTTATGTACTTATATACGATATAGGTAGACGTATTCTTTATAAAATATTGGGTAGTTATTAATTTAATGTCTTTTAAAACATCTACAGCGTATAATAATTTTGTAATGGTCACTTCGTTATGGTATCACTTCCTTTAATATTTATATATATATTTATATAGGTATCTGTAAGTATAAAACCAGATTATTTCATTAATACAGTTACATTGACATATAACGACTCTTAATCAATGTCACTCAAATATTAAATTAATTTCCATCAAAAAAAGTTATGTGTTTCTGAGTAATTAGGTAGGTACTAAACAAACATTTTTATGATAACATTTACAAACCTACATTTCTATTTACCTACATTGCAAAACATTAGGCACCTAAGCAATATACAATTAAAATAAATATTGTGCCGCAAACAATGGGAACTAAACTTTTTTCTTGATTTATGTATATTTGTAAGTATTATAAATATACGTTTAAATCTCTGTTAAAGCTGATGCTCTATAGAGTAAAACTCCTAGATATCCCAATGAATCTTTTTTATGGGCTACTCGTTTACCTAATGATTATTTCACTTGTGCTGTGCTACGCATTAAACATAGGACTGAACTTCCTTTCAATCAGGAATTGAAAACAATATTTTAAATTTCATAATTTTCATAATTTATTTATCTTATTGATAATCAGCTTCTAGATGTTTCCATTAATGATGGCCTTTAATATAATAAGTTTATTTCAACATTAATCACATGTTAGATATCATATTCCAATGTATAGAAAAGCAATAACATAAATAATATTTGTTTTTATTAAAGTATTTTATCTTATCTTATGTATGTATGTATTATTATTTATTGTATCTGTGTATTAATTATGTATGTATAAATTAGATTATTTATTTATAAATTTAAAATTTCTTCTCTTTGGGTTCCTATATTTTTAATTATTTCTTTTCTTTTTTTTATTATTTTGGGTAGGCATAGACCTACTTTTTTTATTTTTATTTTTAAGGTTGACTGGAAGACGTTGCCTAGCAACAAGTCCGCCTTTTGGCCAAATTTTGTTAATTGTCACGTTTTGTAATGTTGTATTTTATTGTTTATGTATTTGTGTAAAATTATGGTCAATAAAGTTTTATTTATTTATTTATTTTGATATTCTCGCTTATGAACCTGCTAATTGAAATCATGTAGTTATCAACAAGTGATTATTAATAAACGTTATTTAAATTTTATATTTCTATACCCTCACACCGCATCCCAGGTGGGGTAGGCAGACAGAACCCAACGCAATGTCCTTATCCAATATCTATCCAATATCCTTACATACTTAATTTTTTCGCTGTCTCAACATTCATCCAGTTTTTGCTTAGGCCTAAGCCTAAGGTGTATGGAAATATGGTTTCACAATAAGTCAGATTATATTTTTGAATATAAATTAAAATATCACAAATAGGTATGCCTGAGAATTGTAGTTCTTAGCAGTGTTTTGATTTTTATATGAAATATTCCGTGTCTTAATTTCGACTCGATAAATTGAAAACTAAAGTCTATCAATATATTATTTTGACTACAGTATTAATGATATTTTATTTTCATAGTCTTATATTTATAAATATTAGTGATTCATACTATTGTAACTAATTAAATATTATTGATTATTACCATATTGATAAGTAATAAACGCTACAATATAACATAAAAGAAATTAAAAAATCTTTTACGTCGTTAGCAGTTATCGTCTTTATTATATAAATGTGAACTTACACTGTAATCAATGACTTTATTGGGAATCATAAATATCATCGTAACATGTTTTTGGTTTGCAAATTCAAAATATAATTAGTGAATATCCACATATAAATTTATTCGAGAAATATGCTAATATAAATAGCGGAAACTTAAACTTGTATTCTAACATATTATGTAGCCAAGGCAAATATCTTGTTCACAATATATGTAGATTAATAATATCATGTAAAAGTTTTAAGTTGTAATCGACATCGTATAAAAAAAGGATGGGAAGTACTATGGAGATCACAGCAGAATTTCAAATTATCGATTAATTCTTGAACAAAAAGATAGTAAACTTGTAAGTTTTAACCTCGAACAAAATAATAGTATTTTTTTTCCTTTTCGTGCAGTCCGATTATGTATATAATATGTATGTATATGTATGTATGCAAGCCTTCACTCGAGTAGAGTGCGTCGTATCCTCTGTAGTCTTGGTTCCAACACCCAGTCCGACGCTTCTGGTCCTACCTTATGTTCTGGAAGTCTAGCTAAGTTTTTTTAAATAAAAATCCTGTACATGTGTCTCACCATGAGGAGAGGTAAATACTTGCACGACAAGATTTCAATTATTTAAAATGAATGTTAATAAAGCAATAATTATGTCGTTAATAAATGCCCCGTCACGATTAAAAGTAAGTATATAATACAATGTGTGTATGACACATGTTTTTTATAAACTTTTTTTTAAATAGCCAAGTTTTGTAGATAGCCTAAAAATGTAAATTAATACTGTGGATTGAAAAATCACCGTTGTCTAAAACTGTTTTTGTTATGGGCTATGTCGGCTGCAGTAGTTAAGCATGTTTAGTTTTTAATAAATAGTTTAGTTCGTGTACATGTACGTATGTAAATACGCATGCTTTAGAAACATTCACCAGAATAACAATAGGAAATTTATAGCCCTCTATGTAAATTAGCGTATTTTAAGCGTATTCTTTACCATCAATAATATACACATATTTTATTTGTTGATTAAGATATTATTACAGATATTGTGATAGCAAATCTCAATGTACAAATCTATTCTTCCGAATATTCCTCCAAGGGTAGATAGGATCGACTTTAAGGAAGATTGTGGATATAAAAGCTAGTTTCTCATATAATGTTTTGAGTTTGAATAATGCATAAATTTCACCTGAAGGCGTTTTTTTTTAATTTATTTCGTTAAAATTAATTGACAATTCCGGTTCTCACAGAGGTTGAGAAGTGAGCACTGAATGATATTGTAAACCTAGTCGTAAATAATAATATTGGATATTATAATATAATCCATTTAGCATAATTATAATATGAAAAACTTGTTCGTATTAATAGCCATTAAACTGATTACAACTCCTTCATTTTATGTTGAGTGCAAATTAAAAAGGTGTTAACTTGAAACTACTGACAAAAAATCAATGAATCTATCTTTCTATCTTTAACCTCATCCCGTGTCCCAGGTGGGGTAGGCAGAGAGAATCGAACGCCATGATGATCTATCCTTACATACTTCTTTCACTTTCTCCACATTCATCCAGTTTTTCACACATGCACAACGATTTCTCTTACTCAACACGCGGGCGTCCTTGAGAATTTAATCCACGTGATCAATTCATGCAGTTTTTGGACGCCGGTGCTTTATCACACCCTCTCTTTCAGATAAATACTCCTCTTCGTCATCGTTTCATCGTCCATTCGCTCCACATGTTCAAACCATCGCAACTTATTTATACGAATTCTATCTACAACACTCCTCTCACATCCTCTCATTCTCCCGATATTCTCATTTTTCGCTCTGTCTTGCGACTTTTTACTAATCATTCTTTTCAGTGATTGAATTTCTTTAGCATTTATTCCACTCTCATCGTTCTTCAACCACATCCAAGTTTTGTTTGCATACATAAGTGTCGGTACCAGAATGGTATTGTCAATTATTAATATTGTTATTAAGCAAATGATAAAAGTACTTAGATATATATGAATATAAATTTTATCTATAAATAATTAAAAGCGAGAAACAAGATTTATATCATTAAAATTTATAATTAATAACCAAATTTTTAGCATAGTTATTAATTGTATCATTAAAATCCATTGTTAAGATAATATGAAATATATATTAGAAGAAGCAAAATATCAAAATATTAGAATTAAATATAAATCAATCTGTACAAAACAAATTTATTAAAAAAATATAATGTGCATGGAAATGGAAATATGTGACATAACATTATTATGCAATAGTATACAATAATATATCGAACGCAACCCATAACAATACGCTAAGCACTCCTTACACCCTTTCTGAACTTTGCCTTGCTGATTGAAAAGACATCCAGATTTACATAAGAGAGATTATACATAATTTGGGCAAAACAATAATAGGGGCAGGCACTACTGCTAGCAGTATAACTTACAGTCAATTTGTTTAAAAGGAATCACATTATACAAGTAGTACGAATTATCAGGAAAATATTGTAGGGAGCTAAGAATGGACACTGGTATGTAGCGGTAACATCATGTAAATAACGTAATGTACTAAACAGTATCAAAACAAATCGCAAAACCAGTCGAACCATTGTAATGTTATCATAAAGTAGGCACAAACATAGTAGGTATACTCTTACATACAAAACACATGCAGATACTCGTATTAAGCGGTACAGCCGGGCCTTACAAATAAACAGAAACATTGGACATTGTGTACTCAACATGTAGACATCAGACATAGGTAGGTATACTTACACAATAATAATAATATATTAATATGGAGGGATGCGGGATATACGTATATAGGTAGGTATGTGAGTCTATGTATGCGCAGTGTGCAGTATGCCGAACACAGAAGGTACATCATGATACCAGAAGATTACGAGCAAAAAGTACACGAGAATTGCTTTATAGAGCCTGCTACTTCAGAACCTATACAGATGTCTAGTTCAGCATGTCAATTGAACAACATTAAGTAATTGTAATAGATACCGAAAGACATTGAGTAGGTATTATGTTTCTATGAGATGTACTCGTAGGTACTCAAATATCAAAGAAACTTTTGTCTTTCTGGGAGAGTATATAATCCACGTGTCAGTATTCATAATGAAATGTGGTTGTTGAGTTTTCCTATTATTACTGTAATAACATCTACAACTTATGCGCTTTGTATGGTAAACTCGAAACAAATATTCGCATAAACTGTCGGGTCAAATATCCACTTAAACTATTGAACATGTTATAACAATGTTTGTGATTTCTTGTTTTATATGCGTGTTCAATCGTACATTACATTATTACCTGCATAAATTGATGGTGTGATGTACGTGGGATTCTATCTTGTTATAAATAAATATAAATAAATAAACCGCCATTATTAAAAACATTTCAACCTTACGAGTACCTATTTGGATTTCAAAAAGAAATGAAGACGTGTTTCACACTTATGTTAAAATAAAATAGGTAACAGCAGGTCATAAAATAGATTTATTTAAAACTTTTTTGATTGACACCTCATAAATATCTCGATAAACAATTATATACAATTCTTTTATGAAGAACTTTAATACTGCGAGTTTATTTTATACTTTTATGAACGTTATTTTGTTTAGATTTACTACAGTGCTAAAATGATCACCAATAAGATAAATAAGTCGTTGATATATTATTATTTTCTATAAATAAAACTGCTTCATATGTGAATACCTATATATATTTTTTTAAAGCATCACTTGAGTTCAAGTACAAATGAACAATCCGACAAAATTGAAACACAAAGTGAACAGATTTTTAGACAGGTAGATTATTCAGTTTTCTTAGAAGGGCATTTAGTTTCAGAAAAATATCTTTCATGAATTCTGAAAAAGAATCGAATTTATGAAAATGTTTTAATGTATCCTTTATTTATTACTTTTAGTTTTTACATTTTATAGATATACATTTAATCCCTGCTCACCACAAGATATGTAGGTAAGATGATGGGGGCAGGGTAGAGCTAACTTTCTTAGATGAGTATCTTTTTATAAAAAAAAAACATTTATCTTTACTCACCATCAAGAAGTAAAATCTTATAATTATATTAAGATGTGACTGGATTAATTTATATTTCCAATAAATTTTAAACGAAACTATAAAGATAATAAGTGTCAATAGACAAGAAAGAATCTCATAATCAATAATGAATTTTAGTGTTTCGTAATCTGTGTGTTGTGTAGGATTTTATTACACAGATATAAGATAATATTTTTGAGATGTGTCATTCTAATTCACCGTTAGCACTGGTGGAATTCAAATCTTTATCTACTCGTAACATCAAAATATTACGCGTTTTATAGAACTAAAAACATTAACCGCATTTTCAGTTATGATTTTAATTTTATATGTAACTGTGAATGTTGCATAAAAATGTTAATTGATTATTGTATTTGAACTAATGCATAAAAATGTTAATTGATTATTATATTTGAACTTAATAATCAATTTATCAATTATTTAATATAAAGATCTAATAGTTATGTTTCATCTACAATAGATAATATATACTTACTCAATATGAATTTGTTTCAAGCAAATCCATTATTTTATGCATTCATTCATAACATTAAATCATTTCCTAGCAGTGAAGTAGCTAGCAGAAGCTAACTCCCTGTAGTAATAAACATGCAAGCTTTCCTCTCCGTGCCAGTAAAAAATTAAGTCTTTTACAGTACACTAAAAAGCTTATAAAAAAGGAGTAGAAGTCCTGTTATTTTACTTCCCTTAGTTCTAATATGCAACACAATCGTATAAATATCTAATTAATATGTCCAATAAGTGCTACCAATAAATTCTGTAGAAATATTATTCCAGGATGAGTGTAAAAAAATATTTCATTAGCTCTTATATTCAGCACCCTTTATAAAATAAAGATTCGCTCCTTATTGGTAGGTAAATAGTTTTAATATCATGCACACACTCATTATCCTCGTATTTTATTGGATAAATTTTTTACACCAACCTAGGTCATGTGAAGGTACTACAACAATATCAATATAATACATTACTAATTGTTACTGCCGTGTTAGATTTCACGTAGTACTGAGAAATTAAATTAATCAATCAATATTTTCTATCCTCGCCCAACATTTGATTAATAGAGTCGATCCGTAAAAAGTGAAAATAAATATTGTAACTCACGGTGTCGGTGTAAAATCCGAAATTATAAAATTTTATTTAAAAAGTCCCCGGCAAACAATAAGCGTCCCACTCTTATTTGTAAGTATCCTGTAAAAAGCAGATAATCATTAAAGATCACATTTCAGATATTTATCAGCGATGAGATATTATGACATCTATTGTGAATGTCTTAACTTTTATTGACAAGGAGAAGACAACTTGTACATTGATTACATACATTAAGTCTACTGACTACGGCACTCGTGGGAGATGAGAAGAAATAGATAAGTAGATATTTCATTTATAACATAATATTATATGTTTTGTTTAAAACTAGTTAATAAAGAAAGTAAATGTCGATATGTCGGAGTGTGAAAATGAAGAAAACTGAACGAAAGCACTGAAAGTCAACTACGTGAAAGAAAGAATCGCTTATGAATAAATCTATATATAAAATAGGTAAACTGATATGCTAAAATTAACTTAATTACTAGGTAAACGGATATTCGTTAATTTCTAAGTGATTCGAACAATCGGAAATTGTTATCAATATTGAAAAAGGTACGAATTGACAGATTCATAATATTATCGCTTGTGGGATATAGGTACCGTGATGGTATATTAGTAGCAGTATCATTATAACTTCTCTATCTTCGTGTATAACTGAATCATATGGATAGGTATATATGATAATAATTATATCTTAAATTATCTATCTAGTAAACGTATTCAAGTGATTTTCATATAATACTAGCTGACCCAGCGAACTTCGTACCGCCTAACAATCAATGAATGATTAATATTATTTTTAATCCCTTTACAAACTCCCATAATTGTCAAAGTGTGTCATCGTGTAGTGTAAAAAAAATCCATTTATGTTTATAAATTATCTGCTGTACATAATATAATTATGTAATAATAATAATAATAAACTTTATTGTACAAATAGTATTTTATTAAATATTTTTTTTATCAAATATTTGGATACAAATAATAAGGTTACTACATGGTATAAACGAATAATTTTGCACAATGAGCGAGTTTATCGCAGGGTCGCGATATCTTCCAACTAACCCAAAGTAAAAATATGTGGGTACTAATTTATTATTTTTTTTAGGTAGATACCTATTCATTTTAAATGTATAAAAAGATATTTAATTTTCAATCAAACTACAATAGTTCTTGTTATGCGATTTTTTGCAAATTTTTGATAAAGTAAAACAACTCTAAAAAGGTTATGCGTAAATCCAAAAGTAATGATCAATAATCGTTGTACATTGAAATTTCGTGTAATGAAGATGTGAGTAAATGTTTTTAAGTTGAAAAACTTCGATAAACTTAAGGTAGGTACTGAAAATTTTATTGAAAATATAATGTAGTTTCTCACAGACGTGACATAGAGAATATTTACAATACAGTAAAACCAATGTATGTATACTTACTGTATATTATAGAATGAGAAAAGCCAGCTGAGCTGGTAAACCCGGTTCAAGAGAGCCGCCAAACATGGAGATGACACGGGCAATATTATTTAGAAACCGTTTACTTGATTACACTCCGTCATCACGAGCATGTAGGTACTATAAGGTAATAATATGTAAGCAATGTGTTATCAATAATATTATAAAACTATTTATATCGTCACTGTAGGTATTTGTTATATGTAAAAAAATATGTTTAATAAATTCACAAACATTGAAATGTTTAATTATAAAACTTATTTTTGAAACTGGTGAATCACGTTATTATAAGTTGTTTTTTATAGGAATTTATGTAAAATATCACAATAAGTTTGTTGTCTAAAATTTTGTAGAATTCACAAAAAATCTAAACATATGGGTCATATTTTAGCTATCATCAAGTAAACAGTGGATTTGTTGCATTCAATAAAATATAAAATATAATCATTGTCTCAAAAGATATAAGATATATTCAGAATTGGTAACAGAATTTATATCTAGTCACCGACTTTCAGATATGAACGTTTATTTATTAAGGGATTTAAGAAATATATTTAATAAAACCATAAATATACATACAAAATCTATACACAGATTAAATGATAATAAAAAATGTAGGCAAGTGGTGCGTAATTGAATAAGCTCACCAAGATCATACTAGTAAACTACCTGCGTTATACTCGCACATATATATTAACTTACTACCTACTACTCGTAGACACGTCAGAGTCCATGATTAATGAATTTATAGAATACATAAACATGCGACAGGAATTTTTCACGAGCTATTAAAATGTCATCTCTTCTTAAGGAATCTCCTTGATCTAGAATGTACTAAGTAGTAACTGTATGTGTACCTATTGTATAAAATGTAAACCTATATGGTTGTATAATGACTAGATTATGTTGCGTAACTGTATTGCAGTGCATGACCATATTGCATAATTATATTTACTTATCTAATATAAACACAAGTACGTTGCAGAATTATTTTCAACAAGTCAATGTCTGTATTGAAATGTAATAACCATCTTACAAAAATTCAAAGTAGCAAATTTTAAACCAATTTTGTAAGGAGGTGAGGAGATTTGATGTGATATGTAAGTAATAGCACACGTAGGGTTACCACTAAATGATGTCATTATACGAAACGCCGCCAGCGCAAGCTCTCTTGTTTTATTGTATGTATTATAACAAAATTATTCAAATTAATACAAGCTTAGTAAACCGGGTGTAAAAATAATATAAGCATAAAGTTTATATTAATATCTGCGTCTTTTGACGTTACACTAATGGGTAATAAAATTATTTATATTATTATAAGAGACAACAGTTCCTTCAGCCAACCAGTGACAAATTTACTACATAAACTGTGTATAAAGAAGTCATGCACTGATCAATCAAAAAGAACATTTAATAGTCTTATATTATTTAACGATTTCCGTGCAAAACAAATAAAGACATTTTTCTCAGGAAACGTCCGCAAAAAGTGTGCAAATAATGAAGATGTAATTGATATCATTATTAGGTAGGTACATTAAAACCCAGACCGATTATAATTTACTATTGAAAGAACACGACAACAGAATGCATACACAGCATCTCGAGACTCGAGAGCATTCAGACAAGGAACAATGTGTGTACCTATTAGAGCTTGAAACTATTAACTCGAAAATCTCCTATGATTCATGATATAAAAGAGTTTAGTTTTTATCTTAAAGGAAACAAGATACCATTGTAATACCTCGTTAATAATAAGGTATGTTATTCTGAAAATGGAATCGCCATAAATGGAGACATACCACATTGATAATAATATATACCTACGTAATCAGAGATCGTTTATGTCATCTGAGTAATAATTTGTATTTTGAAATAAAAACGTATGTCTCATTAATTGTGTGTATGTTATTTCTTTCTGATTAACGATCAGACATAACAGCTTCTTCCATTTATCACCACAAACTATCATAAACAAACGACATTATTTTTTTCTTTGACAAGAGAACACACCTCTAACTTGTGTATGATAAGTTCTTATGTACCTATATCTATAAAAAATAAAATGATTGCTTTTTACAGTCCCTTGCTTACGACTCTTTTATTACTTACAATTACAAACGTTCATTATTTAAATCATATTTTCCACATTCGAATTGTCATTACAAATACTCGTAAAATGTTTATTTTATCTAGTGTATAGGTAATAGTAGTGATTAGCTTTTATATCTTGCATCTCATAGAGTCATAACAAAAGTATATTTACCAAAATATATGTATTATATAGCGTCAAAATAAACTTAATAGAGTATAACTAGCAGTAGAGTGTCTTCCGTAAAAGCTGAGCTTTATTTATCTGAGGTTCCCAAGCTAAAACATAATTAAAAAAAAAATATTAAATTACGTGCAGTTATCAATCCAATTGAGTTCGTCGGTAGCCTGGAGTATAGGCCTCATGCACAAGAGATGTGCGGTTCGCTCCCAGGTACCGGCAAACTCTCGGACGTACATCTTTTTTTTTAATTTTAACTCGTGCACAATGTAAGTGAATTTAATGCAGAAGCATCAAACAAGCTTTCCTCCATGAAACCACACTACATCAATGTATTCAATATGAGTATTGTTTTTAATGAGGCTTATTTTTTGTCTTGCTCAATTCCCTTCAGCGTAGAGTAATCGACCAATGCTATTTCAGTTTTACGATTCAATACCAAAGTTAAACATCATTTAAAGCGCTCAGCTCTTGAATGATTTATTTTCTTTCGTGTAATACAACTTCTAATTATTATATACATTATATTATTCATCTGTCATCTTGGATACACCTTAATCACTATTTTCAAATAATTGAAATTATATTTACCGCCATTTAGTGATTACCCATTCGCTTTTAATGTCACTATACCCTGATCAGTCGTAAAGTATAGTGAAATAGTGAAAAGGCTAGATATTATAGATTTCGCTATAATTTGACAACATTTAATGTCAACAAAGTAAAAATACCGTAATTAATAAATTGTAAAAGTTCGTGTTTTAAGACAGTTGATTAAAAACTTATTTTTGTCATGTTTTTCGATGTTCTCATGGCATTCTAGTTATCAAGGTTCTCCTTTACTCAAAGCTTTTTACCTACCTGTATCTTGCAAAAATATTGTGTAATCAAAGTTTACTTACGTAGATTAATGTTGTTGAAAATGAAATAGCATTTTTTTCAGTGGAAACACTTCGTTGATTAATAATTTATTAAAATAATCCATAAAGAACCGCTTTCACCCAACTTTGCGTGATGTTTTAAACAATATTAATTAATATGCTCTATGGAGTCCTCGACAAAGAATATTTACTATTCACATTTTTTTCAGTACTTTTTCGAGTATCATGTTTAAGGCATAGATATTTGTATATCAAGATCAATACGTTCATCATCTTGAAACGAGCTATGGATATTGTATAGGTGTATCTTCCATTTTGGAACGAAGAGGAAAACTTGTGTGCTTATTACATTCAGTTGATCCACTGGTAACTCGACTTGTGGGGGTATAGTAGTAATAGTACGCGATAATAATCTATACCATCACGGCATATACCATCACGGTATATACCATCACGGCATATACCATCACGGCATATACCATCACGGCATATACCATAACGGCATATACCATCACGGGACGGTAGCCAGCTGCATGTAATACACATGCAAGATGTCCTTTTCATGCCAACAAACAATTTAGACATTCAGGATGGGTGGAAAACCATCGCTGAATTAAGTTGTAAAATCTCTTTATTTTTTCGAACACCTTCCTTTTACAGGCAATCAAAAACTTACAGATAAAAGTGGGAAATTATCTATTGGTAAATAAAGGTATCTTTATATGTTGATTTATTGTTACCTCCCTCTATGAAATCGGTAAGTAAAAACACCATTAACTAATCATGATTAAAATCGTTATTTTTCAACACTAGTGAAACAATATACCTACCTACGTGACAATATGGTATAAAAGAAAACAAGTATTTTACATATCTAGTAATATTATAAACATATTATTATGTTGCTGGTGATATTATAACGTGGATGCTAGTTACGTGTTCATATCGACCTATCCTATCCTATGTTTGTTGAATCATACCGTTAAAATGCATATAACTGCATCTACAATATTCCAGACGGGTCCATACAACTCTATCCATACCGATATTACATCAAACATAATAATAAAATGTTATATCTCTCTACAAAGGGTGTTTTTTTAAACATGTATCACTGAGAAAAATACTCACAACGAATCATTGGTACGTACCTACTATCAAATTAGGACCAGAAATAGTACGAACGATTCATTAGTACAAATCTATGATATTAACTTTTCGCAAACAAATCATTGGTAAATTTACCAACGACTTGTTTGCGAAAAGTTTACATTATAGATTCGTACTAATGAATCGTTTGTACTATCTCTGGTCCTAATCTGATAGTACGTACCAATGATTCGTTGTGAAATTTCATTAGTATTTTTCTCAGTGTAGAACTGTAGATTCTTTCACCAGCCCAAAAAGTACAAAATATGTGTGTAATTACTTTATTTTGTAAATTTAGAGACGTGTAAATGTAGACTTGTGAATCTTCTTCACTCAAAATGTGGCAATTTCACTTAAATTAGTAAAAATAAAAGACTTGACTGAAATCAATTCATAAAAATTCAACTCTTGGGAGCTTCCGCTTTAATCATCAGGTTTCCATGCAACAACTTTATTTGTTAAAGTAATCATTTGATACAAATGTGTGTCTAAAATAAAAATTGTTAATTGATTCAACTAAGTCTATCTAATAGATATGATAGTAAATCAAAATTCAAACCTAAAAAAAGAACACCTGTTATATTAGCTACGTATTCGTACTTACTAAGCAGAGGTACTAATAAAGATACTCGCTTCATGGATACCGGGAACACTCCATTAGAAATGTAGTACCTACCTATATCTCTATATTATGATATGCATTTAGGTAAATATTCATGAATATTTTAGCGCATATTTTAAATAACAACGTTAAAATCTGCAAACCTACATTTTATGAAACTATGTAACTATAGATGTTGTGAAAGTAGATATACATAACTGCTATACTGCACTCCAACACAAGTCGATAAAATTCATTTCGTGGAATTGTGCCGAATATTTTATCCGTATGAAAATAATTACAATTGACTTACGATCAGAATCGATATTATAAATATTATTCAATATTAATCGGTGCTAAATTCCTGCTACATACAAGCATGCTGTCACTGTTACTCCATTTTCCATGGTAAGTTAAAAAAATAGGGATTAATGCTTACTATTTGGTGTATGGGATTTTGATTTCAAACTATACCTATTGGTCTCAATAACACTTCTAAAATTATATACCTAATAGTATACCTACTATACTATATCATCACAGTTTATCCCACAAGTGGGTTAGCCAGCAGACCAGTCATATGTAAAAACAAAGAATTGATCTCGCACTCTTTTTCGTAAGTTTTCGAGTGTCCTGTAAACGGCAGGTGTTCGAAAAAAAAAATTACGTCTAAAATTCAGCGGTGAGGTTTGCAATCCATCCTGAATGTCTTCATTTCTTTACTGGCACGGTGATGGCAACTAAAAATATCTAAAGGCGATTACGGAAATAACAAATCCATTAAACTAGCAGGTATGTATCACAATATATTATGTAGGTATCCATCAACCTTCCTAACGATTTTTAAAACTTAGAATGTTATTAGGTACAACTTACAACTGAATAACATAATATTTATTCATTCTTACAAATTATCAACAAGATCCTCAAATTTAAACAAAACTTTGTATCAAATATTACATTTAATACAAACCTGTATTACACATTTCGTACTGAGTATATTTATGTAATTCAGATTGAAGTAAAAAACATTTTATAAACATGTATCATGTCGACGAAGAATCCTATATACGTCATTCCATTCGAATGCATGTTACATTGCCTTCAGCCTCCACTCATGCTGAGAATGCTATTGGTATGTTACGCATGCAACGAGATAAATATAAAAAACAATTAATTGGTCAAGTACCTGCCACACGCAGATAATATATATATAGGTCCTCTTGGAATTCCCAAGGAGGTATTTATACGAAGTAAAACAATTCGAAAAATATCAGATATTTTTTGTTGTATTATAAATCTGAACAAAAGCCAAACTTAAAGAAAGAGCACGTAACTAAATAAAGGTATAGGCACCTACTACAAATACGTACATAAATAAGAAAGGGTTGTCAGCCTGATGGGTGGAGTCCCTAATTTTCGACCGAGATATCCCGGGTTATAAATATATTATTTAGGTGACAGAAATGAAAAAAATAAAATTATGTGAAATCCCAAGCAACCAACCAAACGTCGACGAATATGAAGTATTTTTTTTTATTTTATTTTTGCTTTAGGACTATTACGGTATGTGCAATGTGTTTGGTATTTATATGATTTTTTTTTAAAAGATATATCTGGGTTTTGTTTTAAACCCAAATACAACCTTTTACACCTTTCACAGTAAGCTAAAAGCTTGTGTCGTGAAAGGGGAGTTTGCCAGTACCTGGGATCGAACCACAGACCCCTTGTTCACGAGGCCGAGACTCTACCTCCAGGCTACCGACGAACTCTTTATTTATATTATTTTAGATTATTATTATTATTAAAACAACACCATACTCTACTGGGATCATTACAACCTTCGGTCAATGCGATCCCAGAGTGATGATGTGGAGAGTATTGCAAAAACGAATAAAATATAGTTGATAGAAATACAATTTATAGTTTTACTGGAAGACATTGCCTCAAAGCAATAAGAAAACCTTTTGAACAAATTTATTTTGACAATAAAGTGTTTATTATTATCAATTATTTTATTGTTTTGTGCTGGAGAACTTTTGATTTAAATTGCAATATATATTACCTATATAAAGATTGATAATGGTATCATCATTCATTATGTTGGGTGCAATGCCAGAATAAAAGAGAGAGAGACCATTACGGGAGGTAATATCCAAGTAAAATGTGTCTAATACTAGTCTACTACTACCTATATCATCACGGTGTAGGTATCCCACAAGTAGGGACTCTGGGACTACTACAGCAGACCAGACGTATGTAATAAACATATCTACAAATTGTCCTATCTATGCCAACAAAATATTAAGATATACGGGATGGGTGGCATACCTCATCGCTGAATTGAAGATGTAATACATATATCTATTTTTTCCAACACCTGTTTTTTCACAGGACACCCAAAACTTTGTATTATATATTCTGCGACATAAAGATACCACTTGAAAATAGTATTTGTGAACATAAATGACACAAATGTACCAGTACCACCTACTATTTATATAAAGATACAACTAAATGTACAGGACCTATGCTCATTGCTATCATTTGGCAACCATGCAATCGCGACTCTAGTAAAAAGCTTTCAAAGAGTCGTTAAAAATACCTACAATGCGAATTTTATCGTGAATCATGCAGAATTCCTTTTCGTATTGAAATACTTTTGCGGTTTAAACGGCATTTAAGATGGCGAACTTATTTAGTATGTACCATAACTTTAAGTCGGGCTTTGCTTGATAAAAATAATTAATATTATCGAATTGATAAAAAAAATATTATTGTGATATTTAAACATAAATTAATATTTCTGCCAATTTTATCATAACTGACAATTGGATATTTATATGATGTGGATATAATAACGAAAACGAATAATATAGCTGACAGAATACAATTTTTTATTTTTTGTTTATCACTCTTTGCCTACAACATAAAATACTAAAATGTAAATTTATTATTTGTAGGTTTGTATACATTATATAATATAGTTCGATACCAAGTAGTGAGTAGATACTTATAATATTAAGGAATGCATAAAACAGCTGGGCTATGAGAAATTTGGTCAACGGAATGATAAGTTGGAACAAGCTGCCTCTGTGTCTGCGAGAGGAGGTGAATGGAGAGAGTTTTAAAAGAGGACTGAAGACCAGAGATGTGCAAAATACTTTCAAAAAAGTATTTAAATACAAAATACAAATACTTTTGAATTTTTGTATTTCAAATACAAAATACTAAATACTTTTTCAAAATGGTATTTAAATACAAAATACAAAATACGTATTTTCAAAATACTTTTTAAAATACCTTTTTAAAATACTTTTTACAAATAGTCGAACAAGGTTTAAGACAAAAGTATTTAATATTTTTAAACCATTGATGAATGAAAAAGAAATAAAAAACTGGACAAAAGTATACATAATTGGAGAAAGGGTTGACATGATTCGATATATCATTGCTTGCAGACAATGAGGATGAGCCTTAGGAAGAACTGTCAAAATAGAAAAAAAAAAAATAATTAAGTCATGACAAAATGTACGGTTGTTAGAAGAGATAAGCCGAAAATTGTCATAAATGGATTGAGTATCATCAAGCAGGTAAGAGAATTCCTGACTTGGGCTGCAAAATAAATCAGAATGGATAATCCAAATCTGAAATCGTATGGACTACTGTAACATCATATTATATACAGGACTGCTCCAGACTCTTCCTTATCGTCTTCAGATGGTTTTTAACCCTTAGCAGGAATCGCTATTTTAGGCAACGTAACTGGAATCGGGGGTCAAAAATGACCCCAACAGAGTTGTTAGGTATCATATTCACACCATCAACATATTTTTAATTTTTCGTTTAATTTATTATTAAACAACTTATTAACTAAACTATTAACAATTTTTATTACACATTTTACCATAAACTATATAGTTTTTAGCAAAATCAACTTCTGTCTAATTATTTTGACAGTATCAAAAACTACAGAAGCTTTTATTCATTAAATAAATAAAAATAACATAAAAACATTTACTTTTATCACTTTCTTATATGAACATTTAACAAAAAAACAGGAACTTCTCTTGAGATCAACTCAAACAAAAAAAAAAAAACAACCTAAAACAAAATTCCTCTTATAAGTCTTACATTTGGTAGGTACATGTGATATTTTTGGCACTATGTTTTTATATATAAAAAGTAAGCACTTGCTACACTTTAGGGAACCTTTCAGGTTCTTTTTACGATGACATAAATAACACCTTACTCTCTTACGGTTGTTTGTTTGAGTGGCATTAGTAGTGGTCTTCTTCTACTTGATGTTCTTAAAAAAAAAATACCATTCTTGTTTTTAGGTCTAACAAAAAAAAATATGTTGTTTTGTACAAAAGGCATGACTAATTCGATGCCAATTTTTTTTTTATATATTTAGTTCTCTTAAGACGCTTTTCTGGCTTTCACGCCTTCCAAAAAACGTAACAAAAATACAACCATTCCCGGACTCGGGGGTCATTTTTGACCCCACATGTGTACATACCTCCACTTCTAGAAATATTAGAGCGACACAAGTTCGTCACCAGCTGCACCCCATGACGTTATGAGATTACGTAAGCGCCCAAGATTGCAGGGCCTAAGTCTTCAAAGTTATTACTTAGAATTGTGTCGTTGGGGTCATTTTAACCCCCGATTCCAGCTAAGGGTTAATGTTGCCTCCGGATCATTTACAGAGAGAATAAGAGCTGCCACATAACTTCACTACTAAGAAGTCTGCACCAACTGAGAGTCCTAGAGATACTGGTGTTTAAACTGTGTCTCACTGTCCACAAGGCAGCACACCACCCACTGAGCTGTTCCGCTGACGAAAATGTGTGGCGAAGGCTGTGCTCAGTTTCTTAAACTCGTTGAACTCAAAAGGGCAAATACCTCTAAATTTGCAGAAAGAAGAAACAAAGTCGCAGCGTCATCTGCCTGGAATAGATTGCCTTCAGACAAAATTGAAAATGCTACCATTCAGGAGAAATCACAGCGCCCTTGAAATGGCCATGGATCATTAAACGGCGTCATGTATTCAATCATCATTATTATGTGTGTATATCTCAAACATGGAGTACTCTAATGGAAACGTTGTATTTGTAATTCAACAAATTGGCAAAAAAAGCTTGCGTACGCGCATATCAATTAATGGCAGAATTTTGTTTCAAACAATAAAAAGGTATTTTGTAAAAGTATTTTGTGTAAAATACAAAATACTCAAAAAAAGTATTTCAAATAAAATACAAAATACTTTTTACAAAAAGGTATTTGAAATACAAAATACAAATACGTATTTTGTATTTGTATTTTAAATACTTTTATTTCAAATACGTCATATCTCTGCTGAAGACACACCTTTTTGCTGGGAGTTTCGGGTGATGGATACGATATACGGCGCCCTTGAGGTCATGTTATGAGTAAACGGCGCCTTAAAAATTGTCCATATATATGTATATATATATATAAAGATGCTAACACTAGTGGGAATACTGAATAAATGAATCGAGGATATTAATCGATGACTTTTTACCGCATAACTATTTTTCATACTCCGAGTTTCCAGATCGTTTCCAAGTATCGTATTAAAATCAGGTATTCATAAAACATCATAAATAATAATATGACATTTATTTTAACATCGTCAAACGATTAGGTATGCCATGCATCCTGAAATAAATGACATTAACCCAGTAGTATTTACTCGTTATCATTTTTACAAAACTTTTATTGTTCAACAAATAGAAAATAGTTTAAATCTATAATATCCCTGAAGAGAGGTAGCTAGTAGACTAACTTACGATTATTCACATTAATTATTACTTAATCTTAATAATATCTATCTTATATGTCCAGAAGATACTGTCTTATAATAACGGCTAATGTGTATCTTAAATAAATTTATTCAAATCTTACAGATTTTGGTCTCACCAATTATCCATAATTACTCCCCAAAAACTGTTTCGTTGTACAACATAGATACATAACATTTGTTAGGTAGGTACTCATTATTAGATGGTCACTTATTGAATTAGTAACGCGTTAGTTACAATAATATATTCATGAGTTCAGTTAGCAATATTAGCATTTCATTCCAATACCAATAAATAAATTCGTCATTACAGTATGTAATAATTATGTTATAATATTATTTGGGTGTCCTGCAGTTCATCGGCTCATTTATTAGTTATTACCAGTGTAAATTTCCATTTCTTCCAGGCACTTCAATATATTTGTTAAATGATTCAGATAATGAAGTATACCTATGTATGTACGAGTACCTACATATAATAATTCATTGAGTATACTTAGATACCTATGTTTGGAGAAAAATCTTCAGTACCAAAAATAAATAATAATTATGTTAGGTATATATTAATTGTGAAGGGAAGACGTTCGGAAAAATAATGGAGAATGCAGTTAGCAAGAATGAGTTTTTCATTTTCAATTAAATGTGTAAAATAACAAAACTTTGATGTCACTTATTTTTTAAACTTTGGAAAGTTTTGCTAGCTAAACGACGTCATTCTCACTTCTTTTTTATCACATAGAACTCGTAATTGCTAGCTAAACGACGTCATTCTCACTTCTTTTTTATCACATACAACTCGTAATTGCTAGCTAAACGACGTCATTCTCACTTCTTTTTTATCACATACAACTCGTAATTGCTAGCTAAACGACATCATTCTCACTTCTTTTTTATCACATACAACTCGTAATTGATAGCTAAACGACGTCATTCTCACTTCTTTTTTATCACATACAACTCGTAATTGCTAGCTAAACGACGTCATTCTCACTTCTTTTTTATCACATACAACTCGTAATTGATAGCTAAACGACGTCATTCTCACTTCTTTTTTATCACATACAACTCGTAATTGCTAGCTAAACGACGTCATTCTCACTTCTTTTTTATCACATACAACTCGTAATTGCTAGCTAAACGACATCATTCTCACTTCTTTTTTATCACATACAACTCGTAATTGATAGCTAAACGACGTCATTCTCACTTCTTTTTTATCACATACAACTCGTAATTGCTAGCTAAACGACGTCATTCTCACTTCTTTTTTATCACATACAACTCGTAATTGGGTTGCTGAATGCTTTACTATTATATGTAATTTTGTACATAAAACATATTTGTACACTTTTAATTTCTAGTACCTACGGCTTTGCAAGTTAAAAACTGTAATAACATTTGCATCTCTTAATTTTAAACTGACCTATAGTACGAGTATAGTACATGTAAATACCTACCATTATAAATTATGTAATTTGAAACAAGTGTTTCTTTCTACTATATATTATTCATTCCGAGAGAGACGTCTTTCGACTTATCAGTTCATTATCAATCTCTCTCGGAATTAACAATCTATGGTAGAAAAAAACACTTGTTTCAAATTACATAATTATGGAATTCTACTACGTGTGCACCGACACAATTAATACTATTTTAAAGTCTAACTGTGAATACAGAATCAATGCAAATTCTTACAAAACATTATGTAAAAAGAACAACTATTTATCTGTAAAGAAGTAGATAATCATTATTCAACAGTAATAAAACGAGAAATGATAAATATTTATTTCTGAGTAATCTAGAGATACCTACCTACCTACCTACCTACCTACCGATATTCATAACTGTGTTATTTGTGAGATGTAGTGATAAGTCCGCCTTATGTACAATGACAGTGAGCTAACTACAGTATACAATCTTACATCCATACATAAATAATACACATGTCTTATTTTTCAGATTCATAAAGTGTAGGTACAGTGAGTCAATAAGACAATAATATACAAAATTTCATGATAAAAGGGCATAAAAGAGCGCAAAATACATATTGGGAATACTCAAACACTCAAACACGCATATTGAAAAATTAGCATCTCTCACAAGTGGAATAACCGGTAAACTAACTTCATGTAAAAATAAGAGATGCAAATGTTATCCCACTTTTTAAATCGTAAACATGCAAGTTATCTCCTCCGTGTCTATAAAAACTAAGACATTCAAGGTGGGTGGCATAACTTATTGTTGAGGTGAAGATGTTGCATGTCCAATATGTGATATTATACGAATACTTTTATTTTACAGGACACTGAAAGCTAATGCAAACGCATAAAAAAAAAAAATTCGCTAATAATTAC
The DNA here is from genome assembly GCA_947579605.1 of Athripsodes cinereus. NCBI lineage: Eukaryota > Metazoa > Arthropoda > Insecta > Trichoptera > Leptoceridae > Athripsodes > Athripsodes cinereus. The sequence continues at coordinate 19,895,912 of OX388307.1, read as the reverse complement.
ATTAATTAGATTTCGTACATCAGACGCGTCTAATAAACATAATGAAATATTTCAAGTATCAAATTTATCACATAGGTGTTCATAATCAAATGTATATACCGGAAGATATGGCCTCAAGGCAATATGTACGCCTTTTGTACAAATCTATTTTCACTATAAAGTGTTTTCATTACTATTATTATTATCAACGTCCGGTCATATGAATTACAATTCGTGTTTTTATACATTATGAGACTCAAAGTCAATTAAAAAAGTATTGCGAGGACCCCCGTTGTTGATGAATGATGTTGCTAACGCATGTCGATTGAATTATATCCTTACATCTTCTTATATTTTATACAAATAGTATTACCTACAATTGAAACTTAAATATAAAAACATATTGTATAATGTTTGTACTTAATAATATGCTAGCAAGGGCCCACAAGCCAAAATTATATCATTACATCGTCTTATATTTTATACAAATAATATTACCTACGATTGAAACTTAAATATAAAAACATGTGTAATGTTTGTACTTAATAATATGCTACCAAGGGCCCACAAGCCAAAATCTCTTTTTGAGACAATTAGGTATGTCTGTTTAAAATTGTGTCTTCCGTATTTATTTTTAACATTATACGACTAGTTAGTCGAATATTAATATTCTTTAGTTAGAAAACACAAATATTATCACAGTAAAAATATTTATATACCTAACTCACGTTGAAATAGGTAGGTATATTGAATTAATATTATGTTTTATTGTTTGTTAATACTAACATTTATTATCAATGACAACGTTATGGGTTTATTGAAATATTAGAAATTTTATACTTGAAAAATTGTAATGCGCCGTTTGCTCATAGCATGACCTCAAGGCCGCCATGTTGTGTATCCGAAACTGTCGGCAAAAAGGTGTGCCTTCAGCTTTCTTTACATAGTTATACATTTTTTTTTATTTTTGTGATAATTAACCTACATATAAAAAATAAATTTGCAATTAACATTGAAACTGAAATCCCAACAAAATTAACATCGACCCATCAAAATAAAAAAAGGATAGAAGTGTAACAAATTAAGATGTCTCAATGAAAATATACATGGGCATAGGTAAGACTAGAGAGAATTCATTTCTGCTTTCCCAAAAAAAGACCCATTAGTCCATAGACCCTTGTTCTAGCTGCCACCTCAGTTATATAAAAAAAAATCTCTAGGTTAGTATAATAGATATAACACATATAGGTACGAGTATTGTGTTTTATCAATTTATTTTTTTATACTGTAATGTGATCATCTACACGAACGTGTGTAATAAATTAATATAAATGATATGTGCTTCTATTATAATAAGTGACTATTGTACACGATACTGTATACCTTTAGTTACGTATTTACTATTTTTAGTTATGTGTGTTTATAACTTTAAACCGTGGAGAGCACGGAACAGAATAGGCCTCCCAATCTCTGCTATCAGCTTTGGAGTGTCCTTTAAAAGATGATGTATACCACCCAACTTGAGTGTCTACATTTTTAATGGCACCAAGAAGACAACTTCAAAGGTTAACTTTCGTATCGTGCCGATTGCCCTCCATAAATATGAGTAAAATCATAGGTATGTATGCCGACATTTCTTGTTAGTAAGAATTTATTTATTAAATTAAATAATGTATAGGTAATACAATACAACACCGCCCGCACAAATGACACAAGTATAAACACATAAATTTAATTCACCGTAAAATTGCTTTGGTAAAACTATAATTTTCTCTCATATGTGCACACATGTGAAGGTATGTTTATTGAGAAACAACCATTAAACTTAGAAATAAAATATACAGAATAATGTGGATAGTAAAAATTAAAGCAAATTAATGAATTCCATGTCTCGCCTTCTTTACTTCAATTAGACACCGTTTAATTATTAATACAATAATAATTCATTACAAAGGAATACATAAAACTGATCTCTGTGACTGAAAAATAAAAACGATCTAAAAGACACAGAGCGAATGGAGGTTCAGTAGTATTGAAATAGGTAGGTATGTATACTACATTATCTTATAAGCAATGAGCACCCTTTAAACATATCGGAATGTACTGAAAGCGTCTTGGATACTCTAATACTCAAATTATATTTATTTTCCTACAAACCATTACATAAATTACTGGCTGGGTAAATAATGATGAAATACAAGATATACATAAGCACGTTACAGCATGTCTAACTGCTGACAGATTCAATTCCATTCTACAATAACTGCAATTATTATTTTCATGAATGTATATTCGACGTCTTGTCCCTTCTCAGATTAAAGTGAGTTATGATATTTTGGTCATTGACACAAGAGTGCAACACATTGAACGAACCGGTTCCACAAACAATACCTACAGTTGTACATAATATTATACGTATCACATTTATACCTATATGTAGGTAATAATATCTACAGCCCTCTGAAAGTGGAATATTTAATGAGCCGACATGAGAGCCGCAGCCTTTATTTGTCCACTTTGTAAACGTTTTTTTACTATCACAATCCATTGTTTGCCCAAGGGTTACTTTGATATAATTATAAACAGCAGCGGCTCGATGTCAAAAGAATAAGAATACGTTTCCCAATAATATGTGAATAAAATAAAATTGTTACGTTATTGTCTTCAATATTATTTAAAACCACGTGAACGAAAGCTTTGTTCAGTTTTCATCAATATTATTATAGGACATTTTTAACAAAGTGCAGCCAAGAAAGGTGACAAAAAAATCATACATTACAAACCTACAAGTTATTTTAATATAAAAATGTATTATTATAAACACAAACTTTTCTTTTAAAAAATATAAACGATTTCATGTCGATGAATTAGCTTTTAACAAATTTATGTGATTATCAATAGACCTATACCTACTTGTCTGATTCGTTGCAGCACTAGGCATATAACATAATATTTTATAGCTATTCGACTAGTTAACTTTCGCTGTCCTGTGATGTACACTACGTTGACATTGCCCCTTATTGTGTGAATATCTTCGTAAATACGCTAATCCCATTTATGATATTTTAGCTAATCCTCCGTTATATATTTGTTAATTGAATAAAAGAATCGCGAAATAAAAATATTTATTGGTTGCGACACAATAAAATATTTTGTAGTTGAATCCGGCGAAAATTTGTCGTATGCATATTTGTATTTATGGCGCGAAAATGTGTATAACATACTTTAATGAACATGATGAATAATCCTGGCGCTATGATCGACTCAAACTGTATTTTAGGTATGTAATTTTTAGTACAACATTTTGACACCGCGGCTCATCTTCGTTGTACTCCTGGCTACACATTAGCTGTGTGCGTGAGTCATTTCGTATCCTTGGTATGTTAGTGTTGTCTACAGAGTGATAATAAAGTATTTGTGATCCCTAATTCCGATAAATATTTATTTACTTTTAATGTTATTTAAATTTTAAACATGTAATCATAAATCAACATTTCACATATAAACACATTTTAGACAATATACTCCACTCCTTTTAAGCATCCTAATGCTTGTGTAAGGAATATTTTTTTATTTATTTATTTGTTATTTTATCAAAAATATTTCCATTATTGTTTTATTTTATTTTTTTGCTACATTGCGCTCATTGATAATATATTTTATGTTATTTTAAATTAAAATATTTTATTTCCATTTAGGTAGGCACTTACACAATAATTTTGATGTGCGAAACTTATGAATTATTTATGTACTTACTTGTTTATAATTTTGTTTTCTTACTTGTGTATGATAATGTTTAGTTAGGTACATCCATATTATTCTGTTGACTTTTAGAGATTGACATATTTATCATTAAGTGTAGGTATGCATAAGATCAATAATATTTATTAGGTTTTATTTACCTCTTGATTAATAACTTCGTATCTAAGCATTATGTATGTTCAAAAATGTTCACGGTTATATCGTATTATGTTTATTTTTAATTCTGTTATAAAAAAAAATAATTTTAAGTACATGTACATTAAATACCGTATTTATTACATGTGATCATATTTCTAACTGATTGTGTAATTTAATAATAAATTTAATATTAATTTCATGTCGTATATATAAAATATTATATTTTATTTGAAACACCTTGTCGTTGTCGCAAATATCATCCGTTGAAGAACGCTGCGCAGTAGATCATTACGCACTGCACTCGTGTCGTCTCATTCTTTCATTAGTTTGCTGCTGTTCTAGACGCCGGATGGACGTGTGGATTGTTGCTCAAATTTATGACGATCATTATTTTGCATGTTCCGATGTTTTTTTCCATTTTTCAGTCCTTATAATATAATATTTGATACATATATTCACATTTATATGTAGATACAATCTTTATAATTGCTGGTAAAAGCAAAAAAATGTAAAATATTCCATTTTTATGACTAAAAAAACAAGTAATTCAATAATGTACACTGAGTGTACATCACCGGAGCGCGTGGATTTTTTTGCGGCCGTAAGGGAAAGGTTAATAAAGCCAAACGCATTTTCGTTCTCATACTGTAGGTAGGTACTAAGGTTTGCATATTACGATTCGGGAGCTTTGTACAGCTATGTAAACAAATCAATGTAATAATGTAAAATTGTATATTCTGTGTTTAACAACGTTTACAAGGAAAACTTAAAACTGAATGATAAATAATGGGGCACTAAACTTTGGTTATTTTATTTTAAAATGTTGGTAATTAATAGAAACAAATTCAATACGTACTCCATTGGGATAAACAATTGGACTAAACGCAAGCAATTTTACAGCAATCTTTGCTTAAATCAATTATGTGATTAATTATTTATATTGTAGGTACCTAATGCGGTCGGGTAAACCACAGATGTCTGAAATCCGAAATTATCATTAACATTTCTCTCATACCTATTATAAGCCACTCGGAATTTCATTTTATTTTAACGTGATTAATACAGAAATGGAATTTCCAGATATTTTATTTATTGATAATATTATTATTATTCTCTCACCCGAGATATTAATTCGCGTATTACTAAAGATAGGTTGGTTAGGCATTGATATGTTACAACTAGATTCGCAATGTCATACAAATATTCTCTAAAAATGTGTACCCACCCGTCGAGGTACAATACCTGAGTAATATATATTCATCTCTTTTCTTTTGTATATATTCATCTCTATCTACCGGCCTTTGTCGTCTGTTATAATCCCCATTCTCATATTGTCTATCTCTTGTTATCTACAAACAATTTATATGTGTGTCGCTTTTTTTCAAACTAAAAATTGCGGCACCAAGGACCGCAACGAGATTTTATTGATGGTACATGTTTGAGATTCATATTGCAAATCTAGGTATAACATATCACTGTGGTTAGGTAGGTAAGTACCTACTATACAGAACACAAAATATGGAAAAAAACACTACTTTAGGTAAAACGAATAATAAACTATGTATTTCAATACAATAAAGAAAGTTTAGATTAATCTAGTCATTAATCTGACCCTAGCATCTCAGAAATTTAATCAGGAGGTCTGAGATTTAAATCCTGTGGCCGATCTTTTACAAAACGGCTTGTTTATACAAAGTGTTTGAGATAGAGTATTTACCTACATTGATTCAAACATAGATATCTACACTTTTTTTATTAAAAAAGTAAAACTATTTATCACGCTATCAACAACATTTCGAGTATTTAGCACGTAAGCCATCATTTACACGTTAAATGTATAACATTTTAAAATTAATATGTATATCTATGAGTTAAGATTGTGATTAACTTTTCTGAGAAGAGTAAATTTAAGATTAAGATAAAAATGTAGTTGAGACATGGATGTTTTATTATACTTTATTTCAATAAAATATTAGAAGTCATGGTATTTGCTTAAAAATAAACATGTTTTTTGTTAAAGGAAACTGTTTCCAATAATTTGACAAACTAGAAATTTTTTTTTTTTTCTTACCTTATATAATTATGAGTCAACATCTCTCCTTAGATATCACTTAATTCTTCGGAAAATTGTTATGTTATTTATTATATCACGGTTTCAGCCAAACAAATAAAATTACAGTCATCCACAACAAATGATTCGAGAGTCCAAACAATTGAAATCAAATAAATTAACAACAAATAAAATAAGATTCTTGACTCGAATTTTCAAAATGTAAAGTATTCTACAAAATACGATTCACTTGAATATTGTTCGTTTATTTATCGCGCGTAACAAAACTCGAGAATGTGTTGAAACATAAAGACGCAACCTCTCCAACCGAATCTCTAATCCTGAATGAAGCTCTGTTACTGTTTGATGGTGGCAGTACAAACAGATCTATACGAATACGATTCGAATGCAGTTAGCAAAAGGCGCATTCAATGTCGTGGTCGTGGTCATGAGAGAGAGATTGTTTGTACCAATAGAGGGTAGAGAGAAAGGTAAAGTCTAATTAGATAATTTCATCAAAGAAAATGCGTAATATTATAAGTAATTTATAATAATAATAGTCAACAAGTTTATATGTGGCTAACTACTTACATGTTTAATATTGTAATGTACGCCGTGTGACAAACAGACAACATACAGCGATGTTTGTGCATAATTAATAAACATAAGTTATATTAATTTGCACATGTTTTATTCCATGTAATTTTTATGTCTGTACATATGTTTACCAAGTATATATCCACGGCTTTCATTTTCAGTTGATATATATTTTTATGGCTTATGCTAAATTAAAAATACCTATTTATTATTTCAATTCTCGATGGCCATCGATCCCACTAATGTCGGTCCTGAAATATGACATAAACTGTAGAACTCCCACGAAGCTTACTTACACTTAAAATATAAATATTTTCTAAATGATTGATTATAAAGTTTGAATAATAATCGGATTAATCGCACAGCCTTGTTTATTGATCATTTATTATCCTTTTAAGTTTTTAATTATTTGCTTTTTTATTTATAAATGTAAACTATTGATATAATATAACAAAATGGAATAAAAGAATTAATTTGTACCTTGGTAATTTTTGTTGTTTTAACGTAAAATTGTGCGTGTTGATGAAAACTATAAGTATAACAAAAAATGTTTGGTCTTTACTTGTTTTTCATTTAACACGGTATTCATGTTGCTCGTACATAAAATAAATATATTTTGTAGCAGTGAAATTACTTCATATTTGAATGAATATTAAATTTATAATTAATAATCTGTAATTCATTTTGAATACAAGTTCCCACCTTCTTTTGCGTTCAAAGGGTTCCTATCATATACATATATCTGCGTACTTGGAATATATTTTAGAATATTACAAACATACAGATTAACTTTCAGAGAAGTACTATTGGGTAGGTATTATATTTCATACAAAGACCAGCCACTCGTCTACGAGTGATTTAAGCGTATCTCATTATTGAACTGTGTATATAATAATATTTTTATTGAAAATCCTATGTTTAATTGTGTTTCTTGCATTTATTTTCATAATATAATTTCAAAAATACATCCTAATGTAGCTACATTTTATACTCCTACATGTGATATAATTAAAATATATGTATAAAACCCAGTATATTAATGTTTGTCTCCAAACTGCCTCAAAGTCTACAAGAGGAGTCGAATAGAGAGGACTTCAGAAGGAAGCTGAAGACACGCCTGTTTGCTGAGAATTTCTGACGATAGACGCAGAATATGACACCCTTATAACTTAGAAACATCTTAGGTACATTTATAAGATGTTTCTGGTTTTCGTATTAAACTGGATATTTTACTCTTACCTACGTTAGTATGCGTTCATTTGAAAACAACCAGAAAATGGAAAAATCGTAGTTCGATGTTTTAGATTTCTTTTTTTTAATTTGTCAGTGAATTGCCTGATGTGTTGAAAATTTCACACAATTATTATTTTTATACTGTTAGAAGAATAATTTTTGGCGACCATTTTCCTATCGTGCTACGGGTAATGAAAATAGATCTTTAGAAAAATCATTGTATCTATTTTATTAAGGTATTAGAATATCGTTAAAAATAAAAAAATATATATATATTCACTTAGTATAAAATGGTCTAGTTTATACGAGTATATAGGTAAATATTTATTTTATTTATCGATTTCCATTTATTTATTTAATTACTCATTTAAACGGCTCAGAAGACTAACAATAGTATACATTTTTGAACATATTAAAATATACAATTATTGTGTAGGTATACAATAACAATAAAATTTAAAAAAAAAACTGCTTAATACTACTTACTACAAAACTTGAACTCTTTATACTTGACCATAATGTCGTGTAATGCTAATATCAGTGTATTTTTAATTTTAAGATATTTTGAATAGAAGCTTGAGAACATTCGTACCATTAGTACCAATCTTCTTCTTCTTCTTCCTGGCACTGTCGCAACTTATTGCCGCTGAAGGCTGTTGGGGTCGGCTCTTCTCATTCTGAGGTTATACACTCTTCTGTTTCTTATATAATTTTCATCCAGGTCATTTCTCCGCAGGATTCTATTGCATTGTGTCATCCAGGTATTCTTTGGTCTCCCTCTTGATGGATGTCGAGGGAGATTTATTGATCTAGCTTTGTTAACAGTGTGTTCCGGTTAGAGGGTATCTTTTCCCGGATTATTTTTGTTCCCGGGAAACGGGAAATTCATTATTATATTTATAAATATTCAATTTTCAACAAATTTGGTATAAAAACTCACATAACTTGTTGACCCTTGCAAACATTTTGATTTGATAAAAAAAAAACAAATTTTTGTTACCAATATAAGTAATTTGCTTAAAAAAAACTAAATAGCTGACTGACGAGATTTATTTAGGTACTCTATGTTATATCAAAATAAAAATTGTTTACAAAATATATAAATTTTTAATTTTTGATCAACCTATCAAGCAAAAAAATGTTATGGATTTTGGCAAAGCTTTTTAAAGATTTTTGACTTTAAAAAATGAGAAATTTCGACAAAAAAAGATTTTTTATATCGGTTAATATCCATGAATAAAACAAAAAAAATGACAGTTGGCTGCACTAATATTTTTAAGAACTATCTAACTTTTCGAAATATGTAAAAAAAAAACATGAAAAATTGTAGGATTCTTATACATTGTCGGCCAAACACACCTCCGATTTCGAATTATATTTAGAATAATTATGCTTCTTTCAAACGAATACATTGAAGCTATAATTAAGTTTTTTTTTTAAAGTATAACACTTATATTGGTAATTAATATTATTTTTCATATTTTCATATCAAAATATTCGTCAGCTTCTACAAGTTTATCACGACTATTACAGTTAACTAAACAAAGATTTCGGTATCGGTATGGCAATCTGCATGACTAATAATTTGTATTTTTTCCCGGGAAAGGATTCGTTTTTTTCCCGGGAAACGGGAAATAAAAATAAGAGGGTTTTCCCGGGAATTCCCGGGCGGGATTTCCCGGGAGTAACCCTCTATTTCCGGTGGTCTCCGCCTTATGTGCCCATACCATCTTAGTTGCCTCTCTTCTAGTTTGTTATTTATGTCCGTCACACCCATGCTACCACGAATGCGTGAACTTCTTATCTTATCTTTTAATGATAAGCCTGCTGACCACCTGAGCATTCGCATCTCTGCCGTCTCAGGTTGCCTGTTGAAAGTATTATAAAGAGTCCAGCATTCCGAGCCATACATTATCGCGGGCCTGACAATAGTCTGGTATATTTTACCTTTAAGTTTTACTGACATTTTAGGATCACATAAAATTCCCGATACTGCTCTAAATTACAACCAATCTAGTACCAATAACATTAATTAATGTATACAACTATAAAATATTTCATCAATGCGGCTTAAGATACTAATATTGACATGAAAATAATTGATATAAGGCGTAACTATGTGCTTTATCAAATCATTTATACACGTTAATACTATTCGAGAATATTTTCAAATTATTTATTTCATTAAAAGACATCGCAATCAACCATGTCCATAAAAACTAGTTTAATACTGGGATTAGTTCACCAAAACTCAAACACCATAGTTTCAATATGAATACGTACATAGGGTATAGGTACGATGTTGGTATAATAACAAAGTTTATGTGTTAGCTTACAAATCTTACAATACATTCCGATTCACTAATTCCTAAAACATTGAATATTACTATTCTCTTTACCAAATCTTTATTTTACACGCATGTCAGAATAATATGTAACTGTAATCAAAAACGTTTGGTATTTTTTTTTCTTACATACATACATACATACCATCACGCCGCTTCCCTCGCGGGGTAGGCAGAAAGGATCGAGCGCCACTTCCTTCTATCCTTGCATACATCTTTCGCTTCCGTCACTGTCATACAATTCCTCATGCATGCTCTCCTGTTCAACGTGCTCAACACGTGACCGTCCTGTAGGATATGATATAAATGATCTTGCCATTTAATCCTCGGACGTCCACGTCTCCGAGCACCATTCCTCTCAGCCAAATATATCTTCTTAGTCATTCTGTCCTCATTCATTCTTTCCACGTGCCCAAACCATCTTAACTTATTTACATTCATCCTTGTTATTACACCAACTTTCATTCCACATTCCTTTCGTATATCACTGTTACGCACACGATCTCTCAGACTTTTACCACACATCCTTCTCAACGATCTCATTTCCACTGCATTTATGCCACTTTCATCCTTCTTTAACCATGTCCACGTCTCACTTGCATACATAAGTGTTGGCACTAAGATAGCAGAGTGCACCAACCTTTTAGCTGTGGTGGATATGTTTCTATTTGCAATTATTGGTCGGATTGCACCATTTAACTTATTGCCAGCAACTTTTCTCCTTTCAATATCGCTTTCACACTTCCCATCTCTCGTGAACAAACTACCTAAGTACACACATTCGTCAACTTGCTCTAACACTTCGTTGTCAATCATTATCTGGCATACTGTTCTCTCACTTCCTCTTTCAAACACCATGATTTTTGTCTTTTTTGCATTCATTCTCAATCCATTAATCGCACAATTTTCATACACACACGTCATCATTCGCTGTAGATCACTTTCACTTTCAGCCATCAATACCAAATCATCGGCAAACATTAACGCTCTTACATTCATCCCATTCATATCAACACCTACATTCATTTCTTTCAATGGACGAATACAATGATCAATGTATAGGTTAAAAAGCCATGGCGACATCACGCACCCTTGTTTTACTCCTTTTGTCAGTGTGAACCATTCCGACAGGTTATTGTTCACTCTAACACACGCAGAACTTCCTGTATATAGGGAAGCAATGGCGCGAATTAGCCGACTACCCACCCCACACATTGATAGTACTTGCCACATTTTCTCACGATCTACTCTATCATAAACCTTTTCTAGATCAACAAACGCGCAGAAAAGCTTCTGGTGTTTCTCCAGGAGCTTCTCTGTCACCATTCGCAGGGAGAAGATCTGGTCCACACACCCTCTACCACTCTGAAAGGCACCTTGCACATCCCATACATTCGTCTCAGTTACTTTTCGAACTCTTTCAATCAATATTCTTGCATACAGTTTCCCCACCGAGCTCAGCAGACTGATAGCCCGATAACTCCCGCATTCTAGTCTTGACCCCTTTCCTTTGTATAGAGGGCATATCACAGCTTTTCGCCAGTCTTCTGGCGTGCAACCTTCCTTCCAACACTGGTTAAAGAGTGCATGACACCATTCGAGAGTCCTCAGCCCACTCAGACTGATGAATTCCGTAGAGATCATATCATACCCAACCGCTTTGCCATTCTTCGATTTGTTCAATGCATTCTTAACCTCATCCATAGTTATTTCTTCATCCCTTGTTTCATTCGCATTTTCCCTTCCACTATTCTGGCTTGGATATTCGCCTCCACTTTCAAACAGCTCCTCAAAATATTCTTTCCATCTATTCACAACGTCAACACCATTCATTAACATAGATCCCTCTTTATTTCTAATCGCATTCATACTATTCATCTCATTGTTGCTTCTTTTACGCTTAACTTCTTTCCAAAACATTTTCATATTTTCTTTCACACTTTCCGACAATTTCTTACACTCTTCCTCATCCAATAATTTCTTTTTTTCCTTAATCAGTACCTTAACTACTTTCTTACATCCCTTGTACATTTCTCTAGCACTCTCAATTTTTTCTTGATCTAGATAACGTGAAGCTAACACATCCATCCATGCATTCTTCTTCTTCCTAACTGCGTCTTTTTTTCTACAGTGTAATATTAATCAGACGATTGCATAAAATGTAACTACATATAAATATATTATATAGTACTTCTACATAATATGTATGTGACAGAATTTAATATTAGTTTTGTACTTAAATAAAAGGGTCATAATATTGTTGTTGATTCAAGTAGATAATATTATGCACTGTTATATATGACAATGGGTGTCCATTATCTCATTCCCTTAAGGGGCATTTCCTCTTGAGTCCAACTGACTGACCCAGGACCCTAACATCCAACTCAATGTATTGGTCAATGCCCATCGCCTCGACATTACGTGCCTAGCTACATCTGCATTATATTAGGTATATTATTGTTATTATTATGATATGCTTTTTATATTATAAACGCAATTTATTTTTTGTATTCTTGATATTATAATAGGTACCTAATATTTGTGGCGATGTTAATATGTAGCAGGTATTATGTTCATCAAAGAATCCATCCTATTTCACTCCGATTATAAACATAAATATAATCAATAACTTTTGCATATTATGGAAATTATGGTTAAAGTTCTGCAGGTATTACAATTACAAGTTAAAAAATTGTAACAGTTCCCAGTACATTATAAAATTATAGAGAAATTACCTACTAATTGTAAAATATTACCCACAATCGGATTGGTCAATTTCTACAATAGGTTATGGTCACAGTTTTAGTTCTTATTATTATCCTTCACTGTGTACAGTTACAAGATACCTACCTACCAATAGAATACCTCCCCAGATAATATGAGCTGGGGGGAGGGTACAAATTATAGTTGTGTAAATATTTATTTCTCTACACGGTTGAATTTCATGATTATGCATTTATCCATTTTTTACGATCTGCATCAACCCCCCCCCCCCCTTCTATCTGGACACTATTATATATTATATAATGAGTTACAATCCATTGGATTGGTCTGCAACGAGTTTGGTTTTTCTTCTCCATTAGTCTCTATTCTCAGCCAGTCTTTTCAGCTCTACGTATGAGCCACAGTTCATGTCCCTCTTCAGTTGGTCCATATACGCGTCTCTTGGTCGGCCTCTGCCATTTGTCCCCTCGTTCTTACCCTCCGCGATGGCGATGAGTAGTCCTGGGTGCCTGATGTTGTGGCCAATCCAGTTAGCTCGTTGTTGACCGATTCTCTTAAGAAGTTGCCTTTTTTCGCCTACCCTGGTTAATACTTCTTCGTTTTCGACGTGTTCCGACCAATGGATCTTCAGCATGCGTCTGTAGCACCACATCTCAAAGGCCGCCAACCGTCCGCTTTCACTCTTGCTGATGGTCCACGTCTCACAGCCATAAAGCAGAATGCTCCATACAAAGGCTTTAATAAGGTTCTTCCTTACACTTAAATCAATATTTGGGGATTCCAATATCTTCGATTTTTTGTTAAAGGCAATCCTTGCCTGGTTTATTCTGCTCACAATTTCCGATTTGGAGCGTCCATCCTGGTTTATTCTGCTGCCCAAGTACACGAATTCTCTTACTCGTTTGATGCTCACTCCATTTATGGCAATGTTCGCAGTCGCTTCCTCTCTTCCTACGACCATACATTTTGTTTTTTCTTTGTTTATTTTCATGTTGTACATTGACAACAGTATACTTTCCATTTTCCCTAAGGCTTCGTTCAGCTCCATCTCGGAGTCTGCGAGCAGTGCTATGTCGTCAGCATATCTAATCATGTCGACCTTTTTCCCATTTATTTTTACTCCTGTCCAGTTCTTCATTTCTTCTCTCAGTTCATCAATAGCTCGCTGTATATAGCAGTTAAAGAGAGCTGGCGACATTGAGCATCCCTGTCTTACACCTTGTTCGACCCTTGCTTCTGCGCAGCTCTCTCCGCTTTTAATCACAGCCATTTCATTCTTGTATAAGCTCCAGATTGCTCTTCTGTCTTTATAACTCATTCCTATTACTACAGTATTATGATCATCAATAAATGTGTAGGTATACCTAATATTTTCGAAGTAGGTACTCTCATCGCCTTCAACCTTCAACGCTCCTCTCGGGAGCACAGGGCAGAAACTAGCCTCCTCCATTCAGAGCGTCTCTGCGCCAATTGCGTCACCTCTTTCCACGACATTCCCTGCGCTCTGATATCGTTGTCATAGGAACGGTGTATGGTAGTTTGAAAGCGGTGTATCAGTAGGTACTACTGGATAGAAATTGATCGACTAAATATAATTATATTTATGTATACCTACTTACAGTAGCACCAACGTCAAATATTATTTATAGGTAGGTACGTACGTAAATAATGTTTCTGAGTATTTCTTATGCTAATAAAAAAATGATGCCGTCAGTTTACCCAACATCCGTTCAATGATTGATGCTAATAAATAATTTGCCTGTCACCACTTCATGCAACATATTGGGAGCTTTAAAGCTACGTAGGTACCTACCCATCTATATCTATATTACAACATAATATAGGTACACATTATGCCTATATACATACATACCTAGGTACCTGTCTATTTCATATGGATATAGATGTATACCTACTGTCTATAGGTAGGTAATAATTGAGTTATTGCATTTCTCCATTTACAAATATGTACTCACAGACTGACCTCGTTGGTGCAGTGGTTATGGGTACTTAATAATATGTATCTACCTACAGCAGTAACGTGTCTTATATACAAGCCAAAAAGCCAGGCCTTACCTGAGGTCTCCAAAATAAACATAAATTTATAAAATTACGCGCAGCTAACAATCCATCATAAAAAAACATCATACAGAAGATCATTCTCTATCCCTTTACACCCTGACGCACTCGATTTTGTTGGCCAGATTTAAAAAAATATTTTGCAATTGTACATGATTTCTTAGCTCCGAACAGCATACATTGATTGTAATGGTCAATTAGCTGTGGCATACCTACACTTGATCGTGGGGGTCAGGGTGTACATTCTTAATACTTAAATGTAGCAAAATGCCCTGCCTGTGACTACCTCGAACTTACCATTAACAATAGTAACTCCAGATCTTCTCTCTAAGTATATCTCCATAGGGTTAATTTATTAAATATTTATAGTAAATACTTAATTTACGTGAGAAACAGGATTATATTGATTGTTCTATATCCTGATACAATATTTATTAAGAATTCAGTTACTTTGAATTCAAAATAAATATTGTGAGAAAGGATATTACTGAGAAATTAACGAAGTCAGAATAGAAAGCAATCCAGTCAACCTTTTATTTTTATCTTGAACCTACAGAGGCACAATTAGGATATAATTTAAAAATTGTTGTCAAACAACCTCACAATAAATAAAAATAGCATCTAGCAGGAATGACTAACAAATTTTTATAAACCCCTTTGATGTACAAGATAATAATTTCACTCTGTAAAAGTTTTCTTACAATATGTCAAATATTCTTACAACACAGAACTCTGGAACTCAAGTAAAACAAATTAAGAATTTCAAAAAAATTATTATATTTCTATCAGAGATACAATTTGATGAACCTAAATACAATGCCTAACAAAATTAACACAAATTTGATTTATTTAATACAGAATATATTTTAGAAATATTACATTATTACAAAATTAACACAAATTTGATTTATTTAATACAGAATAAATTTTAGAAATATTACATCATTTCAAAATTAACACAAATTTGATTTATTTAATACAGAATATATTTTAGAAATATTACATCATTACAAAATTAACACAAATTTGATTTATTTAACCTTTTGATTACCGTCCATGTCAAATACGATTGTGCCCTCAATACCGCGTGATTTAAATGAACCATTTTTTCTAGTTTTAAACTAATTTTAATAATACAAATCTACTCACCAGAGACATTCCATAGGATCAAGTGAACTCATTAATCCTTAGGCTATCGTATCGCAAACAAATTAGACACTTATGAGTCACCACTATCCCATAATAAACGTGACTCTGGGAGTAGTCAAAAATGGAAAACGTGATATTATTATTATTATTTGGATGATTTGTAAAGCGCCGTTTTGTGAAAAAAAATCCACCTCAAGGGCGCTCAAATGACGGGATTGATAATGCACGGTAAGGAAATTCGCAATGTGATATGCCGTTATTGGTAATGAAACGGTTAATACAGAATATATTTTAGAAATATTACATCAATTTTAATCTAAAACAATAAATAAGGACATAAAAAGTAAAACAATTTTGTGTCTGTGTATATGCGAGGGTGATCTGAAAAGTTTCCCACCTAACAAAGATACAATAGATTTTTTCTTTTTATTTATTTTTAAAATAGTCTCCTTGTAGGTCTACATACTTCTGCTAGCAATACTCCCATCTCTTTAACCATCTAAATACTACACAGTGTCTTTCTCCGCAAAATAATTGTTTACGAAAGTAATCATCTTCTTATTTGGCTAAAATCTTTGTCCTCCCAAGTAAAATTTTTAGGTTAGAGAATAAAAAGAAGTCGCTTAAGGCTAGATCTGGTGAGCAAGAAGGGTCGTCAAAAAGTATATCATGGACAATTACCGTGCCAATCTCTAAGGAGTGAGACAGGGCATTGTCTTGGTAAAAAAAAATTGTAAATTTCTGTCATTAATGTTACGTAATCTGCTCCTGTAATGCTGTTTCTAATTTGAAGAAATCGATAAAGATAACTCCATAACTATCCTAAAAAATATATAAAAGATCCCCATGACGGCAGTTTTGGGCGGCCAGCTCTTCAGGCCTCCCGAGTGGCCCACCCGTGAGGAAAATTTAGGTTTGAATGTACCGATAAATAGGAGTTAACTACTCCTGAGATATCCGGGTGTGAGGTGGGTCTCTCTTCAATATCCCAAAAAAAGTCACCATCACAAACATCTGTCTCCCAAGCTGGTACGGGCTCATTTAAATTGAAATGCACAAAATTTGGCATATATATATTTGACATCAAACGATTCGTCTCGTCGGGTCGAACAATTTGGTACCAATATCTTATTTTCGAAAAAAATTGACACATAAGAGCTTTCATAGATCCACCGACGAATTATAATTTGACAGTGGTGACAATGTTGCAGAATCACCATACGCAACTTTCAACTAATTTTTAATTTGCACAGGCGTATTACAAAAATTTAATGAGAGCTCAATGCTCAAATTATTTAATTTTCACAGAAACAAACAAATCAATTGTCAAACAACAACTGCCGTACAAAATGGCTGAAATTTTAGTGAGTACCTGTCAAAAGAAGCGCAGCCATATTTCCAAACTTTAATTGATGAGTATTGCCATCTTCACATTGAGGTTGTAAATTTTTCAGACCAGCTTTGTAAATATTTTAGTATGATCAAAACAGTAAAAAAATATACGTAAGTAACTAGTTTATTTCATACATTTTGTAACAGACAAAAATAGAAAAAATGATGGATATAAAAGCAAAATCATATCAATCCATATTTATCTTCGAGTAAATCACTTGTAAAAATTGATTCAAAAGCAAAAATACTTCAAGTAGAAACATAAATGTGCTGATTTCTTAGTTTTACTGTTCTAGGATTGTTATGGCTTTGCTTCTAAATTTTATTTATTTATACATTCTTTACTGTACATTGACTACAAACAATTTCATAGAAGGTATATGTTCAAATTAAATACAATCTATACAGAGGGCGAGTTTATCACAAAGGCGTGATTTCTTCCAACTAATCCAATTTATTATATTTAATTTGTGTCAATTCCTGAGTTTTTAAGCCTTCAGGCAATTTATAAATACACTATGTACATATATAGTGGAAACTATAGTAAACCGAAAGAATAAATGAATGTGAATAGTAAACCAGAAAAACAAGTGGAATACCAAATACACTAATGTGCAAATTAATATTATATAGGTACAATCATAACATATATCCAAAACTTATAGCAGCGGTGTGTCTTTCATAGAATCCGAAAAGCAAGGCCTTACCTGAGGTTTCTAAGGTAAAAAATAAAATAAAAATCTAATATATAAAAGAAAGTCGTGTGTGTTACACCATTTATAACTCAAGAATGGCTGTACCGATTTGAATGATCTCTGATTTGTTGGATTCTTCTACGTCCGGAATAGCCGATAGACTATTGAAATATCTTACAAATTCACTGGAAGAAAAATTACAATGAAAATTATTTGCGCCATACATTTTGAATTTCAATAAATAATGCAATATGGCGAATCATACAAAATCAACGACGATGTTTTTTTATAGATTAACTTATTTATAGAATAATTTTTGTATACATTTTCAAATTAGAATCGTTATCCATACAATTTAACATCTGTGGTTCTGAAATTTCAATTTTGAAAAAATCATGGATAAGATTTTTTGTAAATTTAAAATGAATAGGTAAGTACATATCTACCTAAAAAATAAATTAGTATCTACATATATTACGTAGCTACAGCAGATAATAAACAAATTTGAGTTAAGTATATTGTTCAACATAAGTAAATGAATTTTATTTTTTACACTATACCAGTGATTCCCAAAGTGGTCCAGGTGGACCCCCAGGGGTCCACAGAAACTCGACGGGGGTCTACGTTGGCGTGACTAAAAAATGGGGATGGTTCACGAGTCGTAAGTGGAGGTCCACAAATCCGTAGTTAAAGTACCTATCGGATATTCGGTAAAAGTACCAGATACTTAATGATTCGAGTAAATATTCTTCTTTAAAAATAACCGCCCATACAACCAAATACGGTCGCCGTGACTAAAATATCAGCCACAAAATAATCCATACACATATTGTACATACGATGTTCACCCGCCGTGTTCTAAACGCTATAGTGTAAGGTTATATGACAAAATGTACACTCAATATCCACGCACTGCAACTAATTTGAGAATGCGTGATGTTAAGAACACAATGTAAAGGAATAATGTCTACGCGTCGGACCCAAATTGCCACTGAATGATGTTTAGTACACTTAGTGTACCCAAAGAAGTAGCGGTTATAGAAAAAGTTATCTCAAGGTCTTGGTCGTATAATAAGTTGACAGTTGTCAAAACAATACCAGTGTTGCTCAACATTGCACAGAAGGGGTATGAACAAGATGAAATTAAAATGTTCGATCTTAATAGAGTTAAGTGTTAACTCATTTCTATGAGTGATAAAAATGATATAATATTCATACCTGTTTTATCAACAATGTGAATTATGTATATTTTTTTTTTAAATATTTACCATCTTTTTTACTCTTACTCCAACATCGGTATGGAATGGAAAGTATATTAAAAAAAACATACACATACATATGTAAAACAATTTAATGTACATAAACAAGAATGATTTTGAAATAAATTATGTAATTTCTGTTGCAAATTCCTGCAGGTAGACTGGTCTAATTAGATGCAAGATATTGTAAAAATTGGTCAAATTTCACTTCATGATCTAATGGTGTCTTCAAAAAATGGTTTTAATTAAATCAATTGGTCATTTCCATTTCAATTTGCATATCTTCTTACTGTCCCAATTTTCTTATTTGTTTTAATCTGAAAATAAATAGAAAATATTATTCATTTAATAACTCTTTTTTCTTTGCAAATAATTTTATTTATTTATTTGTTTTATCTTCTTGCACATCATCATTCATAGGTATAACAAATTAAATAAAGCAGTACACACAAGAAAAAACACAAGAACTTCCATTTCTTATAGGTATATGTGTAATGAATAATACTTACGCCTTTATTTTCAACCTTTGTTGGGTATGTTTAATAACACTATTTTGGATAAAAGTGTCTACTTCCTTCACAGTGCATGTCTTGTCTGCAAGATTGCATATATCTAAAAACATCAAAATACCAAATATTAAAAAATATTTTTACTCAAAGAAAATTAATTTACGTACATAATTATATCAGATACTGCCGCACAGTTTGACAACCATTTAAGGTCCATTAAACGAGTGGGGCCATATTGGAACAATGATACTAAATGCCAAGCCATTTCAAAAATGCAATTTATCTGATTATTACAACAAATTTGGCATAGATTCGTCAATATTTTAACCTAATTTTACCAATATCATTTGCCAGCTAGCTGGTGGTATCAATTTCTTTAATTTTTGTAGTTACATAAATATTATAATTATAAAACAATATCTCCTACCTTCAGAATTCAAATGGCGTTCTTGTTTCTCGTGAATATTTTTATAAACTGCACAGTCAATCAACATCTCGCACTCATAATGACGATGATCTCCGAAATACTTTATCACTTATTACAACGTTTTCACAATCAACGCCATTAATAATTTTACGACAAAACAACGATGCACCACAGATAGAACGCAGCTACAACGAAACATGTCGTCTTTTATTTTCGTTTGTCGTTCGGATTTCTCCGTCTTCACGATATCTGTTGAGATGCGCGCGCGCGCGCTATGGAATATGGAATGTAGCTGTGACTAACCTTCCCCATTTTTAAGAACCGTTTAACAAAAAGTGTGCGCCCTGATACCAATTTGATCCCGGTGTAGGAAAACGAGTGTAGTGA
>OX388307.1:19635738-19874987 GCA_947579605.1 Athripsodes cinereus | reverse complement strand
AGGTAGGGGCCGAGTAAATAAAACACGTCTCTCAAGTAGGTAGCAAGAAGAAGTCGTATTGCCATAGCGACTGCACCCGTATATATACTGGCTTGCGGCGTCCCACCACATACCCGGTGGGAACCCAAGACGTCCGGTATAGCGTACGTACCCACGCATGGGATACAGTCGTTAGGCTCTACACAATCTTTATTTATTCAACATAATAAACATAACATGGTACATACATTTACCAAAAACAATTATAACATTAAAAATATACATTAACAACAACCTTATACCTAAGTTTACATGTTATATGTTACCTAGCTAACAAAAGGACATTATACATGACTTATTGTATGGTTCTACGTTGTGTTAAAATACATTCGTTCCTATCTGCTGGCTTTAACACTTACCAGCGGAACACAAAACTATTTCCCCTCAATGTGGGATTTCACCCTCTACTTGGTGATAATAATTACAAAGCAATATCACACCCACAGCTCGAGATATCTTCCGATAAACCTCGCGCTGCAAGTGTGATTCGGCCGTGTTTAACGGTCGAGCGCATGCCGGAGAGCTCACTCTGCGGCCGCAAACGCTGGATGCGTCGCTTTTTGCAAAACGCACACGAAGAAACATGCGTCGCAGACAAATTGTGCGACGCCTACACCTCCGCTACGCTAAGCAATGATCCATTTCAAACTTGATATTTAATTTATGCTACCATTATACAAAACAACAATAATTTTCACATCCTAGCTTGATGCTTCAAACTAATGCTATCCCTACACAAAGGCAACAATTATATCCAACTTGATTTAACATTACATATCCAACTTGATAATACAATAAATCCAAACTTGATTTAACATTATATATCCAACTTGATAATACAATAAATCCAAACTTGACTTAACATCACATATCCAACTTGATATGCAAAACATTAATACACTTATATTATTATATCCTAGCTTGACATAAAAATATTAATGCTATTACTATACGAAAGACAATTTTACATAATATCATTTCAATAACTTAAACTAGTTCTTAATGATACAACATAATCACCTCATCAGGCTTATGAGGTTTACTATTTACCTAACGTATTTCAGCTAACTTTTATATACAACTAATAAGATCGTAAACATTCTAAGTGCTTCAGCCTTATAGGTATTTCACAATATACATCTATCTCTGGCTCACACAAACTCTGCATACTTCATCTCACAAACATTTGCATTACAGGAACTTCACACATATTCCCAAAGTCTAGCTCATATACATACAATGGTAACACATGAATATGATGCGACACGAATCTCACTTATTCGTTCTACAACATACTTAACAAGCATACACGCTCTCATTCAAACATGTTCACATATCATGTAACGAACGCATATTACACATATTACAACAATGACGAACTTCCGTACTTCTCACTCGTACACTTGTTCATATTAACATATTTACACATTCTAGTAAACTTATATCCAAACTTGATATATTCAAACAATTACAATATTAATATTATCAATGCAATACAACTCGCCTCTACACGCAGTCACTCGCTGCGTGAGGCGGTGTGATGCTTCAACACAACCGGCCGCGCATGTAAGAGAGTGTCTTACACACGCGCGTAGACTCGCAAAATCAGGAAAAACACATTAAAATCCGTAACTTCCGTTACGGTGCCCTCATTGCAATGATTCACCTCTACATATGTATGAAATTTACTGGGCTATCGAATGGTGTCACACACGATGTTCTAATAACATTATTTGATTTTTCTTATTTTTTCCTAATTTTGCGAGTCACCGGCGCACGATACTCATAGTATCGCGTCACAGCCGTACACTACCCAGTCGCCGCTAGGTACGCGCACGCTGTGGGGGAGCGACGTTCGATACACTCCCCCCGTGAGGTTTCCCTCACTACAAACAAGAACTCGCGATTCCCACGCTCGCGATTCCCGTGAACTTCACGGGTGTGGTAGATGATGTCATCCTCACCGGGGCCGCGTCCACTTCTTTGAGGCCTTGATGCTGCCGCTGCTGCCCACTGGCTCTTAGTAGACACGCACTTTCACGGCTGTTCCTTGGCGCGTTGATTGGTGGTTGCGGGTTCATCCCGCGGTGACTGAAACGCTTCATTCCAACTCCCCCCGTCTTAAGATTTAACTGGTGGCTCTTAGAGTCTTGCTTCTTCTTGATCGCACTGCAATCCATATGCTTCACTCGAACTCCCCCCATCTTAAGATCCGATGAGTAACTGATGGAATCTTGCTTTTCTTTGATTGCCACGTAGCCTATTACTGCAGGGTACACATCCACAGCGTATAGGTGTATTGCTACGATATTTTCGGCAATAGAGCTCGCAATGCGACGCCTCTGTCTTCTGTTAAGTAGGGCTTTTACAACATGTCTATCCCCACTAGTCTTCCTCATGCTTCGCATGGTTACTGGAGTCTTCTTCCGCAATGAATATAAGGATCGACCTTTAACACACTTGGTCGCCTTTTTCACCAGCTTCACACGCCGCTCACATAGGCTCCTTACTTGAGTCTTTCTCCACAATGAATATAAGGTTCGACCTTTAACACACTTGGTCAACCTTTTCACAAGTTTCACACGCCGCTTACATAGGCTCCTCACTTGAGTCTTTCTGCACAATAAATATAAGGTTCGACCTTTAACACACTTGGTCAACCTTTGCACAAGTTTCACACGCCGCTTACATAGGCTCCTTACTTGTACGTAGTCGTTTTCCGGTGGCGAAGTAAATGCAGTCACTTCGCTGGTCTCGAGTAGAAGGATGGTTGCCTTCTTCCACTCACTGGCAAACTCCCAAATCAACTGATGGGAGGGTCTCACTGGCTTGTTGGTCTCTAATAACCCCGACTTGGGTGCCTTAGACCAAAGGAGTAATCTCCCTAGCCTCGATGTACGGTGGATCTCATATCTGGCCGTCTCACTCACGAACTTCATGGACTGGTCCTGACCCCGAAGCCGCGCCACAGCTTTGCATTCTTCGTTCCGCACACAAACGTCACTTTGAGGATGTTCGTTAGCCTCTCCTCTTCGACGTTTACTTTGCAGATACATGTCATTCTGAGGATGTTCCTTAGCCTCTCCTCTTTGACATTCACTTTGTGTACACATGTCATTCTAAGGATGTTCATTAGCCTCTCCTTTGTGACATTTACTTTGTACATGTACATCACCGCACAGTCCGTTCACATAACTGATGTGTCGCCCTGGGACCGCTCTCTCGTGCAGAGGGCACACGTAATCCTTCTTGCTCTGGCACGCAACAGCCTCACCGCGTACACATCGATGCTCTCGTTCCGCCTCTCCGCTATGTCGTTCACTTTCAGCCCATAGCGTATGTATTCCACTTACGTCTTTACTGACTGTCTCACAAGGTATCTCTGGATTCACTGTCCAATGTTTTCTCTCTAACTTGACAGCGCCGTGGTATACACAAGGACACTCGTTGACTATGCCGCACAATCCACATGATGCACTAGTGTTTTTATTAAACTCGTCAGTTCCACTGTGACAGCACAGGTTGTACAACCGGGCGTGGAATAATTGCCATTCCCCTCTATGCCGTGGGAAGGCCATAGGGCATCGCACATTCTTAACCCGTTTCTCAACTTGCGGGTTTTCAAGCGCGAGCCTCCATCGGTCCGCCGCTGTGATGTTTGGCCCAATAAAATCACACGCGGTTCTTCCGGATTGGCGTTCGGCACGACCGATTGCATTATCTTCGGTCGCCCTATCGAATATCTCACTAGGGTGTAGTGTTGTATTAACAGCTTCTTGAACTCGTTCCACTGCACTATTATGTTTGCTGCATTCTATCACATAACAATACTTGGTATGCACTTCAGTGTCTATAAACAAAATCCAATAAACTTGATTGTTCACTTCATGTGTACATGTATACGACGCTGTACCACTAACACCCACGACGCGGCACTTTGTTTCACTATCCGCGACGTTGTATGCATCCATTGATGCGTTTGTCGAACTCTCCTTCCAGAGAGTGAGCACTAACACTTGCCCCGGAGGGCCATTCACTTTCACTAGCGAAGAATTCCCATCCGTCGACACTACAGGAGTCGTATGAGGTATGTCAGAGTCCATAGGCCATCCCAACACGTCTGCTAGGGCTCCATCCGTTGTCTGCATCCTCTTGCGCGTCTGCCTAGCTTGCATCCGCAGCTGATTGACCTCCTTGTAGAATATCATCATGTCCACTTGCACCATATGAACATTTGTATTGGTGAACACGTTCTCAGCATCGCAACGATCTTTCTGCGATGACTGCCAGCCTGCGTTCAACTCCCTTGATCCTAGTTGAGGTAGGTAGGGCGACGGTACAGCTGGCACTGCGAGCTTCCTTGCGGGGTAGACAGCCGTCCATGACACGACGCTGTCGCCCTCCATGTGCTCGCTGCATGCGGGGGAAGCGGCCGCCAACACCGCGTTCTCACACCGCTTCTTCCTCTCGTTCTGGTACATGGTCCGCTGCATGTTGATCTTCCCATCCAGTAGTCTCCTTGTTGTAGGGTCGTCATCTCTTCCACTTGAGACGCGGTTGTCCTCCCTGAAGCACTGTCTTGAAGAGTGATCTAGGCCAACAAGATCACCGACACTGCGTACTTCCATGCGCAGCGCCGTCAGCCTCCCGCAGAAACGTCTAACGAAGATCCGGCTCTCGAAGGACCACTTTGTACGGCACAGCTTCGACTCCGGGAAGGCGCGCACAAAGACTGTAATCTCCGTGATGGGCTGGAGTCGGGGTGAGTGGGGGTTGCTGGTTCTTCGTCTGAGGGCGACGAGTATGCGGGGCGGTAGCAGTAGGTACGCACCAGCAAGGTAGGTATCCGATCGCGTCTATAGGTGAAGCACTCGGCAAACACCCGCCACGTACGTCGGAGACCGCCTAGCAAACCAACCGAGAGATACACGTTACTCGCGGCTTCACCTTTGACACCTAGGCACACCCCAATGAAACGTTCGCAAGCGCACACACCACGGGCAATAAACCAATGGTGCACCGGCTATCTTGAACGTTCAAATGGGCGTACGGCGGTGCGTCGGGAGAAGCGTCGAGGCGTGCAGCCACTACAGTACAGTCTACGTCGGAAGCTTCGTCGGTACAAGGAAGATGTTGCTCCGTGAAGGCCAAAGCGAGTCCAGGTCAGTCCAATGGTCGTAGGCAGCAAGCAATCTATCCAGTCGAAGTCCTTGTAGAAGCAGAGGTAGGGGCCGAGTAAATAAAACACGTCTCTCAAGTAGGTAGCAAGAAGAAGTCGTATTGCCATAGCGACTGCACCCGTATATATACTGGCTTGCGGCGTCCCACCACATACCCGGTGGGAACCCAAGACGTCCGGTATAGCGTACGTACCCACGCATGGGATACAGTCGTTAGGCTCTACACAATCTTTATTTATTCAACATAATAAACATAACATGGTACATACATTTACCAAAAACAATTATAACATTAAAAATATACATTAACAACAACCTTATACCTAAGTTTACATGTTATATGTTACCTAGCTAACAAAAGGACATTATACATGACTTATTGTATGGTTCTACGTTGTGTTAAAATACATTCGTTCCTATCTGCTGGCTTTAACACTTACCAGCGGAACACAAAACTATTTCCCCTCAATGTGGGATTTCACCCTCTACTTGGTGATAATAATTACAAAGCAATATCACACCCACAGCTCGAGATATCTTCCGATAAACCTCGCGCTGCAAGTGTGATTCGGCCGTGTTTAACGGTCGAGCGCATGCCGGAGAGCTCACTCTGCGGCCGCAAACGCTGGATGCGTCGCTTTTTGCAAAACGCACACGAAGAAACATGCGTCGCAGACAAATTGTGCGACGCCTACACCTCCGCTACGCTAAGCAATGATCCATTTCAAACTTGATATTTAATTTATGCTACCATTATACAAAACAACAATAATTTTCACATCCTAGCTTGATGCTTCAAACTAATGCTATCCCTACACAAAGGCAACAATTATATCCAACTTGATTTAACATTACATATCCAACTTGATAATACAATAAATCCAAACTTGATTTAACATTATATATCCAACTTGATAATACAATAAATCCAAACTTGACTTAACATCACATATCCAACTTGATATGCAAAACATTAATACACTTATATTATTATATCCTAGCTTGACATAAAAATATTAATGCTATTACTATACGAAAGACAATTTTACATAATATCATTTCAATAACTTAAACTAGTTCTTAATGATACAACATAATCACCTCATCAGGCTTATGAGGTTTACTATTTACCTAACGTATTTCAGCTAACTTTTATATACAACTAATAAGATCGTAAACATTCTAAGTGCTTCAGCCTTATAGGTATTTCACAATATACATCTATCTCTGGCTCACACAAACTCTGCATACTTCATCTCACAAACATTTGCATTACAGGAACTTCACACATATTCCCAAAGTCTAGCTCATATACATACAATGGTAACACATGAATATGATGCGACACGAATCTCACTTATTCGTTCTACAACATACTTAACAAGCATACACGCTCTCATTCAAACATGTTCACATATCATGTAACGAACGCATATTACACATATTACAACAATGACGAACTTCCGTACTTCTCACTCGTACACTTGTTCATATTAACATATTTACACATTCTAGTAAACTTATATCCAAACTTGATATATTCAAACAATTACAATATTAATATTATCAATGCAATACAACTCGCCTCTACACGCAGTCACTCGCTGCGTGAGGCGGTGTGATGCTTCAACACAACCGGCCGCGCATGTAAGAGAGTGTCTTACACACGCGCGTAGACTCGCAAAATCAGGAAAAACACATTAAAATCCGTAACTTCCGTTACGGTGCCCTCATTGCAATGATTCACCTCTACATATGTATGAAATTTACTGGGCTATCGAATGGTGTCACACACGATGTTCTAATAACATTATTTGATTTTTCTTATTTTTTCCTAATTTTGCGAGTCACCGGCGCACGATACTCATAGTATCGCGTCACAGCCGTACACTACCCAGTCGCCGCTAGGTACGCGCACGCTGTGGGGGAGCGACGTTCGATACACAATCTATTCCAGGCAGATGACGCTGTGACTTTGTTTCTTCTTTCTGCAAATTTAGAGGTATTTGCCCTTTTAAGTTCAACGAGTTTAAGAAGCTGAGCACAGCCTTCGCCACACATTTTCGTCAGCGGAACAGCTCAGTGGGTGGTGTGCTGCCTTGTGGACAGTGAGACACAGTTTAAACACCAGTATCTCTAGGACTCTCAGTTAGTGTAGACTTCTTAGTAGTGAAGTTATGTGGCAGCTCTTATTCTCTCTGTAAATGATCCGGAGGCAACACTAAAAACCATCTGAAGACGATAAGGAAGAGTCTGGAGCAGTCCTGTATACTGTATGTATGATGTTACAGTAGTCCATACGATTTCAGATTTGGATTATCCATTCTGATTTATTTTGCAGCCCAAGTCAGGAATTCTCTTACCTGCTTGATGATACTCAATCCATTTATGACAATTTTCGGCTTATCTCTTCTAACAACCGTACATTTTGTCATGACTTAGTTAAAAAAAAAATTCTATTTTGACAGTTCTTCCTAAGGCTCATCCTCATTGTCTGCAAGCAATGATATATCGAATCATGTCAACCCTTTCTCCATTTATGTATACTCTTGTCCAGTTTTTCATTCATCAATGGCATTAATCAATTGTCTGCAAACAATGCTATATCGAATCATGTCAACCCTTTCTCCATTTATGTATACTCTTGTCCAGTTTTTAATTTCTCTTTCATTCATCAATGGTTTAAATATTAAATACTTTTGTCTTACACCTTGTTCGACTATTTGTAAAAAGTATTTTAAAAAAGTATTTTGAAAATACGTATTTTGTATTTAAATACCATTTTGAAAAAGTATTTAGCGATGAGGTTTGCCACCCATCCTGAATGTCTTGATTTTATATTGGCACGAAGAGGACAGCTTGCATGTTTCTTACATGCAGCTGGTCTGCTGGCTACCCCACTTGTGGGATATGCCGTGATGGTATAGTAGTAGTAGTAGTAGTATTTAGTATTTTGTATTTGAAATACAAAAATTCAAAAGTATTTGTATTTTGTATTTAAATACTTTTTTGAAAGTATTTTGCACATTCTGCTTATTACTCTCGCGCAAATCTGATTGTATCGGTGCGACCCCGAGCATGTAACTCTGCCTTTATTATTTATCTGTCATAGAAAAATAATATCTTTCTCAAAGTCAAACGTGAAGTAAGCAAAATATTGCGAAGAATTCGGCCATTTTGAATTTTACGTCGTTGCAGGGTAACACGTGTTTCGATTATTTTATATTCTTTTAATGCAAATCGATGTGTTTAATGTTAAAGCAGTGACAATTAGTTTCGTCAACAGTGATAATTAAAAAAAAATCCATCTTATTCTAAAATAAATATTGTTTTTCAGAATATCTGCAATGGTCAATAAGGTCGCGACAGCCAAGAAGCCCCAAGTCTTCGGACAGGGCAAGAAAGGGACTAAAGGCGGTAAAATCAGAGGCAAAGGACAAAAGAAGAAGATCGCCCTTAAATTCTCCATTGATTGCACACATCCTGCCGAAGACAACATCTTCGATGTTGCAAACTTTGAGAAATATTTGAAAGAGCGCATTAAGGTCCAGGGCAAGACTAACAACTTTGGCAACCACATCATTATTTCAAGGGATAAGACAAAAATTGTCGTAAATGCAGGTTTGTATTTTGTTTGCTCTATTTTTGGGAACTTTTCCATATCTAGACTAGTCTAAATGTAATTTTTTGGGATTATTTTAATGTAGACCTGTAGTATTATTTTACATTCTACAATGAAATTTTGTTGTTTTTGGAAGCAGCAAATTAAGTATTTGTATTTTCTGTGTGTGAAAGTCGTATCTTGACTGTTAATTAGGTCTGGTGTTATTTTATGCTACAGCACATCCATCTATGATTATATTTACGTTGAATGATTGTAGGTTAGTTGGGCCTGGATTTATTT
This sequence comes from Athripsodes cinereus, assembly GCA_947579605.1. Classification (NCBI taxonomy): domain Eukaryota; kingdom Metazoa; phylum Arthropoda; class Insecta; order Trichoptera; family Leptoceridae; genus Athripsodes; species Athripsodes cinereus. The sequence goes on along the minus strand of OX388307.1, from coordinate 19,865,864 downwards.
TATGCTACAGCATTGTGTTAAAAATATGCAAATAAATGATTTCGTGCAAAAAAATCTTCCAAATTTAGGCAAAATGTCATTTCTCAGGTGAAATAGTAGGTATATAATTACACGGGTATGAGTACAAAGTAATAAATAGTGTTTAGATACGTCCAGCTTATTATATTAGTGTAAGTCACGCAGAGCAGCTCACTCAAAATCAATTCTTTACACCTGTCATTTTGTAAATTTTACATTACTTTCACATGCAGTTGTCATTTGGGTACATAATATGTAAAAGAACATTTTGAGACAAGTCCCACCTGGAAAAATTACCCTAATATATGAGAATAAGTGTTCTTACAGATGCAATATTCAAAATTACAATTGCAGAAATACGTTGAATCTGTTCTTAAATTTTCAGATATTCCATTCTCCAAGAGATATCTCAAATACTTATCTAAAAGGTACCTTAAGAAGAACAATCTCCGTGATTGGCTCCGAGTGGTAGCCTCAGTGAAGGATGCCTATGAACTAAGGTACTTCAATATCAATGCTGGCAGCGATAATGAAGATAATGAAGAATAACTTTCAATAGACCTGGCTTTCTGTAATAATTCATGTCTTTACTTGTCTAGACATATCAAATATATTGAACTTTATAATTAATACATTTTTGCTGTGTTTAGACAAAAAAAGATTTAAAAAATCAAATTTGTTTTTTATTTGAATAAGGACATTTTCTTTTTGTAATTTTTCCTGAATCTTATTTGAATTATGTAAATGTCACCATTGTAAATGATATTCATATTTAATCACTTGGCGTACTTTCTTCCAACACCCAAACAACTCTTGGGAGCTTTAACCTCTAAAGTGATAGGGGGTAATTCTAAATGAAAACAAACAGAAATTTGAAAACATTCCTACATGTTTTGTTTCAATAATCTTTATTGTTGTCCCAAGTTTTTGAGCGCTCATCTATCTTTTTCGTGAATTTCAAAGAATTGATTTTCAGCGGCTTTGTTTAATGAAAGCGCTAATTGTTTTTTTTATTTATCTATGGGTTGGTTAGTTGAAAGATATCGTGCTTCTGCGACAATCTCAGCCATTGCACAAAATTTATTTGTCTAGTTTCAATTCTGCCATGTTTATTTTCTTGTGTTGATTTTTTTTGTGCAATAAAGAGTATTATTATCTCATTCAGACATCTCCAAATAAGGTGTCTAATGCATGTGCCCCTTCTCAACTTTCTTGTTAAACTTTTGTTAATATTAAACTTATGATTTCCCATCAATCTGATGCTGTTTATAATTGAATTGTAGATGAATATTTGTAATATTAATTTTTTTTATCTTTTCATTTATATATGATCATAATCAGAGATGTGAAGTATTTGAAATACTAAATACATATTTTTATATTGTATTTCAAATATCTTTTCGGAAAAAGTATTTTGTATTTTATTTGAAACTAGTTGACCCAGCGAACTTAGTACCGCCTGACAATCAATGAGTGATTAATATTATTTTTAATCTCTTTACAAACTCATTTTTTCTCTTAGACAACTTTCATTTCAATTTGCTGATTCCAGGGGACCCCCCGTATTTCTACCCTCCCCCCCGTCACTAAATTTTCAAAATGGTATAGGAATTTGAAATTATCCAAAAACTCCTCGGTTTTCTTACAGAGTATTTTCTCACAGTACCTTTTTCTACAATGTACCGGGTATTTGTACTGAATATTGTTTATGTCAATATCTGGTGTTTTTACTGAATATCCGATACTTTAACTATGGATTCGTGGACCTCCACTTACGACTCGTGCACCCCCATTTTTAGTCACGCCATCATAGAGCCCCGTGGAGCTCTGGGGATCCACCTGGACCACTTTGGGAATCACTGGTATAGTGTAAAAAAATAAAATTCATTTACGTTGAACAATTATATTTAACTCAGATTTGTTTCTAAATTATCTGCTGTACGTAATATAATATGTAGGTAATAATTTTTTTTAGGTTGATACCTACTCATTCATTTTAAATTTATAAAAATTCTTTCCATGATTTTTTCATGGATAACGATTCTAATATGAAAATGTTTACAAAAATTATTCTATAAATAGGCCAATCTATGAAAAAACTTCATAGTTGATTTTTCTATCCATATTGTTTGTGTGACAGCGGAACTGTTATACAAACGGCATTTTCATACAAAAATACATTCCAGATTTTCGATTATTCCGTTGGATTTTCCAAAAATTTTCTTTCATATAAAACAGTCTCCTGATTATGACGAACACAAAAAAAAATTAGCCAAGTTGGTTCAGGTGTTCTCAAGTTATGGAGTGACATACATGGTCAATCCATTTTTATTTTTGAAATACTTTTGTTGACTATTTTGTATTTTACACGAAATACATTTTTATTTCTTTGAAACAAAATTCTGCCAATAATTGATGCGCGCGTATGCAAGTTTTTTTGTCAATATGTTGAATTACAAATACAATGTTTCCATGAGAGTATTCCATATTTGATATTTATACAGATAATAATGATGGTTAAACAAATTATATGCGGTGACAATTTCAAGGCCGTTGTGACTCCTATACAGTAGTGTTTTTAGCGAGATAATATAAAAAAGATTTTGCGGTGTCTGACAGACCTAACGTCAGCTGCAGAGGGTTAGTAGTGAAGTGATGTGGTAGTGCTTATTCTCTCTGTAAAAGGTCTGTGGCAGTCCTGCGTATATGATGTTGCAGTAGTCTATACGATTTCAGATTTGGAGTAACCATCCTGATTTATTCTGGTGCCCAAGTACAGGAATTATCTTACTTGCTTAATACTCACACCATTTATGGCAATGTTCGCAGTCGCCTCATCTCTTCCGACAACCATACATTTTGTTTTGTCTTTATTCATTTTTATGTTGTATTTTGACAGTTCTTCCTAAGGCTTTATTCAACTCATCCTCATTGTTTGCAAGCAATGCTATATCGAATCATGTCAACCCTTTCTCCATTTATCTATATTCTTGTACAGGTCTTCATTTCTTCTGTCTATTCATCAATGGCTTGCTGTATATAACAGTTACACAGTGTTGGAAATATTGAATATCCCTGTCTAACACCTTGTTCGACTATTTGTGAAAAGTATTTTGAAAATATGTATTTTGTATGTTGTATTTAAATACCAACTTGAAAAAGTATTTGAAATAGCAAAATTCAAAAGTATTTGTATTTAAATACTTTTTTGATAGTATTTTGCACATCTCTGCATAATTATAGGATATATTGAGAGAAATTTTAGCTATAAAGGATTTAATAAGTACATGTTACAACTTCAGTATAAATATTTCTCTAAGGTTAAAGCTAATTTTAACCAAGATGTAAAATATATTTCCCATTATTGCATTGTTATTTGATTCTATATTGAAATGAGAAGTTTCAAATTATTCAAATTAATTGTTTAATAAAAAAACTAATTAACGATGAAAAAAGATAATAATACCAGGTTATTTCTCGCAAAAATAGCTGTAGGAAAATTTTACACAATTAATGTTTGAGGGGCTATAACTTTGAAACTTTTTGTTGAATATTAAACAGATGTTAATAACTAAATAACACCCTTAAGATAGATGCTCCATCAAACGGCGCTGAATAAATCATCCAAGAAACATACATACAATAAACATATGACGAGTTTTTCTAGTAACTTTATTATAGTGACCTAGGTTTCACCATGTGATGTAATTTTAAACTAAGATTATAATAAATAATTTGGTTCTAAATATAATACCTGTACCAACAAGATGGACAGATCATGTGAATCTATGCTGCAGGGAGTACAATGTGTGAGGCGCTTGGACATGGTGGAGGAGCTTGTCGCTTGGTTGGGGTCATGGTAGTCACGATCCTCAGCATTGAGGGGCCGACTTAGAAGAAGATACCTGTATATAATTATATACGAGGGTTGCTACGTAAGTTTTGAGATACAGCAAAACCAGTGCCAAATCTGACTTTGTCATCGTAAAGTTTGAAACATTTTATGGTAAACATACTCAGAACGTTTTGTCATACGAGTGATATTTCTATTGTTTACACATACTTGAAAAATTTGCTTTGTTAAAAAAATTAAATCGTGAACACTTTCATGCGATAATTTTCTATGACTTTCGACGTGGATTAAACCAAAAACAGTGTGCCAATACACTTGTTGCGACTTTTGATGGTGAAGTACCATCTCGAGCCACCCTTTCGCTGATTTTCTGATTTCAGTCGTGGTCAGACTTCGTTTCAGGACGAATTTCATGAAGGTCGTCTAAAATCGGCTGTTGCGCCAGAAAATATCAATCCTGTGCGTAAACTGATTTTGCGAGATCATCATGTGACATACTGTGAGATTGAGGTATGCTTGAGCATTGGTTCCACTTAAATACATTTAATATTGCATGAACGTTTGGCTGTCAAAAAGATTTTTTCGTGTTGGATACCGCATAGTTTGGCAATCGTTCAAAAAAAGGCTCGTGTCGATTTTTGCAAACAAATGATGAAAAAATCAATCGTGGTGCTTCAAAAGACGTTTCTAAGATCGTGATAGATGACGAATCATAGTCTGGAATAAAGGCTTAAATAAATAAAATAAATAGATCTATGCATTTGAGCCTGAAACTAAACAACAATTGCCTGTATGGGTCTTTCAAGATGAGCCAAATCCAACAAAAGTTGTTCGCGCACGAAGCAAATGGTCGCCTGTTTTTTCGGAATAACAACATATCGCTACCGTTCCATTAGGTCAATGTAGAACGATTAATTTTTGATGGTACACCACCATTTTTTTGCCAGAAGTGTTCGGAAAAATAAGGGAAACCAATTGGATAAGACGAATCATTCTCCACCACGATAATGTAAACTTTCACACATCAGCTCAAACAAGTGCATTTTTAAGCATTTAAAACATCGAATTAATGGGTCATCAGCTGCACAATCCTGATTTGGCACTCAATGTTTCTTTTTATTCCTGCAGATCAAAAATAAATTGTGAGGTCAACGTTTTATGACGCCTGAAGAGGCGGTTGATGCGTTCAAATCACGTGTTCTGGAGGTACCTCAATCGAACTGGAAAAAGGGCTTCAAAAAAGGGTTCAAACGCATGCAGAAGTGGATTGATCTTCATGGAGAATATTTTGCAAAACAAAGCCATTTTCAATAATAAATATTTGTTTATACTTGTCTATATCAAAACTTAAATACCAACCCTGTATCAGTAATTTTAGATATGATTGGATATATTTATGATTGAATACAATGTATGGGAATCTTATGATAATTGAAACCTAGGTTACTGTAATAAGTTACTAGTAAAACTCTTTATCATATTTTATTTGTTTTCAATAGATATGTAGTTTTATAAAATAAATACTGATAAATTAATACTCTGCTGGTTAGATTTCCAAAATATTTTATCTGCAAATGTAACAAACGCAATTTTCTTTATTAAAAATCTATGATATAGGATGTACAACCAGGTGACTTTGAAAAAGAAAGTTCAATTCTTATTACATGAAATCTACTAGCTAATTCTTGTTAGAACAGCTCTTGTATTACTAAAAGGAAGGAAAGTAATGCAAATTGATAAGATTCATAGAAATATATATTATATGTATATCGGAAGTAATTTCTTTGTATTTTTATACATTGTGGAGACCTTTCAATGAGTAATGCTTTGAGGTTTCATATGTGAATGATAGTTGGAATGGTTTAAAAATTAATGTTGCTAAGGAGAAAGTGTAAAGGGAATGAAAGAACGGTTTGTGAAATATAGGTTGGTGATGACTGTTTGGAGCAAGTGAGAATGGATAAGTCTGTTTGGGAGGGATGGAAGATTGATTTGAGTGAAGAATAGTGGAGTTTGACCTTTTAGGTCAATCATGGCGAAATTGTTATAAATATTTATGTGCAATTTGCATATATAGGTATATAAGTAACACTGAGGTGCTGGGTTCAATTCCTAGTGGGTGTGGTTGACTGGACGAAGCCACTGTGCAGGGATTAGTAGTCACCTGCGCTTAAAGGGGTTAATATGAGAAAAGCTTAAAAGCCGATTCGTAGGAGTCGGAACACCTAATACTCTCGTTTCTACCCTGCGGTTGATTCATGAATAAATATATGTTTGATAAGGTGTTTTTGCACAGTGTATTATATGTATCTAATTATCGTTTTTTGTGTACTCTTAAGTACAGTAGTTTTGAAAACGACTTGGTCTCATAGATCAATGCTTGGTCTTGAGAAAGACTGTTGTCTTCTGCCCGATGTTTCGTGCGGTATTCATCTGACAACAGCTGGAACATCGAGAGGCTAGCGAGATTTAAAGATTATACACATTTATCTAAAAAATGATCATATTATAATATGAGTGTATCACAATATTATCTTATCGTAACGAAACGGAAATTTTACAGCCACCTCTCGATAAAAATTAATAGCATTTTGAATGTCATTGTTTATTTCGGTCGACTTCCGCTTGGCGCTGCTGGTACATTTCGAATTTTCGCGGTCCACCGAAATACCTACACAATATTTTAGTCATGTAGTACAATGTAGTATATACGTACATAATAATATAAACAGATTTGTTTTAGAATTTCCCATGCGCGGTAGATTTGCGACGGCAGCGTCAGTCATTTTTTCATTACGACGCTTATCGGGCGGCGCTAGATAAAAGCTCGCATAACCAAAACGTCAAATAACTGAAACAACATTGGGTCAAAGATGAGTGAAAACGGAAAATCTGACAATGTTAAAAATACAGGAGAGACTCGTCAAGTCAATGAGACGAAGGAAAAGCGGAAATATCCCAGAAAATTATCCCGTGGAATGAATTCAATCAGCGTTAAAAGCGCCATCCCCAAGAGAAGGTAAAATATTTTTATTACAATATCAACTCATTTATTTATTTATTTAAGAACTTTGTAAATAGTGCTTTTTGTTTGAAAACGGTGTAATATTTACAAATCAAGAAAATTATTTCATTTTGTTAAACTTTTTTCATAAAATATAATGTTTTAAATCCTGACATGTCACCGAAGCACATGACAGTTTACAAAGTTAATCCGTGCGGGTACCTAAGTATTTACCATACTATTGTAGTCACTATCTACATAATATAATAATGTCAATCTTTTTTCATAATTTCGAGCAAATCCGCACAAGCAAAAAAATTATTGATTGAATTAACATTTATTTTGTTATCTTCCATATGATTTATTTAAGCAAAAATCATTACATGAGCAAACTAAAGGCACTATTTTGTTTTTTATTCGTATCATCACGGTTTTTCCCACAAGTGGAATAGCCAGCGGTCTAACTGCAAAAAACACGCAAGTCATCCTCTTTGTGCCAACTAAAGTTAGTGACATTCAGTATGGGTGACATACCTCATCGCTGAATTTTATATTTCAGCAAATACCTACATAGGATTAATTTGATGAATGTATAATCTACACAATAATGTTGATTATTTTGTGTCTCTTTGTTTCATTACCTAAATGTTTGTAAAACATTGTAAAATTCTATGAATAAGTTGACAACTAGATTTAAACCGGACTTCGCTTCTTCAATATTAACTAATTATCATAAAGTAGGTACAACATAGAAAGCAAATATCACATTTTTCACGTATTTGATAAAATGTTGAAAATATTTTTAAAAATATAACGCTTACAGTTATACAATATTTCCATGATTTGATTTAAAACTATTTTTAACTTGTGCTTTAGTTTTTATTATTATTCAAGCAGGATATTATTATATTTTAAACAATCTTAAGCTTTTGATATCACAAATAAGATTATAGCGATAAATAACTCATTTTGAAATGAATGCACAAAATTTAAATACTTGACGCAATGAAATTGATAACGTTTATATAGTTTGATAATGATACATTAACTTCCCATGCAAATCTCTGACATGGTCTTTCAAAAACAGTTGATAGGTACCGAGCAACACATTTGTTGATCATTAAATTAAAATTTATTAACAGTGTTATTATTCTATAACGCACTCGATATAATAATATGGGGTACCGAAGTTTGTTACTATTTGAAATATAATTTATTATTATTGTCTACCTATATTGTAGATTTATAGGTAGATACAATATTTCCAACTAACTTTTCACTTTTCAAATTAGATATCTGATAATAAACCTAATACAATATGAAGGTGAATATTATCGTTTTACTTTTTAACATGTGTTGTTTCCCAGTCTCTGTCACATTTTTCTTGACCTATATATGTTCCGGTATGCGTAGGTATAGGTATAGGTAGATACTTACACTCACAATGAAAAATCACAAGCAAATTAACACTTCCATCGTGCAAATAATAATATGATAGTGTCTCCATTACGTGGGGTGAGTCCCATGCCTTCCCTGTCCTCATTGGTTACCTACATTTGAGAGATGACATGTAATGTATTAATAAAATATCAAATCAAATACTTACATATATATACCCACCTACTAGTATAATAAGATTATAATAGTCTGTACTTAAATCTAAATTTTGTACCTACCTATTCAGTTAAATTTGTTTTTGTACCGATAGGTGTATAATTCCGGGGTACCCCTTCGAATATCAGTTGTAATGCTAGAAAAGAAAGAGAGAAAGATACCTACTCACTAAATCTCTCAGCGAGCTCGCGATGCTTCGAGGCACATTAATTATATTTGATATATGTAGGTGAAAAATACCTTCATCCTTTTGATAAAAAGGTCATTTCGATATCATTATTAATGAGTATCCCACTTGGTACTATACGTTCACGGCATATCCCACAAATAAACATGAAAACTGTCTTCTCCATGCCAGCAAGAAATTGAGACATTCGGAATGGGTGGCAAACCTGAATACCTTATTTTGTTTTTAGCACAGTCAATATCTGAGTAAAGTATTTAAGTATCCCAACTTCTTTTGTAAATAGGACGCGAAACTTACAGAAAGGGTGAGAATCCTTTTTCTGTTACTCTGGACATTGATATTTACAAATTATTATTTATGTACAGTTTATATTGTAAGGGAAGGGTGATGTGTAAGTACCTACCTATTGATGGAATCCCTTCTGTACACTGTGTTGCGTGTTATGTTACCTATTCTATTGCAGAGTGTGGGGTTCATTTCCTTGCTTCTACATACAAAATAATATATAATTATATGTACCTACGCAATAGGGGAACAAGGGAGTAGTAGAAAGTAGTGTGAATTGTGATATAGATATAAAGTAGCGCATTTGGGGATTTTCCACGTTACAATTAATAGATACATACCTACCTACTAGAGCTGACAATTCATTTATTGATCATTAATTAACCAATAAATTTTCGAAATTAACGAGCGAAACTTTGTGGAACGACATTTTTAAAACAATCAAATTAAAGTATCGCAAAACACTGTTTAACTTCCACTTCACATAATTTAAATGTCGGAACGTTTTCGAACAATATCTGTTCATCATTATGCAGTATTTATTGCATTGCCATTGATAATGAACAGATATTGTTCGAAAACGTTCTGACGTTTAAATAAAGTGCAGTGGAATAAATCAATGCTTTGTGATACCTACTTCAATTGTATTCTTTTATATTTTTTTTTTTATTTTAAACATAACATACATAGACAACTCACACAGATCGAGCTAGTCCCAAACTAAGATGAATCTTGTATTATGGGCACTAACGCGACGATACACATATATACAATGCACTAAACACATATACACGTAGTACCCAGACCCAGGACAATTTGAAAAAGGTCATTCTTCACTTTGCTGTGGCCGGGAATCGAACCCGGGACCTCGTGACTCAAAGGCAAGAGCGTTACCTCCACGCCACACCGGCCGACTTAAACTAATTAAACAAGTCTGAAAAAATATTTGTTTTTAACAATATCTCAAATATCGTTAACAAATGGACTTGTTCAGATATATTCCAGAGAATTTAAAGGGTTGCTACCACCAACGGTACTGGCTCTATAGAAATAATTAAATTGTAAATTGCATTAGGTAGGTACATGTTGAAAAATAATAGAAAAACGGAATTAGTGAGTAATGATTTTTTCCTTAACGCATTAACGATGTTCAGCTCTTAGTATCTACTTACTAAAATATGTAACATAATATAAACATAACATAACATAAAAGTCCAATGTATTTAGTTTTATAATAAGTAGAGGAACTTTATTTTACATACCTACAAGTTAATATTTATGTTATCCACAAGTTTTTTCTACATTACATATTTATGTAACACTTAACTGAAAAAAAAACTGTACAAAGTAATGTAATTCGTTCAAAATATAGCAAAGAAAAACAAAAAATGTTGATATTATGTACCTACTTATTATTTTCATCTTTGACGAAAATCCTACGTATGGAATGTGGTGACCATTCATCCTCTATTGGGGAAAGAACCAGGACACAATGAAGGTTTATTATGCTCTGATCGTTATTAAAATATGTCCTGCCATATAATTAGGGACTCCTATATTTTGATCGTAGGTAAATTTAATTCGTTGTGTTCAATGAGGCATGCAGATACAAGATAGTCAACCATCTACGCAATAAAAATATTTTATTTTTAATGCAGAGTTTCATCACAACTCAGGTCAATGCGATGAGCTATAATTATTAATATTGTTTGCTGTTGCGTATTTGAACTTGAAACGCTAGAGTTTATTATATTTCTATCTTATTCGTTAAAATTTAAGTGCATGGTTATTGTAGATATAAATTTACACAGCGAATATTACTCTCTGTTTTCGAACTTCTCCATTCGTTGTGTCCGCTTTCTTGACGTAAAAAGTTGGTCACCTTATATGGATTAGGTATATTATGTCAATGTCGTGCAGATGCTTATTATATTAGCATAATAAATCCTACCTATATCATTTCGTTAACATGTACTGATAGGTAAGTGATAATCACAAGTAAAGTAATATACTTAAAGTACATTATATATGTATTGAGATTAAAACTATTTTTGACTATCAAAGTTCAAGTTAGTTTGAAGAAACATGACATTTTACATTACATTGGTTGGTGCATAATATTTATTTTATTTCTCAGCCATTTTAAGCCCAATGTCCAAGGTCAAATTATGCCTTATTTAGGGTTATATAAGTATTCTATAATTATATCAAGGCATGATATCCAAGGTCAAATTATGCCTTATTTCGGGTTATATAAGTATTCTATATATCAAGGCATGATATCCAAGGTCAAATTATGCCTTATTTAGGGTTATATAAGTATTCTATATATCAAGACATGATATCCAAGGGCGAATCATGCCTTATTTAGGGTTATATAAGTATGCTATATATCAAGGCATGATATTCAAGGTCAAATTATGCCTTATTTAGGGTTATATAAGTATTCTATATATCAAGGCATGATATCCAAGGGCGAATCATGCCTTATTTAGGGTTATATAAGTATTCTATATATCAAGGCATGATATCCAAGGGCGAATCATGCCTTATAAAGTATTCACACGGATTTTGTTTTTAATGCAAGCGAAATCGTCCAGCCTCTTATGTCATTTCGTGTGAAAACCACAGTTAGAAGCGTAGTTACCTAAAGTGGTTTCAGGCAACAATTTTAAGTAGGTGCAAAGAAAATTACTAAATAATTAATGAAATAGCTTCTCATAATAAGTAAATGAAAAAGACGGGTATAAAAACATGGTTTGGTGTCACAAATAAATAATTTTTAATTTGTATCTATTCTCCAAATTCAATTTCTTTATTTTCTAATTCAGAAACAGAGCGAGCGCATCCACCTGTCCTCCTATTAGGCTCGGAGTATGCCTTCTAAATTATACATTTTGTAAAACTCGTTGTATTGTTGATCATTGCACATATTACGTTATAGGTATACGTAGGATGCACTGTGAACAACTTACTACGTTATTATATTATATACATTTTTTTAAAGATATATCTGGGTTTTGTTCTAAACCCAAATACAACCTTGTACACCTTTCACAGACAGTTGTGACGCTCTTAGATCTATCAACTGTATATGATACTGTCTGGCAAAAAGGACTTATTAATAAGCTTCACAACCTCTACCAATGTCCATTCACTACAAAACTGGTAGAAAACATGCTAAAAAATAGGTCTTTTCGCGTACATATTGATAAGGATATCAGCCGTACTTTCTATCCCAAGAATGGACTTCCACAGGGATCTGTACTGGCTCCTTTACTCTTTAACATCTATACATCAGATATACCGCAAATCCAATCCAGAATGTTCACATATGCATATGATATAGCTATTGCGTCACAAGAAAAATCTGATGAAAAAGCCGCAGAAATCTTAAACAGCGACCTTCTCGTTATGGAAGAATACTTCAAAAAATGGAAACTTAAGCCAAACCCAAACAAAACAACCGTTACATCTTTCCATCTCCACAATGCACAGGCGAGAAAAGAAGTTGATGTCTACTTTGGAGGAAGCAGAATACATAATGAAGCACACCCTCGTTATCTAGGTGTTACAATGGACAGAGCACTAACATACAAGGCTCATCTTGAAACCCTCCAGCAAAAAGTAAAGAGTAGACTTAATGTGCTATATAAACTCGCCGGAACTACGTGGGGATGTGATGCCCGAACATTGAAAACTGCGGGAATCGGTTTGGTTTACTCAGCCGCAGAGTATTGTTCACCAGTGTGGCTAAAAAGTGCACATACAAAACTCATAGACACCCAACTAAATGAAATTATCAGTGGTACTCTCAAACCAACTCCTCTACCTTGGCTCCCAGTGCTCTCCAATATACCGCCCGCACATCTCAGGCGTGAAGAAGCACTATACAGAGAACACCAGAAAATCATTAATAATCCAGATCTCCCTATACATATAGATATAGAACATCCACCTAAATATCGACTTAAATCGCGGCATCCATATTGGATTACAGCTGCAAGCGATAGACAACCAACTGATGACAAATGGCGAGATCTGTGGGCAACGACAAGGGTGAAAAACCATAACCTGGTTGCAGATCCAACTGTACAGCTTCCAGGCTCTACTTTGCCCAGAAAACTCTGGTGCACGCTGAACAGACTAAGGAGTGGGGTCGGATGCACAGCATCACACCTACATCAATGGGGACTCGCAGACTCTCCGTTATGTGTGTGTGGTGCTGACCAAACAACAGACCACGTGGTGAACATATGTCCCCGATATTCATACGACGGCGGGTTGCAAGCACTTAGTTTAGGGTCGGACGACGCGATCTCATGGCTGCGGGATCTTGAGATACGAATATAACGGGTATAACTCATAAGAAGAAGAAGAAGACAGTAAGCTAAAAGCTTGTGTCGTGAAAGGGGAGTTTGCCAGCACCTGGGATCGAACCGCATAAAACAAATGGTTGAATTTATTATACCTAAACATTTTCTATCCTTTTTTGCTAATGATTTTTTTTTATGTATATATGCAGTCTGTCAAAATTATTAAGAAAATCTTAGGGTCGTAAATAAATGGAGGTGTTTTATAAAATAGAATATATTTTAAGCTTCATATTGATCTTATAATTGTATTAAAACTGTTATACTCTTAGGTTTATTCCTCAAAAATAATACCACTCAACCTATCATCATGGCGATGGTAATCTTCATTAAATATTTTCACTATATTCCTCACTGCAAAATAAAACTAAAATAATAAAAACACGTTAACAAATGTTCAAAATAGTTCTATAGGCACGACTATATACTCGTATATGTATTTGTTGATAGAGTACCAACTAATGAACGTGGTTGTGTTAGCATGCTTTTGTTTTTTGTTGATTAATTTTATTTTTGTAATTGAAGACTGTATAAAACGTATAAACTGTTTAGACTGCATAAAAAAATCTTATTTATGTTGATTGTTAAAAGGCGTAAGCCGTATATCTAAGTATTTATTTTTATTTTATTCTTCTTGCAAATTATCATTCTCATAATAAAATCAGCAAATCAGTTTACATAAGAAAAAAAAATTATGATATGCAGTGGCAAGATTATCACTATATAGTGATTTCTTCCATCTAACCACATATTTGATGAATAAGTAAATAAAATATTTTATTGATATAAAAAATAACATTAATGTTTTCCAAAAATCAAAATAAAATGATGGTAATTTTACTAATTTGTTAACATGAAATCACAAAGAAGGCGTATTGCATATAGTCTTAAGAAATATTGATCGTGATCAGTAGGTACTTCCATAGATTTAAAAGTAAGGTCCGTACAGCGTAAGAAGATTCCGTTGGTTTTCGTTTTTCTCACAAGACGTAATCCTACATGGTACCGAGGTCGGTTTGTCGTGATCGGCAAGGGATCTCATCCCATTACTGGTTTCGGTCGACACCGGTAAAGTTCTGCCGCTGCTCTTGAATGGATTTTCGGATAAATTCCGATGTTGCGTATGCTTTCGAATCAATTGATGAGAGTTTCTTGATATATGTATACTCTGATCAGCTGTTCTGTAATGAAGAAGTAATACACTTTCGGGGCCTGAGATGGGTTGTTGAGAGACGATTTGTAAGGAAGGCCGGTATTCGTGGGAAATCAAACCATATGATCTGCGGAATCTCAAGGCCTTTGTTAAGAAAATACTTTTTTGTTATTTTATTAACGCATTTGTTTCACTCGGTTAGAGGTAGTGATGTAAAAAGAGAAAATTTTCCTAAGAAATTTCTCGAGAACGAGAATTTCTCCTCTGATGGAATAGAAAATTCTCCCCATAATTTTTCTTAGTGGTAATGGCCTTTCGCCCAGTACACTTCGCAGCCAACCTGATTGATCAAAAAATTTGTGGGGCTGATTAAGGTCCAAATCAGAGATTATTAACACTTTTTTCCATGTACGTACCTGCAATTTTTTTTAACTTAAATATGGGCATGTGGGGTGTCAAACATCAAGATTTTTCATCAGTTATTAGCACTTTTTTCTATGTAGGTACCTAATATTTTTTGTTTCCATAATTAATTGTAGCCATATTGGTTATAAATTGTCTCAACATTTGTACATTGTTATTGATTGATTGAATAAAGTATTTATTAATATTATACTGTTAAATAAAAAATAAAAAAAAAATCTCTGATTAAGGTCTCTGCTTCTCTGCTCTGCTTAAAAATTATTTCTTGAGAATTCCACAACACTAGTTAGAGGGACATCCTAGAGTAAATTCCACTCGCGGGGGTTAATTTGGCCCTTTAGATTACCTATAATGGCGGCTCCGGTGTGGACAACAATTGCTTAGTGTAGATTTTCGGATAAATTGAAACCCCCAGACTTCTACACTATCCGGGATGTTGCGGTGGGTCTCCTTCGATGTACAAAATGTATCTTCTTCTTCTCGTGTCGCATCAGGTCCCTCGACGTTGGCAATCACTCTGGCAAAGGCTTTTCTATCCTGCGCAACCAGAAACTGTTCCCCCACCTGTCTCATCCCGGTCCAAAATGTATCTACCTACACATAATATGCTACAGCAATGCAGTATGGAAATTGTTTTTATATGCTTATTAATTAATATTAATTATAATATTTACATTTAGTTATGATATTTGAATCCTTGATACGCCAAAATAAAATAAAAAAATATTGATATCATATTTGTGATAAGTATAAAGATTAAAATGCAAATAATATTATTTGTACCAGTTTTGCTGCACATTTTGCTTACTTTTTTTTAATTTCATTAATATACATTTTAAAACGTTTAGTCGTTAAATATTATTGTATTTCAACTTGCAATTTCCTTTAAATAATAATGAAAATGCATATACGAGATACTAACAGTCCATTTATTTTTGACACAGTTCGTTGCGGTTTAGTAAATACAAAAAAAAATACGAATACTAGTTTGACATTGAACAACATCAAGTCAGTGACGAGATATGTCAATAATTATTCTAAATGTCTCTTTACGACTATTTTACCATAAGACGACTTGTATACAAGTAATCCACCGACTACCTCACTTAGGGGAGATGTCGATATGACGTGATGGTATAGACCAGAGGTTCTCAAACTTTTTTTTTTTTCTCATAGACCACTTTCAAAAATTTGCTGGTTCCGGTGGACCCCCTGTATTTCTACCCCTTTCGTCGCTAAATTTTCGAAATGGTATAGGAATTCGAAATATTTCAAAAACTCCTCGGTTTTCTTACAGAATATTTTCAAACAGTACCTTTTTCTACATTGTAACGGGTATTTGTATCGACTATTAACTATGTTAATATCTTGTGCTTTTACCGAATATCCGATACTTTAAATATGGAATCTCTGATATAGACAGATAAATGTTTAAATTACAGATAAATGTTCTTCTATATACCTACCTACTTATATTTTTTTTATTTGTAAAGATAGGTATATCTGGGTTTTGTTATAAATCCAAATACCTACAACCTTTCACAGTAAGCTAAAGCTTGTGTCGTGAAAGGGGAGTATGCCGGCACCTGGGATCGAACCACGGACCTCTTGTTCACGAGACCGAGACTCTACCTCCAGGCTACCGACGAACTGTATATACCTACACAATAATGACATTATTTTCTAAATATCCTGCAATATTCATTGCAGTTTCTGTGTATTTGAACGTGATTTGTATGTGAACGCTCTTGAAATCTATTAAATTACGTTGCGGGTACCTGCTTATTTTCCCCATAAATATTTATATGATTTTTATCAAATTGTATTGTTTGTGCTAATTTCACAGTAAAAGACAGCCCTCTTCACACTTGCCAGACAAATATTCAATCACGATCAAATTAAAAAACAAATGTTTTTCCTCTATTATGGATTTTATTGAGAGAAACATCTTTCATCCCATAAGGACATTTATTTAATTCATTCTTTACTTTACATTGACTGCAAACAATCACATAAAAGGTAAACATTCAAGTTAAATACAATCAATATACAGAGGGCGAGTTTATCGCAAGGACGCGATCTCTACCAACTAACCCAAGCATTTCGACTTATAAAGAGATAAGACAATGTGGAAAATGTTTTTTTAATCTCATTATGGAATTCTACTACCTAAACACCGACACAGTGAATAGATTTCAATTACCAGTTGCAGTGATCTTTATTTTTTATGCGAATGTACATTATTACATAATTATTACGTCAATATCTTAAGACATGTGAAATGATCAATATTTCTTGTTTCTTTAAGTCTAAAAGTCAATGTTAAAATTTGCGTGGTATAGTTACATGAAATTGCACATGGGTACGTATGTAGCAGGTAAAATTTGATAAACAATATTACTTTGGATATGAAATTAATGATATTAATGTTGCACATGCATGTGCATAATTAGGTATATTTTTATTCATCTCTTATCACCCGTAAACTAACTAGTAAATGACTTTTAAAATAATGTATTGTTGGAAAATATTAAGGTGCCATTATTTTATATATATTTCGAATTGTTTAAATTTTAATTTCTAATCTAGACAGGCACCATATAAATAACGCTTTTTATACCTTTTTTAAAATTATTTTGAATATCATAATAAAATATTACCAAACTAAGGATTAAATATTTTTTCTCTTTATGGAGGACTGCTTATCAGGTAAATTGAAACGAGTGTTTCTTTCTGCTATAAATTATTGATCACGAGAGAGACGTCTCAGGTGACCTGATAAGTCGAAAAGAAACACCTGTTTCAATTGACCTAATTATGGAATTCTACTACGTGTGCACCAGCACACACATCGGTTGTAGCATCTCAAGGCCACGTCAATATAAAAATTGGTCATTTACGGTTGTTACAAAAAGTGTATTTTTGCTAAATCTATATGCATTAATATTTTTTATACTTATACCAACCCATTAGTGTTTTATGTGACTTTGTGTAATTTATAAACATCAAAACTATTAATATATTTTTTATGCAATAGGTATTTTTCATTTTGACACCATGTTCAATTTTTTACTTGTGAATGTTCTTGGCTGGAGATGTATTGTATCTAAATCTATTTTTTTTACATTACAGGCAGGAGCTTTTGAAATGGAATGGATGGGGCTACAAGGATTCTACATTTGTTTTAGAAGATGAAAAAATTTGCTTTAGTGGATCGAGGTAAGTTGTAACGGCTTAATTTAAGTATTCTATTGAATTTTTAGTTATACCTATAAGTATGTAGATGTAATTATATGAATGTAATGATTCTGTAGACACCTAATAAGCTTTACCTAACCGCAACGCTTAGACAATTATAATATTAATGCTCTACGTCTACACAACAATATGCATTGCACTCGGTTATTGCAAGTTCTTGTTGGTACAATACATAATATGTAATGGTTGTAGCCTGCTAGGTTATTTATTATTTACTCAGTATTATATATTTGCTTTGTTACTTTACGGTGTTTTATTTATTTATTGATTTCATATAAGATACTTACCTATGTACTTAATATTAATATTATTTCATTGCGACGTGCAGTGTTACTCATACACACATAATATTATTATTATAATACAAATAAACAAAGGTAAAATCTGGGATTTTGTAAGGGCGGCAGTTTTGTACATGGCAATATGATTATTTGACAGTAAGTTGTCTGAATCTTAATAAGTTAAGAGAAAAGTGTAGTTTTGTATGATTTATTATTATTATTATCGACAAGTAGGTATAAAATTTGTGGTTGAGCCACATTCATAGTAGGTAGTTGTGCACTGAGAAAAATACTAACGAAATTTCACAACGAATCATTGGTACGTACTATCAGATTAGGACCAGAGATCGTACAAACGATTCATTAGTACGAATCTATAATATTAACTCTTCGCAAACAAGTTGTTGGTAAATTTACCAATGATTTGTTTGCGAAGAGTTAATATTGTTAGATATGGTTGGATATGTCTAGTAACAGTACAATTGTGTCTATTTACATATTTTTGGTTTTGTTGTAATCTATGGTTGTCACTTCCATTTTGTTTTTTCTTCTGAATACATGATGTTAAAATCAATGGCTTTTTATATCAATTAATAAATAATCCCAACAGTGGTTATGGGCCCAGAAATGCTCTCAGGAATATAATAGTGCTATTAACTATTTAATAAACAAGCAGAGATAGTGAATTTTATAAATTGTACTGTGACTTTTAACCTTTGAGGTTAATCAAAAGAAACGAAAAAACAAGTGAAGATTTATTTATTTATTTAATTTTATAAAGTTATAATTATACCTTAAAAATAACTTATAACAAACATAAATTTTAGTCTAACTTACTTACTAAACTTACAACAATACACTCGCTCAGTCGCCTTCCATTCCCAACATTCATACATTACATTCATACAGGGTGTCACGATACCCAATCATCAAAATTATTTTTTTCTAACAAAAATTTTATGCACCCACCACGAAAGGTCGGTACATTCGGCGCAGATCTTATATGTGACGGCAAATCGTTGAAGAGTCTGAAGCCTCTGTAGAAGAGACTTCTCTCTGTACTCGCACGTCTCGGCACCTTTATTCTGAACAAGTCACGCCCTCTCGTGGGGTATTCATGTATTTCAAAATTATATCTAACACTATTCAACAGGTATCGTGGCACCATTTTATTTTTAATCTTATAAATTAGGACAAAAACATTCAAGCATAACATCCTTCTAACATTTAAAAATTTTAATCTTGACAATATATCATTAATTCTAGCATACCTATTACATCCCAAAATAGTTCTCATGGCCCTGTTCTGTGCAATCTGTAATTTATTTAAATCAGTCCTGTTCGACAAAAACAAGACCGATGAACAATAATTAAAATGTGGTACAACTATGGAATTATACACTAACTTACGCGATTCATTATCCAAAGAATTTCTTATTCTATTCATAAATCCAATTTTTTTATTTACTTTTTTTAAGACACAATTTAAATTCGATGCAAATGACAACTTTCGATCCAATAATACCCCCAAATATTTTATTTCTTCCACTTTCTCTAAATTTTCCCCATCTAAAGTTAACCCTGTGTGATCTCTGTTACAGTTTCCCATTATCATAAATTTTGTTTTACTACTACTACTACTACTACTATACCATCACGGCATATCCCACAAATGGGGTAGCCAGCAGACCAGCTGCATGTAAGAAACATGCAAACTGTCCTCTCCGTGCCAATATAAAATCAAGACATTCAGGATGGGTGGCAAACCTCATCGCTGAATTTGTTTTACTAACATTCAGTTTTAACCTATTACAATTTAGCCAATTCGAAATCAAAGTCAAATCCCTCTGCATTTTTATTATACCCTCATCTAAATCTTTACATTCTAAGAAAACAAGAGTATCATCAGCAAAAAGTTTCATATGACTATTTTCCACACATCCAACAATGTCATTCATGTACAGAACAAATAACAACGGTCCCAATACTGAACCTTGCGGTACACCTCTATTTGTTGGCATCTCATCAGACAGACTGTTTCTAAACACAGTAAACTGCTTTCTTTCGCTCATATAGCTCTTCATCCAGTTTAACTCAATACCTCGGATTCCCATTTTTTCAATTTTCATAATTAATCTTTTCCTATCAATTGTTTCAAAGGCTCTCTTGAGGTCCAAGAAAACTGCTATAACTATATTACCTTTGTCAATACTTTCTTTCCATTCGTTTATAACAAAGTTTACCGCCGTTTCGCACGAAAAATTGGATCTGAATCCCGACTGTTGTGGTGCTAGTATTTCGTTTTCCTCTATGTAATCAATCAATTGCTCTTTGACTACAGTTTCCAAAACCTGTTCATACTTCGGAAGGCAGTTAATTGGTCTATATTCATCATAAAACTTTGCTTGTGCTATTTTTGGGATTGGCGTTATTCTAGAGGTCTTCCATTCATTTGGGAAAATTCCAGACTTCAAAGATTGGTTTATAATTTCCACAAAAAAATCCCCAGTTACTTCCAACGAATCCCTTATTACATTGATAGTAATTCCATCTTTCGAAGCTTTTGATTTTATGATTTTAAGGTATTTATTTTTTAATTCTTCCGCATTTGCTATCAATTCAAATTTAAACATACTATCCTGATTGACTTTTACAAGTTCCAATGACTTACATTCTTTATTCAAACACACACTTATACTTTTATTGATGTCTTCTATGCTTGCAACAAAGTTTGTGTTAAACTTATTAGCTATAATATAACTATCTTCTTCTGTTCCGTCGGGAAACTCAACTGTCATATGTACTATAGGATGTGTGTGATCAGAAGTGATCGGATATAGGTGAATATGTGTCCTATGGCACAGGTAGTGATTTGATAAATAGTACACAGTTTGGTGAGATAAAATGTTTATTGAGAATTTAATTAGAATTACATGAAGTACATAGCAATGGAGAAATACCTATATACAATTGTGCGGAGACAGTTACGGAGTGTAGGTACAGTTGCGACCGAAGCGAGAGAGGTAATGAAATCACATGTAGGTACCACGATGGAAGCTATGGTAAGTACATGGTTGGTAGGTACATTGAGTGTACCTACATGTTCGGTGACGTGGCTTGTCACATGGGGTTGCCACAGTACATTAGCTTTTCTGCCCTTGAGTATCTCTTTTATATTTTTCCACATTTTTTGAGAATCTCTCTTACTATTCTTAATTTTGTTTCTCATGTAATTATTCTTCTGTGTCTTGATATCTTTACTATATTTGTTTCTTATTAGCTTATATTCTGTCCAAATTCTGTTTATCATTCAAATCTTTGTATTGTTGTCAATTATCATTCAAATCTTTGTATTGTTGCTTGCATTGTGAATTAATATAAACTTTTGTGACTTTTAATAGTGATAATGAGTTTTAAAGGGAAAGAAAGTCAAGAAAATACAAGCAATAACACAGCACAATCTCTCAATAACGCAATGTCAAATTCAAATTCACTACCGACAATTAGAAAATTATCTGGACGAGAAAATTATTCCACATGGCAGTTTGGAATGCAGATGTTTTTGTTGGCAGATGATCTTTGGGATGCAGTGAATGGTGAAGAAATACCAGACAAAAGAATTGACAATAAAGCTAAAGAAAAAATTGTATTAATGGTAGAAGAAAAATTGTGGCCAACGATTCAAAAATGCTCAACCGCCAGAGAAGTGTGGAAACAGCTTGAAAAGGACTATGCTGGTGATGGTTTGATGAGGAGATTAGGCCTCTTACGCAAACTTCTCAGAGTTCATTTAACAAATTTTACCTCTATGGAAAGTTATTTGAATGAAATATTATCATTGGCACAAAAACTGGAAGCAATCAAGGGAGGAATAGATGATGAATTGATTGGAGTCATCATGCTTAATGGATTGACCGATGAATATAATCCAATGATTATGGGAATTGAAGGTTCTGGTACGAAAGTGACAAGTGATTCTATAAGAACCTTATTAATTGAACACTCGTCACAAAAACCAATTCAGAAGAGCGCTTCAAATTATAGCGCGCTTATTTCTTCTCAAGGAAAACAATGGAAACCTAAGTGTTTTAAATGTAATAAAATCGGACACAAATCCTTTCAGTGTAAAGATATTAAACAATCTAACTTCAAAAATAATGAAGATAAAAAACAAGAGAACTTCAATAAGAGGGCCAATTCAGCCACAGTTTTATTTGCAGCAATGTCGACATCGAAGACTCAATCTAGAGATTGGATTATTGACTCTGGAGCTAGTGCTCATATGACAATGAAAAGTGACTGGATAAAACCCATGTCAAACAAGTTTCAAAGTCAAGAAATCATTGTGGCAAATCAACAAAAAATTGTAAGTCAAGGAATCGGCGATGTAAAAGTTGACTTACATGGTGAACAAGCAACTATTAAAGATGATCTGTATGTGCCCAAATTGGCAGCTAATTTATTATCAGTAAGTAAATTGACTGATAAAGGATTTATCTGCGTCTTCACCAAAAAGGATTGCAAGGTTTATCCAGAAAAAGAATGTACTATTAAAGGGGAGTCACTATTACTAGGCTCTCGAAATGCTGGAATATATAAGTTGAATGAGAGTATTGATTCTGTTGAAAAAGAACCAATAGTAAATGATGGTACAAAAGAGATGACCATGACTTCTATAGAAAGTCACCTGCCGAAAAGACTTTGGCACAGGCGTCTTGGGCACCTATGCAGAAAGTCCATGACACTATTATCTCAAGGCATGGCTGATGGCATCAAATTTTCTCCAGGAGAAGATGACCAATGTGAAGAATGTGTTAAAGGGAAACAAACAAGAGTTATTCCCAAGAAACAAGGAATGAGAGCGACAGAAAAACTTCAGCTCATTCATTCAGACGTATGTGGACCTATGAGCACAGAGAGTTGGGGAGGTGGAAAGTATTTTTTGATCTTTATAGACGATTTAACTCGTAAAACTTTTGTGTATATTATTCGTACAAAGGATGAAGTTGTTAAAAAGTTTATTGAATTCAAGGCATTTGTTGAGAATCAAACAGGATGCAAAATAAAGAATTTAAGAACAGATAATGGGGGAGAGTATGTCAATGAATCATTGTTGAATTTCCTCAAGAAACATGGAATCCGTCACCAGAAGACAGTTCCGAGGCATCCACATCAGAATGGAGTTGCAGAGAGAGCTAATCGGACTATTGTAGAGAAGGCGAGATGTATGCTCGAAGACGCTGAAATGCCTAGGGCCTTTTGGGCTGAAGCAGTAGTGACAGCAGTGTATTTAAAAAATGCATCTCCGCACGGATCAGTTAAAGATAAAACTCCAGAAGAAGCTTGGAATGGAAGGAAGATAAATATATCTCACTTTCGAGTATTTGGATGCAAGGCTTTTGCAAGGATTCCAGATGAAAAAAGGAAGAAATTTGATTCAAAGAGCAAGCCGTGGGTGTTTGTTGGATATGGAGATGGAGTAAAAGGCTACAAATTGGTAGATCCAGAGAATGGAAGAAGTGCTATATATGAGTCGGACGTTGTCTTCTTCGAAAATGTCAAGGGATGGAACACAAAATCAGAAACATCAAAGGACGATGTGCAATATGAAGAAATTCCTATGGAATCATTATTCGACACGCCTCCAAATATAAGCGAAGTGGATAAAGATCCACAGTCAGAAATTCTTTATTTAGATGATCAACTCGAGGAGTCAGAAGATGATCATTCAAAATATATGGAAGAAAATGATGAAGAAATAATGGAGGATGAAACGGAAGAGAGTGACGAAGAAATTGAATCAGATAGAAGGATTTCAGCTAGAGGTCATATTCCAAAGAAATGGCCATCTGATATGGAACTATACAGTGCTTTACATGTTTTTAACAGTGAAAATATTGAAGATCCAAAAACATTAAATGAAGCCTTGTCACTACCCAACGGTAATGAGTGGAAAAAGGCCATAACAGAAGAGCTGACATCACTTCAAGAGAACAATACTTGGATTCTGGTTGATAGGCCTCAGAATCAAAAGGTGATTAAAAATAAATGGGTTTTTAAGAGAAAGAAAGGCCTCGAAGGGGATAAATTTAAAGCAAGACTAGTTGCAAAAGGTTTCACGCAGCAATATGGTGTGGACTTTGAAGAAACTTACGCACCCGTTGTACGAAAGTCAACCTTTAGAATGCTTTTGGCATTAGCAGCCGAACTAGACCTTGAACTGGAACAACTTGATGTGAAGACAGCCTTTCTTCATGGAGATTTGACAGAAACTGTATATATGGAACAGCCGCAAGGATTCATAGAATCTAAAAATAAAGGAAAAGTATGTTTACTAAAGAAGGCCATATACGGATTAAAACAGGCATCCAGATGTTGGAATGAAACAATCAATGCAGTTTTATTGGAATTGGGTCTAAAACAATCTCTAAGGGACCCATGTGTGTATTCAAAAAGGACACAAAATTGTACAATAATTTTAGCAATTTATGTTGATGACTTAATAATATTATTTGATGATAAAGTAGAGGCAAAGAGAATCAAAGATGGTTTGGAAAACAAATTTCAAATGAAGGATCTTGGAGAGGCAAAACACATTCTGGGAATGCGAATAAGACGTGATCGAGCTCAGAAGAAATTATGGATTGATCAAGAAGGGGATATTCTTGAAGTACTCAAGAGATATAAGATGGAAGACTGTAGGACCATGTCAAGTCCTCTGGATCCGAATCAAAGACTTTCGAGACCCACAGAGGGTGAAACATCGGAAGACGTGATGAATAAGTATCCTTATCAGAGTCTTGTGGGTTCACTCATGTATTTTGCTGTTACATCTAGACCAGACATTGCACATGCATGTAGTGTTTTAAGTCAATATAACTCATGTTATAATGAAGTGCATTGGCGAGCAGCGAAAAGAGTATTAGCCTATCTGAAAGGGACATCAAAGTTATGTTTATGTTACAGGAAAACAAATAAAAATATATTTGGATTTACGGATGCAGATTGGGCTAATGACGTAGATGATAGAATATCATACAGTGGTTTTTTCTTTGTGTTAAGCGGAGCAGCTGTTTCTTGGGAATCCAGAAAGCAAAAATCTCCTGCATTATCTGCTGCAGAAGCAGAATATATAGCTTTGACGGAAGGTGCCAGAGAAGCAAAGGATTTAAAAGGACTTTTACATTGGTTGTGGAGACCTCAAGGAACAGTGAAATTGCTATGTGATAGTCAGAGTGCAGAAAAACTTTCTAGAAATTCTGGTTTTCATAAACGATCTAAACATATAGATCTTAAAAATCGTTATGTGAATCATGCTGTGAAAACGGGAGTTGTACAAATTGAATATTTATCAACTGACCATATGGCAGCGGATAGTTTAACCAAGGGTTTAAATGGAACTAAAATTAAAGAGTTTTTATCAGATTTTGGACTCGAAGAAGTGTAATCCAATTGTAATGTTATGGGGGAGTGTTAGATATGGTTGGATATGTCTAGTAACAGTACAATTGTGTCTATTTACATATTTTTGGTTTTGTTGTAATCTATGGTTGTCACTTCCATTTTGTTTTTTCTTCTGAATACATGATGTTAAAATCAATGGCTTTTTATATCAATTAATAAATAATCCCAACAAATATTATAGATTTAAACCAATGAATCTTTTGTACGATCTCTGGTCCTAATCTGATAGTACTGTACCAATGATTCGTTTTGAGTATTTTTCTCAGTGTGGGTCATGGGTTGGACAAACCTGTGTTAAAACATTTCGGAAAAATTAGCTTCAGCGTAATACTGTAAGAGTATTACATAGATGCGAGTGTGCACCTCTTCTGTAAGGCTAGAGCCTACCCAGAATTTTGTATAGGGGGGAGGGGCAAAAATTTCTACCCCCCTGCCGCTTAATTTTCATTTTATAGTTTGAATTTCCTTAGTAAATGTCATTAAATTACTAATGATTTCTATTAATGTATTAGTTGGAAGACATCGCATTGTAGCGATAAACTCGCCCTCTGGACATTGAATTGTATAATAATAATAATAATATCCGGATGATCTTTATAGCGCCGTTTTGTGGACAGATCCACCTCAAGGGCGCATAGAATGTTTAAAAGTATTCGCTAGCGTTATAAAATATTAGGTGTGATGTTACATGTATTCAGCTTAATCCATATGATTTCTTGAAAAGATGTATTTTCAAAACTGATGTGTTTATGATATTTTGTATTGATTTGAAATATTGTAACCAATGAACAGTGAAGAATAAAATAAATAAATAATTAAATTACAATTAAAAATGTATTTAGCTTTGAACCTGCCCAGTGCATCTGCATGGTATAGAGTGTATATTTTTATCTTTTATGTCTTTCCTAATTACTGAGTCTATTGAGGACATACATGCATACTTACGTACGAACTAACTAGATTTACGCGTTGATTTATTAGATTTGAGAACTTTTTTGGAGTCTAGTCAACTTTTTGTGTTTTTGAGCATGATATGGATGATCAATATTCTTTTACGTATAGGTAGGCACCTATTAAACTACATATTATATACATCAGTGACTATATTATATGAGATATACCACTATGTACCTATATATCTAAGCACATATTATTATACTTACGCTGATAAATACAATCTCGTATCTACGAGCAATATAAGATAATATATTACAAGTATTGTTCCTCGTAACGGATTCTGAGTATTCATTGTATACCTTTACAAAGGATAATGACAAAGAGACCTT
This sequence comes from Athripsodes cinereus, assembly GCA_947579605.1. Classification (NCBI taxonomy): domain Eukaryota; kingdom Metazoa; phylum Arthropoda; class Insecta; order Trichoptera; family Leptoceridae; genus Athripsodes; species Athripsodes cinereus. The sequence continues at coordinate 19,838,665 of OX388307.1, read as the reverse complement.
CATCTTTGACCAGTATTTCTATGGTTTCCATCGTTTTATTAATTTTTGAGGCCGATCTCCTCACTATACCTACTTACTTACAGCTTACACGAGCGCATAAAGTAAAACCTCCCGTTACCAGCAAATAATTCACACTATATGCAAGTTGTAAATATCACGTAGGTACCTACGCCTTCACAATATTGCGTAGGTACCTACCTGCCTTTAAGATGTCATTCAAGGTAATAGAAAAATCAATTAATCTATGTACTTGAAATATTTTCATTATTGAATAATGATGGTAATCAATATGTGGATATAATAATTATATTATTATGTTCTACTTATCAAGTGTAGGTATGTTTGTGACAAGTCGATTAATCAATAATTGATCCAAATACGTTTACTTAATATTGACATTAGGTATACTTATTACCGAGTACATCATTGGCAAAACGTTTTCTAAAATGTCATAATTAATTTAGTATTGTGATAAATAATAAACAATATAATAATATTACCTACTAACATTATCCCACAATGGACTTCACCTAGAAGTTGAAAAGAAGAAAAGAAGTGGGCAAGCTCTTTGGATGGAAGAAGAAAAAAAAACATAATTAAATATTTTTAATATAGAAACTGTATACTTTCCAAATTAAATTTATTCATCTCAAACTTTTTCGCCAAGGCATCATAATTAGTCCTCCTAATGATGCCAAGCAGAAACCTTTGGCGAAAACCTTTGAGGTGAATAAATTTAATTTGGAAAGTATATAGCGTTTATAATAAAATATTTAATCATATGATAATAATGAATTTCCAAAGTGTTAACACAAAAACATTAGATTTATTAATAATATTATTACTTTTACCTTTAACTGTTGAGAGCGTTAGTAATAGGAAAAACTATTTTCAGAAATGCATAGAGATTTACAAGAAAAATAAATTCATTTGTATGAAAATTAGTTTATATTATAGGTACACCGATTCAATGTATCAAACACTCATAATTGTAACTTCCAATTTTCCAAATCCAGGATATTTTGAAAAACTATTTATTCGCTCTTCTAAGTAAAACTTTTGTTCTCGCGGCCGTCCGTAATGGGCAGCCTGGAGGACTGGCCGGCCTAATCCGTTCGGGGGATTTTTTTTTATACTACATAATATATTATGTCTTCAATGCTCCGCTCAGGAGGATAAAATGCAATCACAGAATTATCAATCGAAATAAACAATAAATAAACAAAGATGGACAACAAATAACAAGCCAACCTAATTATCAATACAAACGGTATCTTATTTTGAACTAGAGACCGAAGTTAGATGTCCAGAAACTTGTTATTGGGCTTTCAGAAGATGAGAACCGAGAATCGTCGATACCACCGTACCGTACGTACTCTCCGTCTCCGCACCGAGGTAGACAAGACGAACACAACAAACGAGTTCAGCTAACATCAATCCTAGAGTACTCTGTATGAAGCAGCTTTATTGTGATTGGAGGAGTATTGTGTTAGGTTTTTACTGTAAATTGGTCGCAAAATAGTAATCAAACATACAATTGTAAGTACAATAGTATAATTATCAGTAGGTATTATATATTATAATTTTAGTTCGTTTCAGCATTAATAATTGCTATGGTTTTCATAAGTTTCGTTTTTCACAATAATAATAATATTATGCTCCCGCTATACTGTATACCTATATTATGATCACTTACATATATGTTTAAAACTAGAGGTTAACACTAATGTCATACAAGGATATTGCTCATTGTTTTTTTCTGTGTCCATACATCTTTTATAGTGTAGAAAGTGCAAAGTGCACAATTAATTGTGTACATACTACATTACATATTATTTATAGTTACCCGATATTTGCTTATCCATCCACGTCAATTTACGTTAAATTCTCGAATAGTACTCTTTGAGTCAGCCGTCAATGAAATAGCAAGTAGGTAGGTACATGTTTCTTCTTTTATATCTTGTTTGACTGTTTTTATAATCCAAAAGTAAACAATAATTTGTCTTCGAAATATCAACAGTAGGTCTCCATAAAAATGTACCTAGGTTTGAAAATGTTGATATTCTCATAAGAGATAATATTATACCTACATATGTAGCTATTAGGTATATGTCTATGTAGGAAGTATTTTTTTTTTAATTTAAAGCCAGACAATCTCAACTACTCTTTATTAGCATGTTTCGGTCCTCATTGCAGTTTACAGAAAAAAAACATTATAAGAAATAAATTTTCAACCTATTCCGCTCAGAAATCAGAGTAGGTACACTGAGAAAAATGCTAACGAAATTTCACAACGAATCATTGGTAGGTACCTACGTACCTACTATCAGATTAGGATCAGAGATAGTACAAAAGATTAATTAGTACGAATCTATAATATTAACTTTTCGCAAACAAGTCGTTGGTAAAGTTACTAACGATGTGTTTGCGAAAAGTTAATATTACAGATTCGTACTAATGAATCGTTTGTTCTCTGGTCCTAATCTGATAGTAGGTATGTAGGTACCTACCAATGATTCGTTGTGAAATTTTGTTAGTATTTTTCTCAGTGTAGTCATCGCTGTCCGCCGAAAAGTTTGTACAATAAAATTAGCAAATATCCAATCTTTACACTGGCTATAGTGGTTTGTTGAACGAAGGTAAATCACGAATAAACGCATTTAAACTTCGATTATTGTTATGTAGATATGTAGTATTTTACCTGGAGAATAAGAATCCGGCGAAATTTTGTGAATTTTTAAGCACAAAATCAATAATAGCAGATATTGAGTTACGCTTTAATTTTAATTTAATTTAATTTAATTGAATTCTCTGATTGTGCATGCTGTAGACGCTCTTAATTGGGGAACTGGCCAGATCTTATTGTATGTTTGTAATTTATGTATTGTGTTGTCAGTTTTCTGTGAGTGTCTCTATAAAATAAAAAAATAAAAAATAGGTATATGTATTTTTCGTATACGTTTGAAATGTCACACCCTTAAATTAAATAATATTACAAATACTTACTAAGTAGGTACTTCAGTTACCTAACAGTAATGTTATGTTCAGGAAAGTGCATTTTTATGACAAGTAGGTATGCGTGATCAAACAAAAAGTTAAAAATGTATACTCAAGTCATACTTATCATAATTATCTAACATGTAAAATTTAATATGTGTGATGTTGGGAAATCTATCCTAAGAGAAAATATATCATTGTTTAGGTTTACTGGAAAATATTGCCTCAAGGCACAAATCTGTTGTGACAATAAAGTGTTTATTATTATTGTTTATTATAAATTATATTATTATAATTATGGTCTTTAAATAACTCTGATGGAAGTATTTGGTTGGGAAATGTTATTGTTTCGTGAAATAACATTACAATACAATACAAATTTGGCGGCTGGTGTGGCGCAGAGGTAACGCAGAGGTAACGCTCTTGCTTTTGAGTCACGAGGTCTCGGGTTCGATTCCCGGCCTGGGCAAATTGAAGAATATACTTTTTCAAATTGTCCTAGGATCTGGGTGTTACATGTTTATGTGTTAAGTGCATTGTACGAGTATATGTGTATCGTTGCGTTAGTACCCATAATACAAGATTCATATTTCATTTTTGGACTAGCTCTTTGAATTGTCTATGCATGTTATACTAATCAACTATATTTGTACAACACATTGAAATAAATATACTATGTAGATCAGTGGTTCCCAAACTTTTAATTTCGCGTACCACACACGAAATTATAAATCAGTAGCGTACCACTAAACTGGATTTAAAAACGTTTTACCTAATTATTTACTATGTATGTCCTATGGTCATGGCTGCTTGCGTACCACCTAAATAATTGTCGCGTACCACTGGTGGTACCCGTACCATAGTTTGGGAATCACTGATGTAGATCATTGGTGAAAGAACACATACAAGTAAAATCTTATGATTTGGTAGAGGAACTAAACTCCAGCGTCAAATGAGCATGTGGAACATAACAGACATGGAGAAATTAATCCACAGCCATTATGCTTACAAATGATAAAATTAGTTAATTCTGTCAATTTAATATTAAAATATTACAGTTCTCTTAGGTATTCTCGAAACGATTCCATAGCCAATACTTGAACTCTTACCTAGACAACCCTGACATTTAAGAATCATAAAATGTATATAAATAAAAACCGTGATATTTTGCTGGTTCTTTTATTCTTGTAAAAAGCATCTAAGACAATGAAAATAAATAAATGAAATAAAAATAGACATTAAAATATTAAATGACAACAATACATACTTACACACAACAGAAAATAATATCTATTAAATTGTGCGAAAAAATGAACAAGCAAAATAAGACTAGACATTACACAATTGATGTTTCTTTACAACACACATTCATAAATCAAATTAAAACAAGTAAATTATAGAGATTCTATTTTGTCGGTGACAATGTTGTAAAAGTTCATTTTTATATATAATGAGTTACAATCCATTGGATTGGTCTGCAACGAGTTTGGTTTTTCTTCTCCATTCGTCTCTATTCTCAGCCAGTCTTTTCAGTTCTACGTATGAGCCACAGTTCATGTCCCTCTTCAGTTGGTCCATATATGCGTCTCTTGGTCGGCCTCTGCCATTTGTCCCCTCGGTCTTACCCTCCGCGATGGCGATGAGTAGTCCTGGGTGCCTGATGTTGTGGCCAATCCAGTTAGCTCGTTGTTGGCTGATTCTCTTAAAGAGTTGCCTTTTTTCGCCTACCCTGGTTAATACTTCTTCGTTTTCGACGTGCTCCGACCAATGGATCTTAAGCATGCGTCTGTAGCACCACATTTCAAAGGCCGCCAACCGTCCGCTTTCACCCTTGCTGATGGTCCACGTCTCACAACCATAAAGCAGAATGCTCCATACAAAGGCTTTAGTAAGGTTCTTCCTTACGCTCATTTACGTTCATTTTTATATAAATTATAAAAAAATAATATTAAAAACAAACACTGTTTACTTTCTCAAATTTATTTACTAGGCAGAGACTTTTCGGACTTAGGTAGCGCTGAAGATGTACTAAATAAGAAAAGCCTCTGCCTAATAAATAAATTCGTGAAAGTAAACAGTGTTTGTTTTTTTTTTAAATCTGTAATTTTTATAATTTGTAAATATATTATATAATTTTTATAATTAATAAATATATAATACAGTTTTTATAATTTATAAATAAATTATTACGAGTATTTGGAGTCAAAAAACTTTACTTTTACCACGGATTAGTTGGAAGAGATCGCGCCTCTACGATAAACTCGCCCTCTGTACGAGTACGTTGATAATACAGTGGAACCTCTCATAACGAGTTTAATTCGTTCAAGACTCTTACTCGTTATGTGAAACATTTTTTTCTATAGAAATCAATGTAAAATACGATAATGCGTTCCATGCCGAAAGAATTAGTATTCTTGGAGCATTCAATGATTTTTTTGTTGTTAACGTTTATTCAAATAAAATTACTTATAAAAGAGTGTAACAACTTGTAATACAATTTAGATTATGAAAAAAACGTACCTTAATTGAAAATATGAATTTATGACAAGTAATTAACCATTTTAAACTAGAAAACTAACGTAGCCATTTCGTAGACATTCTTGACACTCCCTTTGAAGCATCCATCTTCTTAATTTTATCTTTGTTCTTGAGAATAATGCAGATCGTTGATGTTGACCGATAGTATGTGCGCGTATGTACGCGCTAGATATTTTTATTTATTTCATTTACATCAACAGTTTTTATTTTATTTTATTTTATTTATTTATTTTCTCGAAGGGAACAAACAGTCAACACAACAAGTATTACAACAATTAAAATTAAATGAAATATAGACCACAAGAGTCCCCCTATATTACCACAGTTTAAAAAATTCAAAGCAACTAAGACAAAACTAACAACAAAAAACAACAAAACAACAAAAAAATAAAACAACAAAAAGATAAGTCACAAAAAATCTACCTAACTGGGCATGAGCCCGTACCAAGGTAGACTTATGCCACGCTCACACCTTGTTCTCGCTTTTCAATGATTTTACGTTTCATTTCATCAGTTATTTTTATTCTCTTCTGGCTGTATTCTTGTGTTTTTTTCTTCGGGGACATTTTTGAACGGATTATAATACTTTGCACATAAAAAAATTACTAATAATATCAATACAAATTTTGGAAGAATGGGCGACCACATGCGAAACCAAGGCGCTAACGGAGCGAGTGCTAAACACAGACCGTTGTACTGGCGCGGATGTCCCGGCTCACAAGGTCACAAGTGAATGTCGTGAAAATGGTACTTACCTACCCTTTCACTGTAACTCGTTATGCGAAATGTCGCTCGTTATGGGAGCAACTTTTTCACATTTTATTTTGCTCGTTATGCGAATTACTCGTTATGAAAGGTTCCACTGTACAGTGGAACCTCATAACGAGTAATTCGCTAAAAAAACACAAGAAGACAATCAGAAGAGAATAGAAACAACTGTTGAAATGAAACGTAAAATCATTGAAAAGCGAGAACAAGGTGTGAACGTGGCATATCTAGCGCGCACATACGCGCACATACTATCGGTCAACATCAACGATCTGCACTATTCTCAAGAACAATGATAAAATTAAGAAGATGGATGCTTCAAAGGGAGTGTCAAGAATGTCTACGAAACGATTAAGTTTACGGTTAGTTCTCTAGTTAAAAATGGTTAATTATTTGTTATAAATTCATATTTTTATAAAGGTGCGTTTTTTTTCCTAATCTAAATTGTATTACAAGTTGTTACATTCTTTTAAGTAATTTTATTTGAATAAACGTTAATAAAAAAAATTATTAAGGTCTCCAAGAATACTTATTCTTTCGGCATGGAACGTATTATCGTATTTTACATTGATTTGTATAGAAAAAAATGTTTCGCATAACGAGTAAGAGTCTGGAACGAATTAAACTCGTTATGAGAGGTTCCACTGCATTTTATTTTAATACATTTTTCTATAAAATTGTATTATTGTAATCAATGTACAGCGAAGAATGAATTATTAAATAAATAAAAAATATTGTACGTGTGACCAAGGTTTCAACAGGTGCCTTTCATTCTCAAGCGCAATATTTGACTAATCTTTCTACTATAATCTATTGACCTACAACTTATGGGGATGATGACTTCTCCGAATCGGGAACTGTGTAAGAAGGGGTGAAATCGAAGTTAAGCTCTTAATTACCACTATATTGATAGTATTAAGATTTTTATTAATTTCCAATAGGTATCTCTAAAGAAGCAAGTCTGAGGTAATGTTTAATATTAGTGTGTAGGTAGGTACTGAGTTGTGTTTTTATCAAAAGAATGGCCTTCTTCAGTTACATGGTTGGCGAATTTGGAGAAATTATCATTCGTAGACTAATTCATTCTCCCTAATTTTTGTCTAAATCTTTCTGTTAGTCATACTTATGTATGTAGTATGTATATAACATTTATCACTGTCCGGGCAATTAAGTTTGTATATTCTACTGTTTTTCGCGGTGTCTATTTTATTTTTATTACATACTTAAATCAAATTAAAACAAGTAAATTCGGGTTACAAAATATATTTTTTTGAAAATTAGATTAAGTTTTTTCTCATATTCATAAATTAAAGCTTAGACACCTTCAGGAGGTACGTCGAGACTCGAGAGGCACTATAGCCACTATCTCGTATTATGTAGTCTGTATATTATGTTAACCTTCTTCTTGTCAATGTGTCTATTACATTGTAGGTATGTCATTGATTGCATGTAGGTATACTAATTTTATGATTAATGACGCATATTTACTAAATTATTATCATTATGCCAATCGTCACAAGAGATTTCATAATATCTTCTTGGAAATAAGTATATATTTGTTTGTTATTTACTCACTTCGAACGTACGTATTAACAAGATTAATATAATTTGTTCATATGAATATTTTCTTTACCTTGTACTCACTTCGGCGGTATGAGTAGGTACAAATCCGCACATAAATAATCCGTAATAATAATAAATAGTCCGTTCGTATATGTGTATGTCCTAAATGGATTTTGAAATGGAAAGACAAGTAAAATAATACACCCGACACGAGTTCTCATCCCTTGAGCAGGATTTAGGATGTCTCAGATATGAACATTTTGTTAATAGTCTTGTTGACTTTTAAAAAAGTAGGTACATACCTGGGTAATTCCCGTGATTATATTTGCAAATATTTGCAATTAAAATATTCTTGAATATTGAAAGATGCAGGTATATCCATTTTTTAAGGTTTCTTTTGGAAATACAGGGAGTAGTGATAAATGTTTTAATTTGTATTATTGTAAACAATGTACAGTGAAGAATAAAATAAATAAACAAATAAATAAAATAGTGATGTAACGAATGTGTGATTTTGGATATTCGCGAATGCGAATAGCGAATATTGACTTGCTTAAATTTTAAGAGCATTTCCAATATTTATGCCCTCTTTTCTCTACGACAGCTAAAGGGTGGGTCTCAAGATTGAAAATTGTCATTAGATGGGTTGAAGCCCAATCAACTTTGGGAAACACTGACTTAGAAGTCTGACTAAATAAATATAAGGTGAAGACCGTGAATCGTTACAAATTCCTGTTGAAAATTTGACGGCGAGGGGGTAGAAAGGACATACAGGTGACATCAGATAGATAGATACTTGACGTTTCCAAAACAAAACAAAAATATTTATTTACCTGGTCGATTTGTCAGGATAGGATAGGTGGGGTGGTACGAAGTACGATCGTTATTAAATACCTGCATACCTAAACATAAAAAAACAAAAGTACCTATTTCATGTTATTCCAATGATTGAAATCTATACCTATCGCCACGGCTAATGCCGTGGCGGTATAGATTTCTGGCCGCACATCTAACAATTGCCACTGAACTAAATGAATTTAACGAATCTTCTCTTTAACATAATAATTATGTAATATCAATATCTCATCACTCAATTGATTAGAATCTTAAATGTATCACGATATAATGATAGGTAGGTAATTATTTGAAATATTTTTATTTGTTAACGTTGTGATACTATACATAATATGGGTGTACTAATAGGTAGGTATAAAGATATATTATTATGTTTGTTTGCATTATGGAAACTGTGGTAGTGATAGTAGTGGGCAGGTTTATGTGAAGAGTGAAGATCTTTATGTCACCTTTAACCATCAACTCAGTTGTAATGTATAGACTAGAAGTAGAAATATAAATGAATAATATTGTAAATGCGACCAATCAAACATTCCGACCAAACACATTGGTGTTGGTAGACTTGAAGGACATAGTTATGTTATGGAGTGAATCAGCATACTTTTATTATTATTAAAGAAAAGAGGTGTGAGGAAACGCGAGCGTCTGAGAACTAGGTGAGATTAAATTCTCAAGGACAGCCGTGTGTTGAGTGAGAGGACGACGTGCGTGTGTGAGAGATTATTATGAGTGTTGGGGTGGCGAAGGAAGTATCCTTTCTCTCTACCTACCCTACCCCACTTGGGACACGGCGTGAAGTTATAGATAGATAGGAAGAATTTATTTTAACACATATTTTGAGAAAATTAGTATTGTGCGTTAATGGTCTATATCATACAGGTCAATGTGTATTGCATGTTAATTTAACTATCTGAGTAGATATCTTATCTGCGTATGTAGACATATAATTATGTAGGTGGGCACTGTTTCCTCAGAACCAAAGCAAACATTTATTGACACATAAGAATCATCCGCACGCTTAAACAAATAAACTTTCTCACAACTCCATGTGACATCAGATGGTTGTATTCGTGTTATCTATACCTACATTAGTTCATTCATACCATCACGGGCCACAGGCCACGAGTGCGAGGTAGCCGGCGGATGAACCATAAATAATCAACATTGAAATCCTCCTCTTCGTGCCTGGATTATAATTATTTATTCCAATGCATATTCCTCCTAGTTTATAGACATACTATTATTTTCCTTATTTTTCTCGTATCGCCTCATCCACCGCAAGCCACATAATATGTTTTTTATTAAAGAATTGTGTTATTATTTTATTGCCAAAAAGTTTGTTTTCTTCAAATATTTATAGAACACAACTTTATTATTTTGAGGTATCATGTAAATTCGAAACGATTAGACAATGTTGCAATTATTCCTATTTTGGAATAAAGTGTTTCAATAACATTTCCTACGTTATGAAGGTTTTTTTTTGCATTTCAGAAAAGAAATAACAAAGAAAATTGATAATGTATTAGAACGCTGTGAAATTACTAAATTATAAATAAGTCTAATAACAGTTATAAAAGTATTTGGAAAATAACATTTTTACTCCCTCTCCCAACATAAGGACGCCTTCCTCACTTCTTCCGATTAGAATTTGCTCAAAGTTGCATTGTGTACCTAGACGTGGGTTCTCCGATCGAGATATTCGATAAATATTTCTTTATTGGAGAGGTTCACGAATAGTATATAAATTAACATTAATTCTATGTAGGTATAATATAATGTATTTAGATATAAGATGAACACCGTAATAAATGATATTAAATAATGATAATAATAAATAATATATAACATATTGATGTATAATTATAAGTGATTTTTTCCGGCATTAGACTCAAGTTTTTATGTGACCATGACTGTACAGTTCCACAACTCAACAAGTAGAAATATCTTATATTCGATTAATTTACATTTTTGTAATTTTGGTATATTTATATCATGCCTTAAAAACACAACAAAAAATGAAGTACCTATACCATATCATAATCGCACATTAGAGGCTTGTCATTGTTCCGTTTAATAGTTGAACAATTCGAAATATTTGTTTGTGGAATTGAAAATAGGTTCATTATTTTTCTTCATTAACTTAATATTTCATATATGTATATAGGGAACCGTGTATTTTTATAGTTTGTGGAAAAGATAGAGTGGAATTTATTTTGTGAATTACCAATTATATCAAAATTTTCGACTTGTTGATGTGTGTAACTGAACAGTCGATGTGGAGACTTATCTGGTTGTGTAATGCTGAGAAGTGTGGATGGTGATTCTGCCGCCGCATTAAAAAATACCTAATCTGTTGGTTCCCATACTATATTGTGTGTACCAAAGATCAACTAAGTAGGTATTATCATTTATTACTTACCCTATGGTATGTACTTTAAGAAGAAAGCTTTGTGATAGTAAAAATATTATGTGAACTCAGTCAGCCATTCACACTCAATCAATGCAGTAGGTACCTACCTATCTATAGGTCTATATCAATTGTAAATATATTTAATTGTAGTTTAAAATAAAGTTTATCTGTGTTGGAAAAACCTTCATTGCTGAATTATGTTGAAATGATCTGTTTTATTTAATAATCCATTTGTAGAATTTAGACTTTATAAATATTTTTTTGTAAATTTTCACCAATGAAATAATCTGCTTATAAAGGAGAAATATTTATTTTTTAATAAATAGCTAGATACTTACCTGCTCTACATTGTCATATTAAAAAAAAAAATCTAATTCTCGAAACGAGAAAAATTTATGTGTAAACTTGATCTATTTTTTTATTTTTCTCATTTCCAGATATCCCATTGGTGGAAAGGTTTTACCATTCCTGGATGATTATGTGAGAAATAGGTTTGGAATACTATCATCGGAAGAAAGTAAAAAAATAGAATCAGAACCTTCTGAAGATCTATTTCCTAAATCTATTATCACACAAGATGCTATGGAAGAGTTGAAAGCATTGGATATTTCATACTCTATTGAAGGAATAGACAGATTTGTGAGATCACACGGTCAGACACTGCATGAAATAGCTTCAATAACGAAAAACCATATTGGGAAAATTCCAGATATAGTTGTATGGCCAATATGCCACGAAGATGTTGTGGAAATAGTCAAAATGGCAGATGAAAAAAACCTTGTTATCATTCCTGTAGGTGGTGCTACGTCCGTCTCAGGGGCAGTCAAATGTCCTGAAGAAGAACTCAGACCCATTGTGTCTCTTGACACTTCTCAAATGAACGATATTCTATGGGTGGATCATGATAATTTAGTAGTTTGTTGTGAAAGTGGAATTGTCGGTCAGGATTTAGAAAGAGAACTAAGAAAAATTGGTTATACTACTGGTCATGAGCCAGACTCTTATGAATTTTCATCTCTCGGTGGGTGGGTTGCGACTAGGGCTAGTGGAATGAAGAAAAACACTTATGGTAACATTGAAGATCTTGTTGTGCATGTCAAAATGGTGACTCCCAGAGGGGTTCTGGAGAAGAATTGTAAATCACCTAGGATATCATGTGGACCTGACTTTGAGCATTTAATTCTAGGCTCAGAAGGATCTCTAGGGGTGATCACTGAAGTCGTAATTAAAGTCAGACCTGTTCCAAAATGTACCAAGTATGGGTCTGTAGTGTTTCCTGATTTTGAAAGTGGTGTGAGATGTCTCCGAGAAGTAGCACGACAGCGTTGCCAACCTTCGAGCATCAGACTCATGGACAATGAGCAGTTTCACTTTGGCCAAGCCTTAAAACCTCAACCATCATATTTTGGGCTCATGATGGATGAAATAAAAAAATTTTACTTGACAAAAATTAAAAGATTTGATTACGATGAACTGTCAGTTGCTACACTCTTGTTTGAGGGGACCCCTGAGGACATAGCAGTTCAGGAGAAGAAAATCTATGATATAGCATTACAAAACAATGGAATTGTAGCTGGAGAGGGGAATGGAGAACGCGGATATGTCTTAACATTTGTTATAGCTTATATCAGGGTGAGTAAAAAACTTTAATTACACTCTGTTCCTATATACTTACGCAATTTAAAAGCAAGTTACTGTAAAAGTGACAAGACAAGCCTATGAAATCCAAAACCAAATATCAATACAATTCAGTATTTAATAGATTTCAACCTACTGGGAATGAGTTTACTCATTTGGTGAACAATTTGTGTGTGTGTGGAATTGGCAAAGTATAAGTCTTGTCTTAAAGGGTCTATATTGTTAGCTCAGCAGTTGGAGTAGTTAATCTTTTGATTTTATATATTTCTTTATTACATTATAAATGGTTTCCAGACTTCTGCGGTATTCGGATGAACGGTGGGTCTCTTTCAATTTCATTATGACAAGTGTTTTCCTGTTAATATGTATTTTTTTGTATTCTTATAAGTTATGCCGTTAATTATGTCAGTGGAAGCGTGAAGTATCTTTGAATGTTTATATCTGTGAAGTAATTTAACGATATGTTTATGTGTGTTTTATGGAATGTGAAGATGTTGTCTTGTATTGTATTTTTTTAAAATAAAATAAATTAATAAAAATCTACATACTTACTATAAACAAACAAATATAACTAGATTAATTTTATCTTCGTTTTCTGTGTCTCTAATGAGCTATTTTTTTCAGGATATGGCACTCGTCTTAAATATTATAGCAGAATCATTTGAGACATCAGTTCCATGGGACAGATGCAATGTGGTTTGCCAAAATGTGAAGCATTGTATCAAGAGAGAATGTCACCGTCGAAATCTGAAGTACATGGTGTCTTGTAGAGTTACACAGACCTATGATGCTGGATGTTGCATCTATTTTTACTTCGCCTTCAAATTCACAGATGAACCACACCCCCTTGAAATATATGAAGAAATTGAGATGATGGCTAGAGACGAAATTATTGCAGCTGGTGGTAAGTCATTTTAAGTTTTTTATCAATAACTTTATTCTTTGATATATTCATAACAAAAAGAAAAAGAAGAAAAGGGTTGTTGTTGTTTCCGGCCTGTTTCTTTCGAAGTGATAAAACATCATTGTGGCAACACTATTCAGCCATTCCTCTTCCCGTCTCTCCCCTGCCCACCCACATTCCTTCTCTTCCCGCCTTCTTTGATTGCTGATATTTACACTGAGAAAAAAATCAGAAAATTCAACAAATGTGTGTAAAGTTTATTTTAAGGCAAGTTTTATTAAAAAAGAAATAATTTCAAAGCGTTTAATTTTCTTTGAAACATTGTTTTAAATAAATATTTTTGGTCCTTCAAGCCGGTTAAGTGTTTGAATAAATCATTCCGTGTCAGTATAGTTTTGTTCGAGAGAAATTGCAATAATACTTTTTTTCAGCTATCAACTTTCAATTGTTTTTTATCATTCAATATGTCAAAACAAAAATATAATACTTCAATTGAATTTGTCCCATCGAAAATAACTGTTTATTATTTTATGTAAATTTAATACATCACCCATTGCAAAACATTTTCAGAACTGTTCTTCTATAATAAGTGCCCCTGTACAGTATTATATAAGTGGGTAGATACCAATAGATATTTAACATCATCAACATAATATGTCACATGATTATTTTCATTTCTTTATATCAACATGGCTATGGAAATGAAATATAACATAGCAAAGTTTTCAATTAAAAAATGATGGGAGATAGCAAGTGGTATTAGTGATTTAACAGCTGACTTCATTAGAAGATGTGTATAAACTGTGGGATGTATTTTACTTACAAACAATACATATCTATAGAAGTGGCAAGGAGGGCAGGATTCAATGCAGAAACGCATCTCGGAGAATATATAGTACATATATTTTTGGTCCTCCAAGCCGGATAAATAAATGTTTGATAAGTTTATTTTCCCCATGTAGAAAACACTCTTATCGAACTTGGATCATAGGAAGGAATGGTTGGATAGAAGCTCAGTTCTGAAAGTGTTGTTTTTTTTCCTCAAGTGGTACTCATTATATTCTGTTATTAGGTACTCAAAGATTGGAAAAAAAATTAATGAAACATTGATTATCCACTAAGGATGTTTGAAAATCTATAAAATTATTTTATTACATATATACTTTATTTTGAAATTTCCTTATAGGATCAATATCACATCACCATGGAGTTGGAAAGGTGCGTAAGAAGTGGTACAAGGAAACTGTCTCATCTGTTGGAGTTAATATTTACAGGGCAACTAAAGCTACAGTGGATCCAAAAAATATTTTTGCAAATGGCAATCTCACAGATGAATTGGGAATAAAAAGTAAGCTATAAAGTGAATGTGAATGGATAAGTGTCTTATGCATTCATTCACCTAACATCCATCCTCATCCTCATCACTGACAGTGGCATTCATATCTAGTCAAGTTATATATTTACATACCTACCAACCAACCTGTCTAGTATTTATTATGTATGTATGTATGTGTGTGTATTATATATTAATATTCTACATATCGTCGTTGCATATTCAAAAAGAGACATGTGCACACATTTTTATTTAGGCATACTCTTTTAAAACTGTTCATTAAGGCATTAAAATTGAAGTTTGGATTTTTTATTGACATGTGATATTATTCTTTAAGTATAGAATTTTAGTATTTGATACTAAGAATCACTTTATAAAATGGTTATGATGTCATTATAAGCAATTAAATCTGGTAATGTCAAAATGTTTATGAATTCACATGTTCCTTTTTGAATATGCAACGACGATATTTATGTAATATAATGAATGTATTATTATCAAAACAATAATTATATACCTACTGTATTTATCTAAATATTAGGTTTAAGGCCGAACGTATACGTTATGGAATTGGATTCCAGATAAATGATACATGTGTGCATAAGTTCATGAACTAAAATATTTTTGTATTAGTACATTAAACGTCATAAAAGCCTTTTTTATAATGACTCATATACAATTAATATATGCAAGAAATCTCTTATAAATGTAAATAAAACAAGAAAAATAGTCAGCAAACAAAAAGTTAATAACTTAGTTTGAAATCTAAAATATAACAAGAAAGTCAATAAATTAATTTGAAATCAAACAAAACAATAATACAGAAGTCAGTCAAGTAAAATGTGTTTGCTGAGAAATATACATACTTTATAATAAAATCAATTATGCTATACAAGTTTTGAAATCAGACTGATTCAAATGATTATTTGTCTGTTAACCAATATAGATTTTTAGAAGAAATTCAAATATCAGCAGGGTTACTCTCGACAAAACTAAACACGATCTTAATCTAGTCTTGATCTTGATCATACGACGCACGAAGGGACTATGGTCAAAAACACTGCGCTGCCGCTAACGCGCGATCGGTTTGCGTGTATTTTTGGCCAATAGTCACTTCGTGCGTCGTATGATCAAAATCAAGACTAGATTAAGATCGTGCATAGTTTTGTCAAGAGTAGCCCTGCAGGTCAATTGAATGTAGACTGTGGGACTTGTTTCATGTAATCATGATTGGAAGGGGTAAAATGTAAAACCCAAAATCGAAACATCTATTTTCATTAAAAATTCAGTACTATAACATTTTTTGCAATGGGTCAAGGGATGACAAATAAAATATTGTTTAGTTTATAGTTATATTGAAAAATTACAATTCACAAGTTAGTGTAGATGACAATGGTTTAATTACTATATAGCGCAAAGATTTTTCATTAACTTTTCGGTAACCGCGACGAACACGTTCCTGGGTATCCAATGCAACGCTCTTGGCGGCGGTTTTCGCAAGTAGGAAGCAATAGGCAGAAAAGCTAGGCGGGATTCCGACCAAAACTCTCTGGTTATTACTTTATGATGCTCGGACTGTTAAAGCCAAATGAACACTGCTGTTCTATGAGTAGTGGCGGCGTTATATACAGATTGGCTGTATGGGGCGGTACCCCCACTCTTCTGAAAAATATCCTTGTGTATCCTTTGGGATGAGACATCTAGCAATGATTTTAACAAGGTCGCGCAGTAGGTAACTGTTTTACCGACCTACATGATAACTGTGATTGAAAAGAGGTTATGTATGGCATGTGTATGCTACAGTACCTAATAAAAATTGTAATATTTTTCAAACAACTGTACCTACTTATGTTTGTTTGGTTTATTTGGTATCCAATGTTCGACCGGCTTAACCCTTTTTGTAAAGGCTCTCTCACCATTCCATTAATTAATGTTAAATCATTTATATTTTTAGGTGATCACTATGTATTATAATAATGTCCTTAATTTTTTTTATGAAAAACCACATTTTGTAACTACTTATCCTTTTCATATTGTACAAAATAATAATTTTACAGCGCATAATGATTTTTATATAATTAACTAAAACCATTTGTGCGTGGTGAAGGGATGTGAAGGTGTATAAATACACTTACAGGGAACCTGTGAAGGTGTATAAATACACTTACAGGGAACCTGTGAAGGTGTATAAATACACTTACAGGGAACCTGTGAAGGTGTATAAATACACTTACAGGGAACCTATCAACTAACTGCATGTAATGAACATGAAAAATTTTCAATGATTTTTCCAATGACTCCTATTGTAGGTATGTTCACCGCAATTTTTGTCCTCCTTCAATAAAAAAATATTTAATATGAAACTTCAGTACCTACACTTTTATGGAGCCATTTTGATTTAATTTTTTATAAATTTTACTTTTTTATATCGATTTTTGTGTGGGAAATCGCCACAAAATTTGACAGTTGGAGTGCAAACATCAGATGATCTTTTCAAGTGTCTATTGAATTTATTTATTTATCAAGGTTTAATCTAATTAAGGCTAGAAGGAATGAAAATGTATTTTCCTAATCAAGCACATATAGTATGCTGGGTTCAGGTGTTTCAATAAATACATAAAACACAATTTGTGTTCATTTTAAATATAAAAAAAATTGGAATAACTAAAGAAATTTTAAAAGATCTTTCATTTAAAAATAAATATATTGAGAGTTATTGATAATATATCGGATAAATTAGGTATTTTTTAAAAACTTATGATATTAAAAGTACATAAAAAACAACAAACATGTAGTTCAGTAGGTACAATGTTTATTGGTAATTCAATATTAAATATATTTTGTGGAAGATGTTCCTTTTCAAAATAATGCGAGGTAGTTCTTCAAAAGTACCAAAGTGGCATTATCCAAAGCCTTAATGTAGGGCCAATATGCAGTCAAGTAAAATTGAATACTACAATAAGTAAGTATAAATATGACTAGTTATCAACTGAGTGATATTAATAAGTGGTTAAAAGTTTAACAATAGATTCAAATTTGATTGGACTAGTTTTCCACTTAAAATAATAGTTGCGAGTGGCTCACAAATCATTAATTGATAATCAGAGTTATCAAGACCATGAATAGATGCCATCAATGTCGCTTTGCAGTATCATATCATTTTCTGATTCTATCTCATTAATTGATAATCAGAGTTATCAAGACCATGAATAGATGCCATCAATGTCGCTTTGCAGTATCATATCATTTTCTGATTCTATCTCATTAATTGATAATCAGAGTTATCAAGACCATGAATAGATGCCATCAATGTCGCTTTGCAGTATCATATCATTTTCTGATTCTATCTCACGAAAAACACACAGTAGGTAAATAGTTAGAATTTTAATGACATGTCGCCAAAGTCATTAATAAAAATCGAGAACAAAAGTGGCCCTGTACTATAAAATTATCAAATGCATTAACTGGTTTCATAGAAATTCTTGGTGTTGGGAATATAGGTGCCAATTCACTGGTGATGGTATATCTGTAGATACCTATTTCACATGTTGTTTTATCAATTGATTTTATCCGCAGGCTAGAATCTAGATGATTCCTTCTGATTACCACAATGGCCAAGATCAAGTTTGATAAACCAGTATCTATGAGAAAACAAATTGTTGATCACTTTCATAAAAATAAAATCAGAACACTGTATCGCTTTGTTTCTTTTTGCAATTGTTTTACTTTTCTAGGGTTGATGAATTTTCATTAATAAAATGTTTTTCTTGTATTAATATCGTGTTGTAAATACCAAACCTTCTTATATAACCCTTTCCTATCTGGACTTTCACTAAAATTCTTATTGTCAGATTGGTATACCTATGCCACCTACTTATTTTGTTTGTGTAAATGTATGACTCTTATCAATATTTTGTACTTATTTGTTAATTAATTTTTATATATGGAGTTTTACAAAATAAACTTTAACTCAGTCAATTAATTAATGCTTATTTTGGTTTATGCTATATGGATGAAATACCTTTATCTTTTTCTTTTTGAAGGTTTACTTCATAGGTGTATAATACTTAAATGATGTATTTTTTAAATATATTTTATTTATGTATTCTTAATATTATGTTTTGGCTATATACATGTTGAAAAATACTACCAAGTGACAATTTTTTCATAGATTATTATCACCATTTTCTTTGTACCTCTTGCACCTACATTGCTTACATAATTGGTAATGTTTTTTCTCAGGACTAAGAAAAATAAAAATAATTGCCTGGAAATACAAAGAAATTAATTTGAATTGAATGTCTCTTATATCTTCTTCATTTAATTCAGAGTTGTTAGAGAAAATGGATTGGTAATTAAATGTATTCCTTAATGACATTTACAAGAATAAGATGTTATTTATATTATGTTAAGTTGAGTAATCTTTCATTATACAAGTATTAAGGTGTATTATTTAAAAGTTGGTAGAATATACTTTGATAATGTTATTAAGGAAGATTTCCATCCAGAGAAGTTTCATAACTTAATACCTACATAATATTATATAGTTTCTCGTAGTTATCTAAAAATAATTTATAATGAGGTGAAATGTCAATATGTATATGTAAAATTAAATCATAAATTGTTATGGGTTTTATATTGTTTATACTTAATATGGTAACATAGTTATATAATAAATTTATCGTGCAATATTATAGATATTAATTATAAGTTACTGATTAAACAATTCTCCACTTATCATGTGTTTCTTAATGGGTGCGTCTAGATAGTAGATTACGAAAGCATTCATTTGAATATTTCTTCGGAGAATGCTCCGAATTGTCACTGAATGATTGAAGATTGATGATTGAATGACGTTCGCATCCTACAATGTGGATGCACCCAATCACAGATCCAAATCAGCCGAAAACCATGAATGTATTCTTGCTTGGAATAATCATTAAAACAAAAAAAAATAGAAAGCCCATTATGACAAAAGATTATATAGGTACTTATTGCATGTGGCTAACACCCTGTCTTCCCTACTTGTGGGAGATATTGCAATAGTATAGATTTTTCAAAAGTTTGTAAGACTTTAAGCTTTTTTTCTAGGAAAGTTTGTTGGAATATGAAATTTAGTATAAAATTTAAAAAAAAAACACACAACATGTACTTAGTTATTTTTTTCGGCTGGAAGGTATGTTCAGAAATACATAGACAGAAATAAAAAACGGCTTCAATCAAGAGAATAAATTATCTCAAGTTAAGAAACTAGAAATCTGTACGAAAGAATTATCTTTTCAACCTAAGAAGATTTTCATCTTCGTGAAAGGATGATATTAACCTCAAAACAAAAATTTATTTATAAATTTAAAAAAATGCATTACTACAGAAGAATTAAATTTCTTAAAACGAGAAAACAATTTCATCGTCAATGAAATTAAAACTCTCAATCTTATTGAAGGTAATTGATTTTCTTAATTGAAGTAAATATTCTCTTGAATTGTTTGAGACAATTAAAATTCTTGGACTGAGAGAATAAAATCAACTTTTTCTCTGTGTATGTATTCCCATAATACACATGATGTGATTCACTTTGTAAGTTTTATATTACATTAATTTAATTATTTAAATACCTAACACAGCATCTGTGCAATAATAGTGAGTAACATTAAATTTATACCCTTCATCTTTTAAGTTTTAGGTGAATTAAAAAAAATATTACTAATTTGACTGATATGTAGGTGTGTTTTAATTCAAATTATGTATTTGAGAAGACAAATTTATTTAAAAAAAAAATACAATAATGAGTGGACTGTTTCTTTTACATCAACAGTGCCACAGAATTTGATAAAAATAACAATTTACAAATAAATTTATGATGGCATATTTACTGTAAATTTTAAAATTGATAAATTAGTTGAAATACCTAACACCCAGCTTGTAGAAGACAAAGAATGTGAATGAAATGCTATTCAGGACAGTGGCCACCTTTGTCCAATGATGGGAGACAGCTGTAGTCCTGAACATCTAGTTGTTCTAGGTGTCAACAAGGTGATGTTTGTCGCCACTTATTGGAATGGAAAGATAGAGACTAGATATTATGAAGACGAACTATCAAACTGTTAATTGTAATCTTTCCAATTCAATCACATTTTTTTTTACAATATACTAAAGTAAAATCAATGAAAATAAGGCAAAAATGTAATCTTATCTTAATCTAAACATTTTATACCTATAATATTGTTTAGAAAAATATTATAAAATGTGGTAGTTTACTTATGTAAGTTTTTTCTATTAATAAAAGTTGCAAATTGTTACCATTTATATAAACTAATGATTTGTTTTATTTTTCTTTATTCCTCAATAAATACTGCAAGCTGAATCTATGTTAGTTCAAAATATAAGTGTTAAAATTATTTTATTCTTACTAACACAGCCTAAAAAACCTTTGTGGTAGGTATTTCATGAGAGTTTTAAGAATTTTTACATGAATCATCAATTTTATTTAGATTTTTATAATGTGTTTTTGTTACTTTTTCTGTATTTACCTACTACCCGATCATGAATAGCCTACCCAAAACTCTCTACATAGTTCCCCATACTAGTCCCTGATGGTTAATGACCTGGTTGATGAATATTTGTCAACATGAGATTGGTTGAGATCATTGAGGTGTCTGGCATGAAGTTCCTTCCAGCCCTAAGTCCCTACTTTTCTTTCGTGGAATTTGGATGTGTTCTTATTAGTCTTTCTAATTTTTCTTAATCGAATTTTATACCATTTCACAATGCTTAGTGACTATGTTAATGATGGGATAGCCCACTTGCTTGTGTTTTGAACAATGTTTTTGGCTGATAGGTCACATTTAAATATTTTATTCAATCTATCTTTAAAACCATTTGTTATTTTTTTGTGATTTCGCAGGGATTTAGATTTTTGGATTGTGGAAAACCTAAGTATTTGTATACTTCGTTATTATAAGATTCTTCACACGATAATTTAAAGCTATGTAGGTACTTTCATTCTAAATTCATCCAATTTTCCCCTTTTCAATGCGTAAAGATTTACAATTTTGTCTAACTACCCTCAAATACATTCTTATACTATCTGAGAATTTTCTGAGAAACTCATTATCCGATTTAGCGTATATTTTTTATGATCCATATAAGTACATGTACATTATTATTGTGAACAAATGAGTATTACCTACCGTTAATTTTGATTTCATATTTTGTATCATTTAACATAATAATTGGATAGAGGATTTATTGCCAAACAAAGCCAGAGTGGACTTAAGGAATCTCCTTGATAGATACCTCATTTGATAGGAATATAAATATATAAGTTACGATTGCGCATTTGTATTTCCTTAAATATTGCGGAATGTATTAATAGATGTTCTTTACATTCCATATGATTTATACGACACGTTTTTTGTTGTTGAGCCAAATTTTTTGGGTTAATTGAAAGAGATCGCGATAAACTCGTATATTGATAATATCTAATCTGAATGCATCTTTCTATAAAATTGTGATCAATGTACAGTTAAGAATGAATAAATAAAATAATAAAAGAAAAATTTATTTTGGGTTGGGTATTTACATATTTCATTAGTTAAACGTGATGTTAATATTGAAAAATAATCGGTAAACACGTTATAGGTCTGAATTGTGATAGATTTGTTATATTTTGACTTTAAGGCAATGCATGTCAGACCTTTTTTTTACAAATTTAGAAGCATTTTGCGGGTGTTCCATAAAAGTCGATTGATAATCAGCAATTTTATAAGGTTGTAGGGATGTGAAACGTTTATATCAGTTATTATGGGTTCCGTCGCAATTCACCGATTTTCAGCTAAGTTTATTATTATTTCATCAACAGAAATATTGGAGAATTCCATTTCGTCCACATCCGAATATCGTTTAATTTCTTCATTAATCCAATTTCCATTTTAATGTTTTAAACCCATATTTTAGTCCAAAAATGTTTTAATTACAATTCCGATAGTAAGCCATTATATTATTTTGATTAAAATACTACTATTGCTATTATTATCACCTCATATCCCACCAAATAGGGTAGTCAGCATTATACATAAAAAAAAAACTAGCACTATATTATCTGAGGAACGCCAATGGCTTTATTTAGTCCATGTGTTCTCAAGAAAGTAAACTAATATTTCACAAGAGATATATACTTAGTTACGTACATAATAATTATTTATGCTTACATACATGATGTTTATATTTACATACCTACCTACACATTAGTAGGTACATTAAGTATAGATCACACCTGCAATCATGCATATGATGTAGATATTAAATAGACACAATATTTACGACTACTTCAGATATTGATTGAAATATTGAAATTTTTAATTAGCAAGCCTTGATATATTGCTAATTGTCACTGCAAATATGAAGCATGTCTTAGAATTCATTGAACGATTACGAACAGTATCTTAATATATGTAGGTACATAATTAATTTATATGTGTATCTATTGTAAGTAAGTACCTAAATAGATTAATGGATAGTATAATTTCACCTAAATAATAGTCTTCTTTGTCTAAGTACTTCAAGACAGGTGGCATATTTCATCGCTGAATTCAAGTTGAAGTAATGTGTAAAATGTTTTCCGGTCTGTTTCAATAATTTTTCTATGCATTGCTCTTTTTCTGATGTCTGGTTTACATTTTTTTTTAAATTGAGATGAATTTGAGTTTGCAAAAAAATCAAAATAAATATCAAATTAATATTACTTTCACAAGAAGCAATGTGGTTGCGACGTGTAAGAGTAAATAAAACATGGGAATCGAACACCAGAATCACAAAATAAAAGTTTATTATAGTTCATAGTTTTGATTTCGGCGTACACTTTTTATAGTCTTCATCCGATGAGTAATCTTCCAGCAAATTTCGGCATCCAAATATATTATTGGGGTCTAATTGATGCTTGATTCCCTTTAAGGCCGTAACAGCGGGGGCTGATATAAAATTCTGATACCATTTTCTTTTCGATTTTCCTACACCGTGGTGATGTGATAGTGATCCTGAAAAGTTAAATATGAAATTGCATTAAAAAAACACAGTTACACACTTGGAAGTCAATGCAATGTAAAAACCAATCTTAAAATTGAACAGTCACTACACAGCACAACACTACACAACAAATAAATTATGTTAATATATCAAAATATGTCAATATAATATCAAATATGTTCAACATAAAAAATTTACTCTTTTAAGAAAGTAAGTAAGCAATATTCTGGTGTCGTGAGAATAAGAAAAATTAAGTATTTTAAAAATATCTTGATGATCTTACAAAAAAGCATGTCGTTATTATGTCTGTATACTCAATTACCTCCATAGCTCAAGCATAGGTTTTTGATAGCAGCACCCATTTGGCGGCACATTGTGATGCCATCTGCTCCAGGACTTATGCTGAATGAGAAATAAATATACAAACAGCAACCAGTGTCGTAAGTCTGAGCGATTCTCATCATGCACAGTGATTTATGGGCTCCAATTTTAATTCCTTCAGCTGTTACAGTTTCCCTCACTTTGACACTAACTTCATAGACGTTATTCCAAGGCATCGTCGTCTCCATGGACTCAGCTATAACATTGAACTCTAGAGCTATATCCTAAAGGTAAAGTAAAAAAAAATATATGTATAGAGAGATAATTTATGTAGGTAGTAGGTCTCAGAACGAAAGAAAATATTCAAAGGAAGAGTAAGAACTTAATTCACAGAGACGAGGATAAGAAGGATGCTGGATAATGAATAATAATGGTTGTGTAGAATTGTAGATAAATAATAATTAACTTAATCTCAATCTTTCAATAGCAAAATTCATATTTCTAATCTTGCATTCTTTTTTATTTTTTTTATATTTCATGTTACTTAAGTATTTTGGAGTGACCATAAAATTGATTCAATCGACATACCTAATACCAGTTAAGAAATTATTATTTTTCACTATAATTATCGTTGCATACTATTTGTATTTTTGTTTAATTAATTAGTGTTGTCTCTTTTTACGTAAAATATTGTAGTGTAGGTACATTAAATAATATAGTAGGTATATCTAATATGATGTCATTTTATAACATGTGAAAGGCTAATACTGTAAATTGTAAATAAATAAATAAATAACATAATATGTGCTTACTCTCATATATGCCACCACATAAGTCATCAGGTATCCGCGTTGTCCTATTGCCGATCCTGAAGGGACCCCTTGCATTTCAACTGCTAAATTCATAATCTTTTTGATGTGCTCAGATACTTCCTTTTTTCGCCCCTCGTGAACAATAGTGCACAAACAAATTTTATGAAAATCAAATCCTTTAACTGTTTTCAAATATTTGAATTTCATTGTATCAACGAGAGTTGTGAAGATAGAGCTCTTCGGTCTAAGCGCCCACCCAATTTGAAATTGTTCTTCATCCATCAGCCTAATACTCGCTGGTTGCCATTGGCGAAATGCTACTTCTCTCATAAAAGCTATTCCAATTTCAAAACTTGAAAACACGATTGATTCGTACATTCGACATTCTGGTGAAGGCCTTATTTTCAAGATTACTTCGGTAATGGCTCCAAAATTTCCTTCAGATCCCATTATGATATGGTTAAAGTCAGGTCCACAGGATACTCGAGGGGTGTGAGATTGCTTTTCTATGACACCTCTTGGTGTGACTAATTTGGCATGAATCATTATGTCCTCTATATTTCCATAGAGGTTTTTCTTCATTCCACTCGCTCTGGTCGACACCCATCCTCCTAAGGTAGAGAATTCTATGGAGTCTGGCTCATGCCCCGTTGTATAGCCTAACTTATTTAATTCACTCTCCAGATCTTGCCCAATGATTCCACTTTCAGCACACACAGTTAAGTTTTTCTCATCAATCCATAATATTTCATTCATTCTGTTTGTATCGAGGCATAAGATAGGACGCGTTTCATTTGCAGGGCATTCAAGATCCCTGGTCACTGAAGTGCCACCGCCGTAAGGAATGAGTACAAAATTTAATTCATCAGCTAATTTGACAAGTTCCACCACTTCTTCGTGACAAGTTGGCCACGCCACAGCGTCTGGAATCCTCTTGACATCTTTCTTCCTCAATTTGATTACCTCATCGAGTGTTTGACCTCCAGATCGAGTAAATCTCGCGACTCCACTGGTTGAAACTTCAATACCTAGATTTCTTATGTCCTCTATGATTTCACCGCTAAATTTAGTTTTAGGACATTCGTTCTCCTCTGGAAGCTTCAGACTGGTCGTTTCATAATCGTGAAATAATGTTATGTCGTACTTTTCCTTGATGTAAGATGCTAAATGTGGAAGAATTTTCCCCGATATTTGGTACCTACAACACAAAGGAAATAAAAAGAGAATCAAAAGGTGTATACAGCGTGACCGCTTAATAATAGATCAGCCGAAGTAGGTTGACAGAGGACCTTAAAATACAATGTGACAACCACTATAATACCTACATTTGGTTCATATTGCGTAGTTTCTGAGTTAAATAGTTTTTTGTTGCCAAATCTATTTTTCGTATTAAAATTTCTAACTTTGCCAAACTAATGTCACAGAACTAAACCTTTAGATCGCAGTGGCCTGTCACAAGTTAGATAGCGTGGTAATTGAGGGAAAGGAAACGCCTCTTCATTCTCTCACATACGTCGGAAAGATAACTGTAAATTATAATCTAGCAATTCTCTCCTGATTTCATCTATCACTGAGAGAGACCTCCGTGCTGTGGTTGAAGGGTGCGCTAGGAAAGGCTAGGAACTCGGTGCTTCGGGTGGATGGGCATCTCGTAAAGGTTTTCGATAAAGTCCGATACCTGGGGATTATCCTTGACAAGGGTTTCACCTTTCTTCCGCACGTGAGAGCGACTGCCGAAAAGGTGGGAATGTTTTTCAAACTATACGCAGACTTAGTCGTGGTAC
Source organism: Athripsodes cinereus (assembly GCA_947579605.1). Lineage (NCBI taxonomy): Eukaryota > Metazoa > Arthropoda > Insecta > Trichoptera > Leptoceridae > Athripsodes > Athripsodes cinereus. The sequence continues at coordinate 19,811,718 of OX388307.1, read as the reverse complement.
ATGGGACCTCTGGGGCCGCGGACTGTGCGTACCATTTATCGGGCGACGTATGTGGCCCAGGTCATCTATGTTGCCCTGTTTGGTTGCATCGTCTTGCGGTTGATTTTGTGTCCGAGGCGGTTTCGAGAGGACAGAGACTCCCTCTGCTCGGCGTCGTCAACGGTGCGTATCGAACGGCCGCTAGCGATGATCTTCCTGTTATTTTTGAGGTCTGGCAAGATAGGTGCGATCGGGGGAGAACTGCTAGATTGGTCTACCCCCTGAAGTTTAGTAACCTGGGTATTACCAAATCTGCCTGTTTATAGCCTGTGGACTGATTTTTTGTGTTAAGCTATTTATGAAGCTGAATCTCTACCTCATACACAAGTTATATTTTAAATGAGACAGTAATACTTCAATTCTTTTTTTGTAGGTATAAGTACTAATAAATTCCTACTTCTATGAAAAAATAAGAGAATGCATGTTATAACATTATGTATAAAAACCCATTTAATTATTAAAACACTAGGTTTGTATAAAAATGTTAGTTCTTTACCTTTCGCCCATAAACCGAATTATTCCTTTGTTCATTGTAAATCCAGAATCATTGTAACCCCATCCATACCAGCGTAGGAACTCTCCACTGAAAAAATATATATATCATTTCAATATTATCTTTGTATAAGGCCCACTACGTATCTAGCATTATGACAATTTGACTTACTTATGATATAAAAATACACCTTACTCCAAGATCATAACAGATTTTGATCAAGGCGATTTCAGCAATAAAAAATATAAATGAATATAAAGAGAATATCAACATTAAACATTCCTCATTCTACACAATCTCACAGCCTTACCAACAGGAAAATTTGGGATTATGTATGTGAACTTATCAACATATTCGCCAATCGCCATAGTTGTGCATTTTAAACAAGGAAATTTTCAATTAGGTAGGTACTATGCTGTAATGATTCATTCATTCACTGTATCGGTGTTTAGGTAGTAAAATTCCATATCATACTGTAAATAAAACAAGCGTTCTACTATTCTACTATTGATTTATTCGACGAGAGAGAGACGTCTTTCGTCTTATTAGGACATTGTCAATTGATTGACAAAGACGAAAGACGTCTTTCTCGTCGAATAAATCAATAGTAGATTTGTAATGATTTCACCTGAAATACTCTGATAGTGAAGAATCAACAAAAAGATTTCAGACTTTGAACTCTCGATGGTAATAAAATCTAATTACTATCAAAGTACTGCAATAGTGCAATAGTTTAGACATTTGTTAAAAAAAAGACAAATTGAGTTTTTTTTATCTTAGTCCAAAATAAAAAAAATAGCTAGTTTAATGAAAGAGAAAATCTAACACCAATATGTAGGTACACAAAAAACATTAGTAAAAAAGATTATAGATTATTGTGTAACATTTATCTTTCACAATATTAACTATACGTCGCGTCTGTAAGGATAATATGCTTATATTGCTTATACTCCATTTAGATAACCGATTAATTTAATTATTCTACTTGTCTAAACATTAGTAAAAAAGATTATAGATTATTGTGTAACATTTATCTTTCACAATATTAACAAAACGTCGCGTCTGTAAGGATAATTATGCTTATACTCCATTTAGATAACCGATTAATTTAATTATTCTACTTGTCTAAACATTAGTAAAAAAGATTATAGATTATTGTGTAACATTTATCTTTCACAATATTAACTATACGTCGCGTCTGTAAGGATAATTATGCTTATACTCCATTTAGATAACCGATTAATTTTATTATTCTACTTGTCTAAATCGTCATTCTTTCATTTTGATGCGTTTTTTGTGCCATAAATAAATCACAAACTTGCCTAAGTAACAACGTGTTTCTCATTACTCATAAATGTATTCATTCATTTAATGAGTAATTAAGTAGTGAAATTTGTAATCAGCTTATGTAATGCTACGCAAAAAGAAGCTCTACGTAGGTATGTAATGAATGCAATAACTACTCATATCTACATATTTTTTACTGAATAATTCATTACATTATTTATATTTTATTTCATTACATTTATTTTTACAGACAGCATAAAGTTTATTTTATGCGAGCGTATATATTTCATACGATTATTGCATATTTATATATAAATAGGACGACGTGCATTTTGAACCATAAGTTTCTTACCGAATGACATTCAATATTTTTTGTTTATTTTTTTACACAATGTGTATCTTTTCCTATGATTTTCATATAAAATTAATAGAACACGTTTCTCGAATTCGCAAAATATAATTCGTAATACCTACCATGTAGATATTTATAGCATTATGAGCATACCGACCATAAGTATGACTATTTATGCACACTTACGTTATGTTAAATATGTTTATGTCATTTATATACATTGTCAATTTTGACACTGATTTAAAAATTACTCATGGATTGTCCTCGATATTATTATATTACTCAAATTAGTAAGTAAGTGTGTAGTAAATGGCGGCGTACAGACAGCTGGATGCAAACGTCAATTATCAAGCAAAAATCTTAAATCTAAGATTTGATAAAATTTAAGATTCAAGATTTTTGCTTGATGATTGACGTTCGCATCCAGCTGTCTGTACGCTGCAAATAACAAAGAGGTAAAAAACTGAAATAATTACTTTCTTGAGAAATTCAATATGAAAAAGAATCGAATATCTTCTAATGCGGTAACTACATGTACAAATGTACTAAGTAATGTACAAATGTATTATCTTTATTTATTGCGACATTTCCCACAAATGGGTAACAAATAAATCGCTGTACTCGACCCATGTAATTGAAGAAGGTGAAATATATATCTCTGTCAATACACGAATATTAACCTACCACTACCCCAGACTTGCTTGTGGTATGTTAAGATACTGGAGATAAATAAACATATTAATATTAACAATACAATGGTAAATTATATATGGTACCTATAGTTTCTAATTCACTCTTCTTTACACAGTTCCCAATACGGAGAAGTCATCACACATTATCCCCTACACGACGGTCATTATTAGTATAATATAGATTAGTAGATTAGTATGTAGCATGTAAGTTTATAACTTACTTGTAGTGGATAAATAAGTCAAATATTCAATATCGTGTTTGAGAATAATAGGATCGCTGTCGAAACTATGGAGTCGCGCGCAGAATGAAATTGAATTGCAAAACTGATATTTTTATGAGACTTTGTATTGATTTGAAGTACAATGAAGAATAAAATAAATAGATAATTGAAGGAGACCCACCGTCCACTCGGATACCGCAGAAGTCTGGGGACTTCCATTTATCCGAAAATCTATACTGAATAAATCTTGTCCACACCGAAGGTGTCATTGTGGGCAGCCTGAAGGGCTGGCCGGCCCAAACAACCCCGTGTGTGGAATCTTTTGACTACATTCCTTCGATGTCCCTCTAGCAGAGAGAAGCAAACAAATAAAATATTAATGGGTTTTTGATTCCATATTAGGTAGTATTTATCCGTAATAATGTTTAGAAACTATCACAACGACAGCCAAATCAATATAGATAATATTATGTGACTTACCGGTTTCTGGGGACAGATGCCACCACTTTAATGCACGTTGATCTCCTAGAAAGTTTTCTGGGATAATTCGAATTTCTTTTTTTCCTTGTTATTGCATTCAGTTGGCTGGATTTATTCTCACCCTCCACCCTGTCGTTGTCTCCATGTTTTCCGCTGTCGTGCTCCATCGCAATCACTACAATGAACTGAAGATTTTTCATGATTTTTACATCTTATTATTGCCTATTGTACTTATTATACCTACCTATGTATCTATCGTATCATATCTACATTACCTACATACACTTTGTGTTGAACTGATACTATTATTATTATTATTCTATTATGACCATTACCTACGTAAGTCTTACCTACTAACCAATGTCGTAACAACTCATTTTACATTTTACATAATACTACAAGTAATTGGACAAAATACTCTTTTCCAGATTAGAAGGAAATAAACCAACCCAACGATCACCAAAATTATTAAATATATTTTTATTTTTATATCGAAATTTAGATAAACAATTAGCTATCCGTTGGGTTTGTCTGGAAGCTTCCATAGCATAATATAAAAATAATGCATCACATAAGTACGTGCATGTACCTATATTACCATTAACTATCAAAATTATTAGCACATATTTTTGTTTATAGGTATATTCTATATACACATACAGGTAAACGAAAATTCCAATATAACCTGGGTAATTAATTGAAATGAGCTTAATATAAATAGCATTATATGTTTTGAAAAGATAATTGGTTTACACTACTGATGATATAATTTTACTCAATACCAGCTATGTATCTAAATAGTGTACCTACTTATAAGGGGAAATCGTGATGTTAGAATGAACTTATGTCTTATTCAATACGTGATGAACATTACCAATTTTAAATAACTAATGCTTTAAAAGCGTGTAAATAGGTTAAATAGTATTGATCTCTATTTGGTCTTGGTATCTTTCGTATTAGATAAAAAATGATCTCGTCAAAAGACTTCTAAATACTAAGGTACTTTAGCTAATTTATTATTGGCATTACCTCAAAAAGAAAATTTAGGACACATAAATCATCTCTTTTGTGATGTTTTTATTAAATTCATCTTGTAAATGTTTCAAGTACATTATAATAAATAAATCTTTACTGGCCAAATTTAAAATAAATACACAATAAATACACACATTGAAAATTAAAATAATTTAGACCAAAGGGGGGAATAGTTGCCGAGCAACGTCTTCCAGTCAACCCTACATTGTGATTGTATTGGGAACACACATTACCTACCGACATTTTCATCAGTATTTAGGACATTATTACGCAAAATAAATCAGCAATACTCTTGACAAAACTAAACACGATCTTAATCTAGTCTTGATCTTGATCATACGACGCACGAAGGGACTATGGTCAAAAACACCGCGTTACCGCTAACGCGCGATCGGTTTGCGTGTATTTTTGGCTAATAGTCACTTCGTGCGTCGTATGATCAAGATCAAGACTAGATTAAGATCGTGTTTAGTTTTGTCAAGAGTAGCCCTGCAGTTCCGACATTGTGTCGAAGTTATTTTTACAATTTAACAATATTATTGTATAAAATTAGTTACATATTACTCATGTAAAGATAAAGTGAAGAAATATGAGCTGATAATTAAGCAAATTTATTATAATTTTAATTAATTTTTATCTCCTCTAGGTAGTATCAAAGTATGTACATAAAGATTTTTATTTCCACACACATAAAATGAGTCAACAGATGAACCCAATTTGCATACGTATACGTATTATATCCTCTCTATATCTACAGTCAATGTTACCCATATAGCTAGGTAAAGGCAATCCGAACAATGAACTTCATAATACATTGTTAAATATTTGATGATTCTGTCTCCCACTCATTTATGTAAGCTTTCTAGTCTCGTGTAAAAAGCAGGTGTTATAGTAGAGCCTCCCGTATAAGACAATTAACACTTATGAGGCATGCCACTCATCCTGAATGTATTTTTTTAATGTGACGGAGAGGACAACTTGTATATTTATTAAATTCAGATAGTGCTTGTCGTATGGTAATGTTGTGATGGTATAGTAGTACCTATAGGTTTATTTGATGAAAGTCTATAAAGGCATCTCTGAGTCACCTTTGTGTCGTCTTCATCGTCCCTCTACTCACCTCTACTACTTTTTATTGCATCTAAAAGTGTTGTTTTTATGAATGAAAATTAATTTTCACAGTGTATGTATCTAAACATGATTGATGTAGTTGTTCAGTTAAACAGAGATAGTGTCTTCATCAATTGAATTCTTTTATTACGTTATTTTTTCTTTAGGAAACAATGCAAGTTCAAAGCATGACTTTTAAATTAAGTCGGCAGCTATAAATTAATGATAATAAATAGACCCTTGAGGGACATCCGGGTGGGAAAAGAATGTTTGGCAAACCTAGGCTGAGATAAGAGGATGAGGTGAGGAAGAACGCAAATCAACTACCTGCTACAGGTGATAGACTGGAAAACCGCAACGGGAGACAGGAGGAGTTAGAGGCGAGGGCTGATGGAGGCCAATTCTCGATATCAAGATGAAGAAGAAGTTATGAAATATACGATATGAAAACGAAAACTATAAACATACATACATAAATTATCTTAGAGAATTTGCAAACTACATTTATCACATTTTCCCCACGGCACTGATAAAAATAATTAAAGAAAAATAGTAAAGCAGTATCGAATTTGTGAGAATAAAATAAAATATAATGGAGTATTGAAATTTGCTGCCTTCACTTGGCAAGTTGATTGCACAAAGCAGTAGGTAGGTACCTTTAATATACATATATATAGGAAATTAATATTAGCAGTTGCTATAGCAATAAAGTGAAATCTATGCTAGTTTAAAAAAGTTTTTTCTCAGCAAGTTTAACTACTACTACTACACCATCGCGACACGACCCATAAGTAGGGAAGCCAGCAGACTAACTACATGTAACAAACATGCAAGTTGTCATTTCCGTGTCGACAAAACATTAAGACATTCAGGACAGGTGATAGAACACATCGCTGAATTAAAGGGGTAAAATATTTTTATAATTTCGAACACTGCTTTTTACAGGATACTCGAAAGCTAACGTAAAATTATAGAAAGTACCAACTCATAGCGTTAAAATTCTAAAATAACATTTACAATTTATGCATTTTTAGTTTGATAATTTACACAATACGTCTAAAAAACCGTGAAGGTATGTAGATATTATTTTATATATATTTTTTTTACATTGCGTAAGAATAATCAACAAATATTGTTGTTATTTACCTACCTTAGTAACCACTAAAAGCAAAAGCTATTTAAAACAAAGTTTTGATTTTAAATATCGAGGGTTGTATTAAATGGAATAGTTAATATATTTCACTACATAAAGTTGAAAAAATAATTTGATATCTTATAACACGATATTACACAATCAATAGTTTATTTATACGGTGTGGAATGTGATACAAATTCTTCAATACTGATTTCAAACTTGCATCCTCGACTCTAAAACTACAAACTACCTGATAAAGTATGAAGATGTTAGTAATTATGTAAAATATAAAAGTCGAATAATTTTTTTACATGTTTCCAAACTAATTAAATATTATATTGCTTACGCAGTTGATGTTAAGAGAGTGGTCGACAAATTGCGGCCCGCGAGTAAATTCGCCTCGCGATACAGGACATACGTACCTACCTAATTATAAAAATTGCGGCCCGCGAGTAAATTCGCCTCGCGATACAGGACATACGTACCTACCTAATTATAAAAATTGCGGCCCGCGAGTAAATTCGCCTCGCGATACAGGACATACGTACCTACCTAATTATAAAAATTGCGGCCCGCGAGTAAATTCGCCTCGCGATACAGGACATACGTACCTACCTAATTATAAAAATTGCGGCCCGCGAGTAAATTCGCCTCGCGATACAGGACATACGTACCTACCTAATTATAAAAATTGAAAGAAGTAATGAAAGTATTCAGAACTCCGCCCACTTAGATATAATTATAATAGAGTTACAATCCGTTGGATTGGTCTGCAACGAATTTTTATTTTCTTCTCCTTTCCTCCCTATTTTCCGCCAGTCTCTTTAATCCTACGTAGGTGCCACAATTCATGTCTTTCTCCACTTTGTCCATATAGGTATTTGTTGGTCGCCCTCTACCATTTCTTCCTTCGGTCTTGCCCTCCGCGATGGTGGAGAGCAGGGCAGGGTACCTGATATTGTGGCCAATCTAGTTAGCTCGTTGTTGGCTGATTTTTTTAAGGAGTTGCCTACTTTCGCCTATCGTGATTAACACCTCCATATTTTCGACATGTTCCGACCAATGGATCTTCAGCATAAGTCTAAAGCACCACATCTCAAAGACCGTCCGCTTTCACTCTTGCTGATGGTCTACGTCTCGCAACCATATAGCAAAATGCTCCATACAAAAGCTTTAGTAAGGTTCTTCGATTCCAATATTTTAGATTTTTCGTTAAAGGCAATTCTTGCATGGTTTATCCTGCTTACGATTTCAGATTTGGTGCGTCCGTCCTGGTTTATACTGCTGCCCAAGTACACGAATTCTCTTACTTGTTTGTCGCCTCAGCTCTTCCAACGACTATACATTTTGTTTTGGATGAACCTTCGAGGTCAACGGCATGAGGATGTGAAATGCAAGGGAAGCTACCACATTACAAGACTCAAACTAGGATCCTAAAGTACCAACGAGTACGAATTAATATGACTAGAGCTTTAGTAAAATATTCAGGAAGAATGTAAGAGGTTGGTGTTTAGGTATTGCAGTGATGAGAGGAACGTGTATGTATGAGAGAGAGATAGGTATATATAGAGACTGGCTCCATTCTTATTTTTTTGCATTCTTGTGTTTCTTTTTTTAAGTTTTTTTTATGGTACACATTGTACCTACTTATCATAAAAATTGACAAGAATAATAAATTAAGAACAACATATGTATACCTATACTCGTACCTACATAGATGTAGCCTCAGACCATACCTACTTACGTCTAGCGAGGCAGTAAATACCATTTGTTATAATTATTTTAAGAATACCTACGTGTATTAGGATTTAAGATAAAGTGACAGATTTTTGTAGAAGTTTAGCTTTATATTGCTGAAAAATAAATAAAATAATGAAAAATATTATTCCTTGCTATTTCAAGCTAATTATCTAATACTTAGATATAAATGTTTTTTATCTAACATACATAAATGTAGAAATAAAAATAAATATAATAGCAAAAAATGCAACATTTATGATGTTTAAAATATCATTATTAAAAAAAGATGGAAAATAAAAGAAGCCGCTAAATATTATTTTTTTATCGTAACCGCGGTTTTCTCACCAGGTGATGTATAATATTGCATTATCAATTCTCGTATTAGGTATATAATAATGAAATATATACTGACTCGTATTGATATACCTGCTATTTTTTGCATGCATAAATAAAATAATTTTATCTATATTTACTGATTTTTTTACAAATAAAATAGCCAGGGCAACGACTACCGAAAAGGAAAATGTTTCGTTTTTATTTAATTGCCACAAAGTGTTTTATTACTATGATTATAATACATAGATGTAAGTAGTTATAATCACGTACAAGACATTTAAAAAAATTAGTTCAGTTAAAAAATATGCTTCTGTTTTTAATTGTTTTATTTAGTAAATGTTTTATCTATGCTTTCAATTTTGCTCCACAGTCCATTAACAATAAATTCGTTTAATTTGTAGGAAATCCCATATCTTGGTTGGTATAACAAAACATAATTCTGACCCTGAGAGCCATTAGGACTTAAGTGCATTTCTGACAAAAATCACAAATTTACAAAAATGCGGAAATAACACAACAGTCGTGAGTTTTAAGTACAGAAATGCTTAGGGTCATAAAAGTTGAAGTGCGCATCACTATCGTATATATTATATTATACAGCTTATTACTATGTATTAAAATTTTGAGATTTTTCAATTAAAAAATTGGATTTAAAATGGCATTTTAGTACTTAAAACTAAATGGCTCTCAGGTAGATATATTTTTTCGATATTCTTCGAAACAAACGCATGTAGATAAGTACCTACATAGAGAAAAACATACCTATATCTAGTATTATGTAGAAATAGATAAGATGATGTATATGTGCCTATTTTACCTATTGGCCTAATTGACATTTCATATTCACGTTTTACGCACGGGTATTTAGGTATTAGTATTAAAAATAAGATATAAAATATTATTTTTCCTTCTTGAACATTTCCTTAATAGATTCTTAAACAGAGTGGAATCATTTCAGGCATACATTCATGCTACCACTACTACTTGAACATCACGGCATATCCTTCATGTGGAGTAGCTAGCACACCAAGCTGCATTCAATAAACATGCAAGCTGTCCTCTCCGTGCAAATAAAAAAATAAGACATTCAGGATAGATAGCAAACGTCATTACTGATGTTAAATGTCTTTACATACTTATTGATAACACTTTGTACCTGTACAAAATATATAAGTACCTACATGAGTGTCCCATAACTGGGATTATGGGAGATGTCGTCATGTAGTGGATAGAAAGATGAACAATGCTTCCTATCAATTCAACTCATATTTTGGAAATTGACAACCTTGTTCCCTTACAAAAATATGATGTTGAAGACATCATATTTTTGTAAGGGAACAAGGTTGAAATTAAAAAACATTAAAAAAAAATACAAGATTTGTTCCATTCTTTTCTGTAAGTTTCCAAGTGTTCTTTAAATTTAAATTCAGAAAACAACGGGGATTAAAAAATATTTGAAATAAAACACTTTTGTATAGTACAGCTACTTCCACGGTGACTTTATTGTATTTTTTGATAATAAACAATATAAATATAATTAAAAAACACTATTACTTTCACAAATTATATAAAGAGTTATAAGTACCTACTTTTCGGACATCCGTCCATCATCAGTAACAACTTAGAACTAAATAACAAAAGACAACAATCATCTCAGAAAATAGTCATGAGCGGGGAGGATTATGGCGGGGTTTTAACCTGTTATTGTTTTAGGATTATGGACATGTATAGGTAGGTGTATTGTGTTAAAGCTATGTGTGTGTATTAGTTGTTATAGTGAAAGGATGAGTCAGTGGGGAAATCAAGGGAGGTATTTGGATATTGATAATATTATTACAATTTCTATTAATTTCTATGGCTTCAAGTACATTCATTTTTTGTCCCTTTTTACACTTATGTAACAAATGTATTCCATCCATATTGAAGGAATGTCCCGATTCTTTAGCGTGATCTGCCATTTCTGAGTTGACTGCTATGGTGTTTAAGGCTTTTCTATGTTCTTTATATCTCGCCAAGACCTTCCTGCCTGATTGACCAATATAACATTTTGAACAGTCGTTGCACTCCAATTTATAAATACCGCTGTGGTCCAACTTGTCGATTTATTGTATAGTACAGCTACTTCCACGGTGACTTTATTGTATAGTACAGCTACTTCCACGGTGACTTTATTGGTCGCGAGCCGACTTTCAGAAGTTTCCGCTCTCATCATCAGGCTTACGTAAAGTGATACACAAAAGTCTTTTATTTCTTATAATTTATAATTACATAAACATCCACCAAGTAGATACCGTCGGCCGAGAATCAACGTAAAATACAAGATAAAAAGTTAGTTAATTACAAAAACTAAGTACCTACCTATCTAATTGTCTCCAATTTAAATTGTTGATTTATACTTACATATTATTATGTATATGCGATGGCATAATATTGATACTTATAATAATACCTTAGTATTTAATAGTTACTTAAAAAGCAGGATACATTTTACCTTTTTCATATTAATTAATTGATAAGTGCTCTTGAACAATAAATTAAACAGTTACCTACCTAATTATTTATTGATAAATTTTTGTAGCTCTCCAATTAATTTACCAAAAATGTCTACATTGTAAATTTTGTCATAGGTACGAGTAATATTTCTTTATTATATTATTTAGAATTGAAAATCTCATCTCAGCTAATAAATTAAAAGAGTCGGATCTAGAATCTTGCGAATAACATTAATATTGTCATCTAATGTCCAAATATCAGTGTAGGTTTTGTAATATATCCAGAGGCGGCTCTAGTACTTGAAAACCACCCAGGGCCCCCGCATAGAGTTGGTATTAAAAATGTACAATTAATTATAACAATGAAAACTATTCTCAGTTTTATTTTATTTGATGATGAACATCAACTTAGGTACAAATCAGCAGAGTTACTCTTGACACAATCTAAATATGATCTTAATCTTGTCTTGATCTTAACTACAATGTGCGACATGACTTTAATCAAAAATACGTACATGCCAATACCGCGATAGCTGAGAATAGCCGTTTTTAATAATAAATATATGCATTAATATTTTGGTTGCTTTATCTGATATATAGTAGATAATAATCTTCTGTAAAATACTTGGATGCTCGTGTTTATTTTTTGTTAATCTATACTAATAAATATACCAACTGCCTACACAAACGATAACTATGTACAGGTTGTTATAAAATATATATACCTACTCATTTCATTACGTTTAGATCGTAGATTTATTTGTTAAAGAAAATCTGTCGATATGAGATCTTAAGCTACATACTTACATATATATTGGATATTTTTTGGATGCTCTATATATAGAAGTCTTGATAAAAACTTTTTAGTCAGCTGGTCTTGAAAAAAAACGTTTGTTTCATCCAAAATTCGACCTGACATCAGCTGGGGCGTTGAGGGGAGGTGGAAGGCTTCGGCAGCTTGGGTATCGTGGAGGCAGCAGGTATCGATGACCGAAGGAGATTGAAGATTTGCTGCAGGTTGTGTTCGGATGTTGAGTGCGAGTGAATCTTTATTTGAGTTCATTATTTATTACTACTTCTTCATCATCATGGCATATCCCACAAGTGGAGTAGCCTGCGGCCTAACTGCATACAATAAGCATGCAGATTGTACTCTCCGTAACAATAGAAAAGGATAACACAATCAGAACAGGTAGAATGCCTCATGCTGAATTGTAGATGTTAATCATTTTACTTTGATTGATATTTATGTAGTTATTATCAGAAAGAAAGCTGAATGGCGAATGATGATATTATTAGTTATGTGGTCTGACTGTGTAACTCAATAAAAGTATTAGTACCTATATCGATCTGAGTATTAGATAAGTAGGCATATTTTTTTCTCTAGGTACAAAGATATTATTGATGTTACAATAATTGTAAATATATATACATTATTAGGTATATATGCTAATAGGTATGTTTATATAAATATATTGAATATTCGATTATCGAACCATTATTGTCTTCCCGTAGTAAGTTCAACGTACATCGCAATAATGTTATCTGAATTTCTACTATTTGTGGTGGTGTTATTGCTATTTGCGTACTACGATACAACACGTAATTACAATCACTTTTCAAAAAGAAATGTCAAATCTCCGAGACCTGCACCTTTTATAGGAAATGGATGGCCAGTGTTTGTGGGAAAGCATTTGGTTGCTATTATGAATTTAGTGTACGATTCATTTCCAACTGAGAGGTATGTACCTACCAACTTTTCCATATATTATTATGTACTTTGCAAGTCTGTAACGCGTGTTGTGCTTTCACAGTGTCTACATTAGTTTTGGATGTTTAATTGTGTAGGTGCTCGTTAATGATTTGAAGCCCCATATACCTACTATTAACTTTTATATACTCGTCGCTTCACTAATATCCAGTATAAGTATTGTTCACACATTTTTATACCCATTGATTAAAACTAGACATACCTAAGATAGAGAGAGAGAGAGAGAGAGAGAGAGAGAGAGAGAGAGAGAGAGAGAGAGAGAGAGAGAGAGAGAGAGAGAGAGAGAGGCGACTTATTATCTGTGTTTTTATTTTTATATTGAGAATCCGCTGATTGTTCATATAGCACCATGAGAACATTATCAACGAACATTTATTACTTATCATGTTGGTTAGTTGTAAGATCTTGAAATGCAGAGGAAAACTCGTTCTATAGAGATAGGCATTGGGGTGCCAGTTTCATAGTATTGAATGATGAAACAAGTAAGTAAATAAAATACCTATATAATAGATACCTATACCCATTGTATAACATGTACCTACAGTTTTCACTCGAACCGATGGGTAAATAGTAGGTACATACATACATACCTACCTATACCTAAAGGTATAAATATAGTTTAATAATGGACGTTGAACATCGTCTTGTTTCATATTATGTAGCTGTACCAATAACTATCTACCTAAAAGTCAGTGGCGGGAACATACTTTTTATATCCGTCATTGATATGTCGTATTATCCAATGCAATATCCGTCATTGATATGTCGTATATCCAATGCATATCTAAGGAACTTTTATATTGGGATGAAAATTTATCATCATCACTCAGCCGCCGTTCCCCTTGCGCGGTTGGCAGAAAAGCTCAAGCAGCATTTACTTCTATTCTTGCATACACTTCGCTTCCACCATTTTCATACCACTCCCCATGCATGTTCTCCTATTCAACATAGTATGTACCTACTCAACTCGTGTTTGTCCTGAAGGATAATAATAATAAACTTTAATATGAGATTATCGCGGAACTAACGCGAATCTTACAACTAACCCAAACAACTAGGATCTGGTTTGTACGAATCTTGCCATTGAATCATCAGTTGTCCACGTCACCGAGCACTATTCTTGGTTGGCTGGAAGATGATGCTCTGCAAAAAGTCCACCATTTTTATTTATTTTGTGTAGTTTGTAAGTTTGTACAAATATGGTATTATGTTTTGTCAATAAAGATTTATTATTATTGTTCTCAACCATATAGGTATATCGTATAAAGTTTGTATGCTGTTTCATCCAGTATACCTATAAGATGTGTAGCAGGTACTTATATTGGTTCAGTGTATGATTAAGCTAAGAAACCCTAAATCACTCGCAAACGAGTGGATGGCCTTGAGAAGAATAGAATAGAATAGAAACTAAGAAACTATGTACATAGTCATGCAAACAAATGTGTAAAGCATCGTTATTATTATTTTGTATCTACAAAAATCTCATCACTGCGAAAAACGTAAATTCAATAATAGGCTAGCTTATGTTTATATATTAACTGTGTAAAGTAATATGGATACCTACTCGTATTTTTATTATCACAACAAAAAACCGTAATCGTCATCTGGATTATTTACATACAAGAAGAGTCTAGACTCTAGTCAGGTACCTAGGTACCTGTACACTTGGTAATACGCAATACTAAAGATATACTCATAAGAAGATAAAATCACAGGTAAACTGACTATAGTGCCTACCTACCCACCTACAACTAATCGCTGTATCTCTTCTAGTTGGCTTGAAGTAAAAACAAATAAATCAATTCATGAAACACGTGCGAAAATTACTACCTACTACTAAACCATCAAAATGTCATATTCCACAAAAGGGTAACCAGCGGACTTATCGCATGCAGTATAAATAAACATGCAGATTATTCTCTCAATGTCAATAAAAAAATAAGGCTCATCGCTGAATTGTTGTTATTAGTTAACAGAATTGAGTGGGGACCTATTCTTTACCAGGGGCTCCACGCAATAACTATTTATAGTGTACAATATTCAAGCATAAGTATAATAATATTATGTAGATAGCTGGGTTAAAAGAAAAAGATGTTTGTGATCTAGAATAATGTTTATTGATTTGAAATAGAAGTATTTCGTATTCTAAAGACTTTGTTAATCTAGGACATTTTTCTCGGTCAATGCAACAAACATGTTTCACTATCTATTCTATACCAAAACAGCGATACAACGAGCTTTCACAAGTGAGGTATCTACTTTGTGGATAAACTACATGAAACAAACGAACATACGAACAATGTGGTTTGAAGGCTTTCATGGCGATGGTTGTTGATTTTCGGGTTTGCCATGTCACGTTTTCTCGCTTCATTTCATATCTTGAAGATGGGGCTAGCAAGTGCACCGAAACGTCGACTAAATAAAACGAGACATGGCAAACCTGAAAATCAACAACCAGATAGTGAACATACGAACAGATTCATTTTTTATGCCACAAAAACAAAACAATAATAAGATATTCTGTAAAGGTTGCATATTGAAATGAAAATGTTGTAATATAATAAATTGAGGGAGGAATAAGAATATTAGAATGAGAGGATGCAAGAGGAGTGTTGTTGATAGAATGCGTGTTAATAAGTTACGATGGTTTGGACATGTGTAATGATCCTTTTAAGAATTGCCTAATATTATCAGTAATAATAATAATGTGTTAGTATACCTTTAGGTAGGTATATTAGCATTTTGTTAAGTGGATTTGATTGGTTAATATTTCAGGTACGTTGGTTATTACGATTACCACAATCCATGTGTGTGGTTAAGGGATAATAATATTATCAAACAAGTTACCACAAAGGATTTTGAATCATTTTTGAATCATAGACCAATACTAAATGAAAAAGTAGACCCTTTGTATTCGCAGCTATTAATTTGCCTAAGAGGTTTGTCTATATAATTATTGCTATTCAAAAACATTGACCTATATGGTATGGATTAGCAACACGGTACTAATTTTCTCAGATAACATGTTCCGAAATTATTAATAATATTAGTATGCTATTTCACTCTATAATATTAAGATACTAATACTCTCTTTCCTACTCATATTTAAAAATTGCACATATCATATACAAGACCAAAGTATAAAAAATACCCCTGCCTTTTCATAATTTGTGACATTTTTATAAAATTTAACCAAACTATTAAATTTCAAATTTTTTATCCAAAACTTCTTTTACATTAAATATTTTAAAGGTAAAAAATGGAAGGAGATGAGATCAATAATGACTCCAGCATTTACAAGTTCCAAGATAAAAGCAATGATGCCTCTGATTACAGAATGTACACAACAAATGATTTCATTCTTGAAAAATGAAATTGACAATAAAATAAAGAATGGTAAGTATTATAATTCAGTTAACATCTGTCTAATAGGTTAATATTTTTTCTTTGTCAATTTATTCCTTCAATGCTATGTGAATTTCTGCAGATCAAATGTGTGGGAAATAAATAAAGATACTTCACTGGTACCTATCTTCTAAAAGTTCTGAGAGTATTATAAAATTAAAAACACCATATTATTATTCCACTTTGATTAAATCATCTTCTAAAATGCATTTCCACTAGAAAATAAAGAATATTTAATTCTGAGAGCTTTTCAAGATTTTACATCCAATTTAATAGTATCCACTATCCACTATGTATGTAGGTACTTATATTTTTTTTTACTATTATTTTTTTCTTCTTTGAAATGGTTGGCTGGAAGATGTTGCACAGCAACAAGTCCGCCATTTGACAGAACATTGTTTTTATTTATTATGTGTGTTTGTATAATTATGTTATTATGATTGTTCTGTCAATAAAGTTTTATCAGCCTCTCATGCAATATACTAATTTATTGTATGTATCTACCTTATATTACTACCTTACTAATTTACAATTAATTTTAACAGGTGGAGATGATGTTTTAGAAATAGAGACAAAAGACTTATTCACAAGGTACGCCAATGATGTAATAGCTTCAGTTGGATTTGGTCTTAAAGTGGACTCTTTAAAGGACAAAGATAATGAGTTCTACAAAATGGGAGAAAAATTGACAGACACCAACATTAAGTTTTTTGTCACATATGTACTAAACTATCTCATGCCATCTGTTATTGAGGTATGTGTTTATTTTTGTATTTTTTTAAATACATGTAATACATGAAATTTTCTCCCTTTTTTAAAGGTTATTCAGGACTTATTTCTAAGTATGATCAGTTACAGGAATTGAATTTCATGCGTCACACATTGACCTATACGGTACAGACTATAGTAACGCAGTAATAATTTTTCTCATAAAACATATTCCAAAGTTATTATAATATTAGGCTGTTTCACACTGTGTCTTTCCAACTTATTTTTAAGTTCGCTCATCTTATAGGTATACATAACAAAGCTATAAAAGAACTTCTACAATAAAAAAAATAACAATCAATATCCTTGCAACACCAATGTGTATGGTCTTAAAATTTGTTTGGTAGCATTACTAATTTTTACTTTCTATTTCTAATCTTTACAATATAAGTTGATAGTGTCACATTGAACATGTTTTGATATTATTCTTTGTATATTTGTGTACTATTGTATTCTTTTAGTTTTTTAACATCAGTTTAATTCATAAACCTACCGGAGAATATTTTAAAAAGGTTGTTAAACATGCGATGGAAGAAAGAAAAAAAAAGGGAATCAAAAGATTAGATATGATACACCAGCTGATAGAAGCTGAGAAGGGTTCCCTGACTGGGTCAGAAACACATTTATTACCCGAGGACAAGTACGACCTTCAGTATGAAAAGACTGAGAAAACACGTTAGTAGTAATACACTAAAAATATCTAAGTATTTGTTATATTACCTATACTTAACTACTAGCATGGCATCTCCCAATAAAACAATACATTCAGGATGAGTGACAGTTAAAACAATGATTCAACATCAATCACTCATATCATATTAGTGTTGAAATATGTACCATCCTTTAGGGTTGACTGGAAGACGTTGCCTAGCAACAAGTCCGCCTTTTGGCCAAATTTTGTTATTTGTCTCGTTTTGTGATGTTGTATTTTATTGTTTATGTATTTGTGCAAAGTTATGGTCAATAAAGTTTTATTTATTTATTATCCTTTTCAGTGATCTCTTAGAGAATTTTCATAAATATAAAAGTATATAAGATAAAAAATATTGTAAGATTCGCACCCCAGGCAGTCACTGAATTTGC
Organism: Athripsodes cinereus; assembly: GCA_947579605.1. Taxonomy (NCBI): domain Eukaryota; kingdom Metazoa; phylum Arthropoda; class Insecta; order Trichoptera; family Leptoceridae; genus Athripsodes; species Athripsodes cinereus. The sequence continues at coordinate 19,793,279 of OX388307.1, read as the reverse complement.
CAGAATAATTTATTGGTAAGGATCCTGACCAATATGATCCTAATCTTTAATTTTATTGTAGATTGGACTGATGATGAGTTAACAGCGCAAGCATTGATATTCTTTTTGGCTGGTTTTGAAAGCATTTCTACATTTCTTTCATTCGCTCTATATGAATTGGCAACTAGGCAGGACATACAGATGAGGCTATTGGAAGAAGTAGATTCAATTACTGATGATGAAAATATTTATGAAAGTATTATGTCTATGAAATACATGGACATGTTTGTCTCAGGTATTTAAATAATTTATGTAATAGGTACATACACAATATTATTATATAGTTTATTTATTGTCATTGTACATTTAAACTCTCCAATGTGATGAAACTGTGTGGTTAAAAAAATATATGAGTAGTTTATTTCATAAGTAAAATCAAAGAGATATTGGTGGAGAATTCCTATTCCTATCACATAAATACTGTTGATTACTTTCTCATACAGTAAAACAGAACTCATAGTTGTTCAAATTAAAATTTTGTCAGAAAGATCATAAATGATATAAGTATTGAAATTGAATATTTTAGAATATAGATATTTGTATATTATTCACAGAATGTCTACGACTCTATCCTACATTACCTTTTGCTGACAGGGAATGTGGAAAACCATGCACTCTTCCTCCACCAAATGACGAGTCAAAACAACCATATCATGTAAGTGACTACAAATTACCAAAATAATTAATGCATTAAACATGATGTATTGGACATTTTTTTAATATTCTAGATGAAACAAGGAGATGTGATAACCATACCAATCAGGAGCATCCAAAGGGACTCACGCTTCTTCTCAGATCCATTAAAATTTGATCCTGAAAGATTCTCAGACGAGAACAAAAAAAACATAAAACCTTTCACATATATACCGTTTGGTGCTGGTCCCAGGCAGTGCTTAGGTATGTTACCTATAAATAAAAACAATTTAGAAAATTTGATGTTTAGGCTTCACCATCTCAGATTTGAATAATATGTATTTGTTGTGTCTATGGGTATGAAAATATTCTAAATATTTTGGTAGTCTGATACGTAGCTTCAGAATTTAGGCCCTTCAAAGTTTTGCATAAAATGATTTTCTTCCGAGATATTTTGAATCTTAAATTCAGCGATAATGTTTGCCACCCATGTTGAATGTCTTGGAGAAGTCAGTTTATTACATGTAGCTTGTTTGCTGGCTACCCCACTTGTGGGATATGCCGTGATGGTATTGCAGTACAAGTGTATCAATTTATTATATACCATTTTTTTATTTTGTTTCTAACTTTATCCAATTTTATCTTAAAATGTATGAATAATTATAATTATTGATATTTTAGGACGTCGTTTCGCTTTGACAGAAGTGAAATGTGCTCTTTACTTCATATTATCACAGTTAACTATCGTAACTTGTTCCAAGACAAAGAATCCGGATGGATTACCAACTAAAGTCGTCAGTATGGTACCAAAACAAGGAATATGGGTTGGCTTAAAGAAGAGAAATTAATAAACATCAATATTATTGACAATATTTGTGTCAAAATAACCAGAGAATACTTTTCTTCTATTGTATTTTACAAAAATAAAGTAATTGTAATAAAAATTGTATGTAATAATTCATATATATATTGGGGGTTAGTTTGCAGATATATCCATGTTGTGATAAACTAACCAATCCCCCATTTTATGTAGTTCTGTTTAATACATTCATTATTATTATTATGTATATTTTTTGTGCAATTAAGTTCCTTTTTAGTATTATTATAAATTACTTGAGAAATTATATATTTTTTTATTATTATTTAGGCATTCCACCCAACATCGAGTGATTTGCCATAATAAAAACAAAATTACAAAACAAAACTACAAAATAACACCCTACAACTACGCATACTACGCATACAACTACTGCAACTACGCATTAGAAACAAAAAATCAAAAATGTTACAATGCAACGATTATAAGACGATTAACGATTATGGGTGATAGCTACTTCTATAGGTACATAATTATATACACGTAAATACAAGTTACTTCGATTCTAAAAATATCAATTTGTAGGGACGGAAGAAATTATATTATTAACACATTTATTTGACTATGATAGGTATTACAAAAATGCTCCTATATAAGAACATATGTAAGAACATGCTCCACACTTTTAAATAACGGAGGTTTTTTTAATATTATTATTGTTAAGTACCTATACTAATTTTATGTATTGTGAACATATTTTGGTGATTAAATTACTAACTATACCTAATATTTAAAGGAAATAGTAGTCAATATCTATTGTTTTGCTTGATCTCTGTAAGTTATTTCACCTCAGAAACTAGCAATCTTGATTGCTGTTTTGAGGTTGATATGAATTTAATTTTAAAAACAATGTTCTGTCTCCTCTGCAATAAGTACATGGGTATTATATTAACATAAAAATAAATAAGTACAATAAACCAACTAATAATAATAATGTTTGGAGTTGTTTATATTTTTTGAATATTTTTTTTTTTTTATAATCAACTTTTTAATAACAAAGATATATACAAAATATATTTCTTTCATAAAAAATAAATATTCCATCATAGTATATTAAAAATCTCCTATGTGATTTTATTTAAGATTTTGATAACATTCTTAGGTCACATATAATATTTCAGACATGCAATGAAATTTGACAGTGTCACCTGGTAATTATTAAAAATAATGTACGTACATTAGTCATGGGTAACAGATCACTTTGAGGCGACCCGACCCGTTCGGGTCCACTGATAGCAGTGAGCCGAACATATGATTCGGGTCACGGGTCTTTCCGGTTACAACCCAGATCTTTGTCTTTAGCTCGGACCCGTTTCCGCTGTAGGTACATACACGGGTCACGGGTCTTTCCGGTTGCAGCATATACCTGTGTCTACGGGTCGGAGCTGTTTCCGGTGTTGATAGCTTATTGTCTATGATCCACTATGTCTTTCATACGGTATGGAGATTTTTACACTTAATATCTGAACGGAGTACTCAATGATTATAAGAATAATAATAATGACATTTATTGGCCATAAAATATCTATTTATTTACATAACAAACAGCTGTATCAGCCTTTACAAATAATACAAATTAAAAAAAAACAGTCAAGAGAAATAATGCATAAACAAAGAAAAACAATATAAATAAAGGAAAAAAAACAACATACTACCAATTAATTTCAATTAGGAAAATACTTTTTATTGTGAACTGTGCAAAGGTTTAGTTGAAATAAATAGTGGATAAGCTAATGATTAAAGGTAAACATTTTATATGAAAAAGTATTGGTTTCATAAAATGTTTCGCCATGATATTTTTTTGTGAAATATTTTGTGTTTGTGTATTGTAGTATTATTTTGTGAAAAATGTTTTTAGAGACTAGCAAAACTTTGCGATACTTTCCAGCAATAAAACACAATATATTATTAGAATACGGATTTGTATGTATGGGAAGCGGCGTGATGGTATGTATGTATGGGTAAGTACAAACGGTCATTCTATTCAATTTGTGAACAAAACATACAGAACTTACGTGTCATCCGCTTAAACGGATCCTACATGTCATCGTCTCAAACAGATCTTTCGGGTCATCGGGTCCTCACAGATCCAACGGGTCTCCGCTCAAACAGATCATTAGGACCCGTAAGATCCGTAGGTGATCTGTAGACCCGCGGGTCAATTTGGAAGGACCCGAACATTTGACTCGGGTCGGATCTGTGTTACACATGACTAACGTACATCAACATCAGTTGTTTCTTTATCTACTTAGTTCTCTCTCAAAATCTTTGGTTCATAATTAGGTTGTACAGCTTCAGTGAGACTCTCAGCATATAAATCCAGTCTCTGGGTCATTCTAAATCCCCATTTATCTTTTATTTGGCGACACAGATTCAAATCCATGTCAACAATTAATAAGCCATCTTTGGTACGGGACAAACCCTGAAAGACAGAATTCTTTATAATTAGGTACAAGACATTTGAGCTATCTAATAGTTCAGTGATAATACATATTTTGTGAGTGTAAAACACAGAAACAGAATCAAAACGCTTTGATTCTCTGCTTATTATCTAAAAATACCAAGAGTATTATTATTATTGTAATGATTTAACGTGTATATTATATAAAGAGCTATGTATAGTACGGTAGTAGTTGATGTTATTTTAATTTGTTAATGTAATTATACACTGTAAAAGGCTCAGGCCGTTTAATGATTTAATAAATAAATAAATATGTAGGAATACACAATTACCAATAATGATTTTACACAAAACAGTTAGTGGTTAAGTATCTGTCAAGTTCAATACCAACCGGAGTACGTGATCCATCTGGTGCTGCAACGTATGAAGATCCATAGAAGTGACCAAATCTCCTATGGGCTTTCTCTCCATCTCCTGAAGTAAACTCTCTTGGAAACTCTTCAGTACCAACACGATTTATAGCAACTGTGAAATAACTGTTAGCTATAGCTGCATTACGAGCTTCAATACCCCACAAAGGTTCACTGAGGGCACCAACCTGAGAATATATGAAAATCAAACTATTCAATTGTAAGAGTATTTATCTGGACTCATGTAATAGTAATTAAATAGCCAAGTACTGCAAAAAAATAAGATGACAGTTTTTGAAATTGATAGCTCCTTTAATTTAGACAAATTGTAAACAAATTCAATATATCACTTGGAATATTATCTTCCCTTTTACTAATTATGATGAAATAAGATGAAACAAGATTTAAAATGAAGTACCGTTGCAGACGGATTAAAAACAATCTCAGCTCCATTGATTCCAAACATCATCCAATTCTGTGGATGATGGCGTCCATAGCAAATATTGACTGCAATGTTTCCATATTTTGTAGCAAACACAGGATGTCCTGTATTGCCCTCCATGTAGTATGTTGATTCGTTGAAATCTCCAACTCGAGGGATGTGATTCTTCCGATGCTTGCCAATGACGATACCTGTATGACTGATCACCACAGCTGTATTCCATATTGTGTCTCCATGGTTCTCATCTCGCTCCAGTATTGGAGATATGATTACCATATCATACTTTTTGCAATACTAAATAAAAGATTGATTAATATTGTTTTGCATGTCAATTTAAATTTTACCACAATTATGTATAAAATTTTATGTATTAAGGGCAAAGCTCAAAAATTTGTTAATCATGTAAAAAATTTCAATTTTCATTTTTACACAATTAATTTTTCTTATATCAATATTATATTTCATATAGGTATTTGTGTGTGGGAGCGAAAGTACACTATGTGGAACTTTGGCCAAAGTGACTTATAGATATAGAATTATAGTCCTTGTTATGTTCTTTTTGATGAAAGAATGGCAATATTTTCCGACACGTAGTTAATATTATAAAATGTTGAAAGCAACACCACTCCAACACTTCACCCCTCACGTGATACATTTTATTTTTTCATAGAAATGTGTCGCTGAGTTACGAAATCAGCTATAACAGATTTTTGTAATACTGAGAAAATCGATAAAAACTATTATTTAAGTATTAAGCAAACTTTTTTGAAGTATAATAACTTTATTTATTGTAAGATTGTTGTAACTATTTATTTTTAAAATAAATTTTGTTATTAAGTTAAAAAAAAAACGGTTCATTTTGTATAAATAAAATTATACGTGTCGGCTTTTGATAGGCACATGATGTTAAAGGGGGTTTCGTAAGACTCACATGATGATATAGTGGATTTTGTTAGAACCACATTCAAGTGCAACATGATAATTTATTCCAGTGGCGTCAACAAATTAAAATGCTGATATTTTATTTTAACAATTATATATTTATATTAAAATAGCATGAGTATTAATATTTGAATAAAAACATAAATTTATATGAATTAACAAAATACGTAGGTATTATTACGTGTTTTTTTCCACAGAAAAAGTAATATTTTCGAAACTTGAGGAAATTGTTGTCATATGTAGAATTATTTTTTGGTAACCAAATTTTTGGAAAAAACTTTTTTATAGGAAAAAAATCGCAACCATGAACCTTGAGCGGCCCCACCCGTTGTCGAGTAATATGTACGGAGCTTACGGAAATTTATATTCGTAGTAGATTTTATTTTTGCCAGCAAAAATAAAATCTAATTCATATGTAAATTGGTCCCACCCGTAGTCGAGTATTTTTTCCCATAGAAAAAGAATATTACTAAGTAGATTTTATAAGTACCGAAAGGCATGCAATTTTAGTTTTACAAAAAAGTTGTTTTAAACATCAAATAAGAATTCGCATTAGTTAAAAGAAATGATAATCTATATTGTACATAAAAAATGCTGAGGCACAAAAATGTTTCGAAGACATTTTATTAATTATGCATATATTTTTGTATGCAGATTCTTTATCAGTAGATGATAATATACCTACCTGAATTCTTTTGTCATACTAATATTTTTTTTATAAATAGCATGACAAAAAAAGTATTCACCAGAACTGCGCGCCACTGAATAAATACAGCAAAACGCGCGAAATTCACTCAAAATATGTCAATATTAAATTACCGTTTTTGGCGTTATATGTGAACTTTTCAACTTTCTGTATGACTTATCTTTTTCCTTTCTCTATTTTCTTTACATTTTTTAACATTAAAATCTTGATCACTCATTATGAATTAGTTTAAATTGCAATTATTTAAGAGAACCCAGAACGCCAAACTCACCAGATAAGAACAATTTTGTACTGGCGGCCATATTGATTTTTTGAAAATACTGGACTCTTATTGGTTGGTTGAGTTATAGGGGATATTGAAAGGGACATTAAGTGATATAGTGGGATTCGTTTCTCAACCTAGTTTTATTTTATTTTTTATGAAAAAATGGTGAATGTTTTCAATTAAAAAAAAATCTAGAGTTATAGAATATTTGATTACGAATCCAACGACATATATAACTCAATTTTTGTTAAAATGTGTTATAGCGGATTTCGTAACTCAGAGACACAAATATAACCTAATAACCTTTGACAGAATCATTTTTTGCATGACAGTGGTCTATAGACAGTTAAGTAACTAATTTTAAATAAATTGGTAAGATTTTTTGTTTTGGCCCATGACGTACAAATAATTTTCTGAGACGTCATTTCTTATTGGTCTAGGTTTATCAGCAAGGTTTCTGAGCCTTACCCATATAATATACTCATGTCTGTAAAGGTCATATGTGGACTGTAAATTGAACATTAATAAAGTAAATTAAAATGTTACTGAAGGATTTCAATTATATTTATTTTAGGAAGTATATACAGAACTGTTAGTGGCACTACGATATTGGACACTTTGGGCACCTAATATTCCACTACAATAAAAACTACACATCGTCCGATTAGATAAGAACTATGCTAACACTAAATTTAGCATCTTGGAGATACTAATGCAAACGTAAACACAATATTACATTGAACATCTAGTCAAATAAATAAATATAGCAAACAAATTATTATGTAGGTAAGTGTAATAAATAAAATTCATGTAACCAGTAACACCATAGATTTGAAACTTTCAAATTGCTCTACTATATTTGTCATTTTAAAATTGTCATAGTATTGTAAGTAAGTCTATTATAATTGTTAAATATTATTCATTTAGTCCTGTAAAAGGTGTATTCGTAAAACAACCCATATAAGACATTTAACATTTTGAATTCAGCGATGAGGTATTCCACCCACCCTGAATATCTTGACTTTTATATGCATAGAAAGGTTGACTTGTATGTTTATTACATACTGTCACAAGAGATGTGGCTTGATGAGGTGTCATCTTATATTTACAACATTGAGTTTGGTAATGGTATTATAATATATATACATATAATAATTTACAATTATATAAATTCATGTACATAAATAATAATTCCAAAAGTCTAATTCAACAACAGGATAATGGTTATTAAATATATAATATATAATTCTTTCTGTGTGATGTATATATCACAAATACACGTGCAGTTTTTATGGAAGTAAAAACTGGTAGCAACTAACAGGAACATAATGTGTAGGCAAAATACAGTTCAGGGGTGTCCAATATTATAGTGTTACTAGATGTTCCATATACAAATCTTTTATCTAATTATTCACACAGTGTATACCTACATCAAAATGTAAATAATTATGCAAACAACAACTAACAAATCTTTCACAGAAAATTTAATATTAAAGCAAAATTCGATATCCTTCACCCGAAATGCTAAAACAAACATAACACTAATAACTGAATAAAGTTACCTCACTCAAAAACTTCGTACTAGGGCCATTCTCTGCAGACTCAGCAAACTGGCACCAGGGATGTTTTTCTCTAGTACAAAATGCAAATGGCATTGCTGAAACATATTTTAAGATTGCTCAATAAAAGTGTACATAGAGAAAATTTACATCACAATTTAATACATCAAACAGTAAACTTATTAGTTCTGCTCTATAATTTGAATATATTTATTTTACTTGGATATAGAGGGTAGAATAAGTAAATAGGATAGATTAATGGATTAGAAACAAAGACATATATAAAAAGAGAGTACACTGCGGGTAAAGAACGTGCCACATGAGCAAACTGTGAATCTGTTTTTATTTTAGATGAAGGTTGGTTTATTGACATAGATATAGAATTAACTCCCTTCAGTGAAAGAAGTCTAACAGTGACAAATCGTAAGATCTTGGTGGCCAATTGACTTCAAAACTTCAAGAGATTATCCACCCGGAAAATTTCTCATGCAGAACCATTACGGCGTGAAGTACGTGGCATGTGGTGCCATCTTGTTGAAACCATATTTCATCGATATCATAATCACACAAAGTTGTTTAACATTGTGCAGTAGGGTTCGCCAGTCACTGTGATCACATTCCCAGCATCATTTTTAAAGAAAAATGGTCCAGTGATTCCTCCAGCACAAAATACACAGACAATGGTTCATGGATAGGAATTTCTTCACAATTTTGCCAATAACACTCTCAGTTGGATGATTATGCAGGCCAAAAAATCACAAAGAGCACAAAAGGCACTTTTATTTGAATGTCCATTTTCATAATAGTAGGCTTCAATAACACATAGTTCAACTTTAGTCACAAAAAATAATTGATGTTCATTCATAATAATTAATTAACAAATTATTGCATCAACCTAAATTAAATATGTTTTAAATTATTTATTGCAATCAGTTTCTTCTATAATTCACTAAGTATTTCCCAAACGTATTCATCTCCTATATCATCTCAATATTTTTCAGTGTTTTGTTAACCCTCTGTGGGCCTAGTCAAAACACATTTTAGCGTTACGTTTTCATTCAAATGTAGACGACGTTGCGAGAATGTGTCAATTTTTGTAGCTACTTGTGTATTTTAGCTACAAAAATTGACGCATTCTCGCAACGTCTTCAACATTCGAACGAAAACATAATGCTTAAATGTGTTTTGACTAGGCCTACAGTTACATAATAATTATGAGTAAAAAGAATAAATAATTTAGAAATAGTGTTACTCACTCCATGCCTCCTGCAAACAAAGGACATTGACTCCTTCTGATCCAGCAACATCAATTATGGCTCCAATCTTTTGGTAAATGGCATCTCTTTGTTTAATAATATTCTCAGTGGTAGGCAGAACTATTGTATTCTGAATAGCTCCCACTCTTACAATTCTCTCACTTCTAATATCTTCTTTAGCAGCAGAGAAAAAAAAACCTTCAACTTCTACATTGTTTGCTACACCAAATGTCACAGTTTCATCCCTCAACACAAAAGCATTGCTGAAAAATTATACACAGACTAATTATATATATATATTTTTATTATTATTGTCTGTCAAATTGTTTCTTTTTTAATTTGTTATATGTTTAACATGTAAAAGGCTCACGCCGTGTACAAGTGATAAATAAATAAATAAATATTTTTATAAATGTTGTAGTAATTTTTCACACACCCCATAACCTTGGGAAGAAATCAATCTCTTCAATTCAAAATTATTTTACATTGACATTCTTGAAACTCTAATATCATAATAAAACTTTAAATTAGCACCTTCCTGTTAAAAAACATCTGTTAATGATGTACATATTATTTTAGATCAGATTTTCAACAAAATATTAGTCATTGTTATATTTAACTTAGTAGAGTTAAGACAATTTTCATGTGCAGTTAATAAACTATTTTTATATTTGGTGGCAAACAATACTTGACCTTCGTTTGATATAATAATAAATATACTATGAATAATATCAAATAAATATATTTAACTAGAATGTAATAAAAACTATATTATAATATTAATTGTAATTTCTCATTATTATAAAACTAACACACAATTCAAAAAAGAAATATTCAGAATTTTGTCACAAGATTTGAGAATATCAAAGAGAATATTAGTAGAGGTTTACAAATCCAATGTCATCAGAATGAGAATTCAATAAACTTGGAAATGAATACTTACTCATCAACTCTACCATATAGAATTCTTTTTAGTTCTTTCTTATCTGCGTCTGGCAAATTATCAATAATACTTTCTATGCTTATTAATTCACTTGATGCAGCCATCCTTTACAATAGTCAGTACGATAACTGAATTGGTGAATAACAAGATTGGTATACAAGCATTCCAGAGTTGTTGTGTTTGTGACTCCCTCCCACCTCGGTAACCTGTATGGTTTTAGTACATTTTCAGCTAAAAATATAATACTAGGTATTTATTTTACAATTCAAGACGAATAATAGCACCAAACAGTAGTTATCTGTGTGTGTACAAAGATACTACATAACATACATACTTAGGTGCAGATAATGAAGCACTAAACAATCTAAATAAATTCTTATCTAATTAAGAGGTGAACAAAGTCAACAGAATTGTTAAGTATACCAGTCACATTATTCATACATGATTAAATTTCATACATGACGTCCACGTACTTACCTATATATAAAATATAATTATTGGATAGCATAGTATTCACAGCATTTTTAAAATTTTCGACGCCGTGCACATCTACCGACGGACGCTCAAAGTAATTAATTATCAAAGTAAAGAGCGTAATAGTCATTTATTCTACGACATGCGTAGATCAATATGTAAACTAGAGAGCACAGTAATTATTCTTAGAGCTAGGTACGTAACGTTCTTGCAAAATGTCTCTGATCTAAAATGATACGTAAATAATTATATTAAAAACGAGCCTTCGGAGATCTATATCTTCAAATTGTATATTTTCCATAATTGTATAATTTATCCGTGGAGTTCTCGGTGAAGAATAAATCTCCCACTATTTTCTACAAGTTATCGAGTGTCATGGAAAAGGCAGATGTTCGCAAAACTTCACATGCAAGACAATGTAACATCTACAATTCGGCAATTGCTGGGTCCACACAGTTGGATGCGAACGTCTGAATCATCAAGCAAAAATCTTAAATCTTTCGGCGACAATTTGGAACATTCTCCGAAGAAATATTCGAATGAAAACTAGCGTTCGTTACCCGTCCATGAGATCGAGATGTAACGAAGGCATTCATTCGAATATTTCTTCGGAGAATGCTCCAAACTGTCGCCGAAAGCGAAAGATTTAAGATTTTTGCTTGATGATTGATGATTGACGTTCGCATCCAGCTGTCGATTTTTACAAATCCGCGGATGTGTAAAAATCGACATCCGCAACATCCCTGGTGTGGACGCCGCCAATGAGGCATGCCACCTATCCTGATGAATGTACCATACCACGCCATCACAATATATCCCACAAGTGGGATAGCCAGCTGACCAGCCGCATGTAATAAACATGCAAGCTATCCTTTCTGTGCCAACAAACAACACTCAGAGTTTAAATATCGGCTAAGTCCAAAAATTTTGCTTATAAACCATGTTACGAACATTGACTAACGTGGTTCACATTCTCAATATTATTATGATGATAAAACCACATACACACTCAGACAATACCACAGGAATAACGTTTCTCATAAAGTGAAATGTTTTGTCCGTACACATCATGTTTTCATCTTCCAAGTGCTCTAAACACAAAAATGTTGTAAAATATGTATAAAATTAGTGAAATAAACACGTAGTTCACAATTTCAAAACAAAACAAATTCTTTTAGATACGAAATTTTAATGTTCGTAACGAAATATGCGGAACTTTAAGCCTTATTTTTTTACTTAAAACTTTTTAAGCAATTTACCGAACAATTTACACACGTGAAAGTATAGTTCTGCCGGCACCTGGGATCAAACATGGTATGTACGAAATATTGATATCGTGAACAAGGGGTCCGTGGTTCGATACCAGGTGCCGACAAACTCCCCTTTCACGACACAAGCTTTTATAGTAGCTTACTGTGAAAGGTGTATAAGGTTGTATTTGGGTTTTGGTAACAAACAAAACCCAGATAAATCTTTTTTTTTTTAAATGACATGTACGTGCCTACAGATAAATATGATAATATGACGTATTTATTATAGACATATATTATATTTTTATTTCTTTATAAAATAACCGTCTTCAAAAAATTAATTCATATTTTTAAAATATGAATTATTTTCATCTATGTTTTATTTAGTAGCATCGAACATAATTATGCAATTTACCCATCACTAATAACTTACATAAGAGATCGTGTTCGGTGATGTTAAAGACCGTGAAAACCTAGAGTTATTTTACATAAGAGATGTCTTCATTTGAATCGTAGTATACTACTATACCATCACGGCGTATCCTACAAATGAGGTTAACTGTAAGTATGATTGTCCTCCCAACGTCACTAAAAAATAAGACATACAAAATGGGTGGCACGCCTCATCGCTGGATCGTAGATGTTAATTGCGTGAGGTTTTACGAATACCCGCCTTTTAACGGAATAGAATGGGAGACATATTCTTTACCGGGGACTTACAATATTATAATATTATATTCCTACTACTAATGTATCCAAAATATTTTGAAAGTTAATGAAAATCCATTGAAAATGTACCTATTGCAGGTCCTTTGTTATGAGCAAATATACATGTATGTAATAATGAAATTATCACTCAAAACTTCGTGCTCTACTCAAATTTGAGGAAATCAATTATATTTTACAGTGTATTTATTATTATAGAAAAATAAATTGTAGATTAAACAACTTACCAATAAATAATACAAAAACAATTATCAAATAAAAAATTGATACTTATGGTCAAAAACTATCAAACTTCAAGATACAAGTAAAATAATTATAATATTATCGTTGTTTATTTACATACCTACATATATAATACAGTGCATTTTATAAGATATTTATGTGAATCTTTTATTTCCCTAAAAGGCTGTTTTTTAACGCTTCCAATATTTTCTACTGGCTACAAAACGTGTAAAAATTGATGATTCCCGCCATATATTAAATTTTTTAGTGATTTTTTGTTTGAGCATAATATTATAATTATTTTGTTATATCCTATGTGATGCTAATTGTTATAAGTTCACTGTTACCAAAACAAAGAAATAAAACGTGTTTTTTTATAAAACACTATACCTGCAAAGTTTCTTTAGATAATCGTTAATATTCACAAATCACTCGTTACGGGTGGATTGCCGGTAATAAAAAAACTTTAATGTTCCTAGAGTGAATACGAATAATAATTTGTATAATAAATTATAATATCTATTTTTTTTAATTTTATTTTACGCTGTAGAAAGAAATTTAATAAGCAATAAATTTGATGGATCCTTTATGAACATGGGAAAATTTCTCTACTGACTCATTAATTTTCTTCATTTACTTTAGGTACTTATCTCTATATATCTAGTATTTATAAGTATTCTAAGGTGAAGTGCTAATTTAATAAGCAATAAATTTGATGGATCCTTTATGAACATGGGAAAATTTCTCTACTGACTCATTAATTTTCTTCATTTACTTTAGGTACTTATCTCTATATATCTAGTATTTATAAGTATTCTAAGGTGAAGTGCTAATTTAATAAGCAATAAATTTGATGGATCCTTTATGAACATGGGAAAATTTCTCTACTGACTCATTAATTTTCTTCATTTACTTTAGGTACTTATCTCTATATATCTAGTATTTATAAGTATTCTAAGGTGAAGTGCTAATTTAATAAGCAATAAATTTGATGGATCCTTTATGAACATGGGAAAATTTCTCTACTGACTCATTAATTTTCTTCATTTACTTTAGGTACTTATCTCTATATATCTAGTATTTATAAGTATTCTAAGGTGAAGTGCTAATTTAATAAGCAATAAATTTGATGGATCCTTTATGAACATGGGAAAATTTCTCTACTGACTCATTAATTTTCTTCATTTACTTTAGGTACTTATCTCTATATATCTAGTATTTATAAGTATTCTAAGGTGAAGTGCTAATTTAATAAGCAATAAATTTGATGGATCCTTTATGAACATGGGAAAATTTCTCTACTGACTCATTAATTTTCTTCATTTACTTTAGGTACTTATCTCTATATATCTAGTATTTATAAGTATTCTAAGGTGAAGTGAAAATTTAATAAGCAATAAATTTGATGGATCCTTTATGAACATGGGAAAATTTCTCTACTGACTCATTAATTTTCTTCATTTACTTTAGGTACTTATCTCTATATATCTAGTATTTATAAGTATTCTAAGGTGAAGTGCTAATTTATTTTCAATGCTGTTTATTTTTTTATGGTAGGTACTTACCAGATGTAAATCAAATAAACTTAAATATATTAGAACAAAATTCACTCGTTGTTTTCCAAAATTTTTGACTCAATGAGAAAATATAATAAGTAATTTTAATATATGGAGAGAAATTTTTTGTGATTATTTAACACAAAGAGTATTGCAATAAAATGGCTGTGGCAGCGTTTGAGTCAGTGGCCAATTTGGAACATTCTACACCCGTTTGTGTACATCTGAAAAATATAATCGATTTAGCTTTAGGAACACCAGAAGTAAGTTAAGCGTCAACTTGAGTATAAAACTTACAAAATTGACAATGTAAATGATTACATAATAATATATTTATGCAATCAAATACACAGATTATAAAGAAAGAGTATTACTAACAGCTTGACATTAACAGGTCGGAGTGGTCAACTTTAATTTAGTGCACTCCATTCTCCATGTGATTGTGTCTAAACTAAATTTACAAGATGTCAAAGTTGAAATTCGTGGAGAGGAAGCTGCAGCACTCAGATGTCTGATAGAAGCTGGACAAGTCTCACCCAGTGTTCAAGTTTCTGAGTATGTTATTGAGGTAATGCATTTCCTGTTAGTCAATAACAATATTACAATATTACATAATGCTCTCTCAATATTAAATAATGACTAAAAGATAACGAATTAAAAGATATTGGTTTCAGTAAACTACTCATACTTACACATAAATATATATTTTAATTATATTAACCTGGAAAATTTGTGGAAAAACCACCGATTACACATAATTGTCACCAATAATTGATAAAACATAAAAAAAAACTTTCGTTTCATTATGTCCATTAAAGTGCGAACTCATACTTTTTACTAGAGGGGAGAAGTAGTAGGTTAACAAATTTTTATTTTTACAGCTATCAAGTGTATAAACCATTTTTGTAGTCTCAATTATCACGATTTAACTATTTGATTTTTAGTTTTGTTATCCTCCCCCCCCCCCCCTCCTGCCGCCCAATTTTCATTTTAGTATGGGAGTTTTAAATGTTTTACGTTCTTCTTGTTCGTGTTTAACAATTTTTAGAGCAAATTTATGTAAAGTCTGACTTCTATAATAGGCGGGGGAACTTTTATACTTTAAGACTAAGTCTACCCACCTAACCACTTTCCTACTATTTTCTAACCCCCCCCCCCCCATCCTTGCCTCTCCTCTGGGTATAATTATGGAACTGTACTTAATTTTGACTCAATTTTACAAATATGCTTTGCCATGGAAGGAAACACGATCTACCATTCGAAGATAATTAAATGTATTTTAATTTAAGTGCATTAACAAGGTTTCGTTATGATTCAGAAAGAAGACGCAATACTCAAAGCTAAAACTTCAGAGACAGTCACTGTTGGTAAGTTTAAAAAATTTCATTACTTGATTACTTATTTTAGAACTTCTGGGCAGGGACAACTGCCCTTTCCTCCTCTTACCGTTACTTGGTCATGCCCTTACCTAAATTCTAAGTATTGTCATCCACATTTAAATTATTTTCAGCCTATGTAATATGTAACTATTTCTAATGTATGTAACAGTTATGTGACTATTTCTAATGTTCATTCACAAGTAATAACATACATATTTAGATTATTTTTTTTATTTACAGTGGAAAAAATCAATGAAGAAGTCACGGATGGTAAGTGATGTTTTTGACAATTTGAGCAATTTTTAATGTACATTCTATTGGGCGTTTCCTTACCACATACCTACAATGCACCTTTTTTATTTAGGACAAATGCGTTTGGGGAAAAACTGAAAAAATAAATATAACCACGTATAAATATTGAGTCAGTTCTTATAAAATTACGCATAAAGTTTATACCAAAGTACCTTTGATACCTATGATTACACGGATAAACATTTTTTGGACAAAATTTTGAAAAATAAATAATCTAGTAACTTACGGAAAAGAGAAAAATGATTCACAACAAGTGTAAGTCGATATGTGCAGTGGGTTATTGTCACTTCTCCAATAATACTAGAATAAGACAGAATCAGGTACCTAAATAAAAGTAATATTGATGAGTAGGTTTATTAATGCTCTAACAGGATCACCTGCAGGCTCCAAGCGACTATCAGTGGCGACATCATCTCAATATAACATTTTGGACAAAAAAGTTAGCTCACTAGAACAGAAGATGATGGATGTTACTCAAAAGAATTCGGATATTTTAAAAAAGTAAGTAGATAAATGATCTTTTACTCAAAGAATTTTACTCTTTTCACGAGCATAAATAGGTAAGAATGTGTAATTTTATTATTATTATTATCGTAGAATAATTCCCTAATCCCTCGGATATGAGTTCTTGCACTTAAAACCTAATAAATACTTATGCCCAATAAACATATTGGCACCGTATAATTTAAGACAACACAATAAAAAATAATTTAATCTATACTAGTTCCCATTCTATAGGTAGGCTTTAGGCTAAAATATTATACATAACCATAGTTATTATATTGACTTAATGTTATCAGATTTGTATGAGAATTCAATTATATTATTCTACATTTTGTGTCAAAACAAATGGCGTTTGCCAGTTTTAAAATGTTTGGCATTTCTTGGCATTTCTTGGCATTTCTTAGGTAAGATTATGCTATCAAAAAGTTCATTTTTGAACTTGATGTTTGTTTTCTGAGAAAAACCGGGTTATATTACAATAGTTTAGAATAATATATTGAATAGAATAACAGCTAATATTCTTACTGAGTGATACGATGGATCAGGTATAGGTATTTCTAATTCATCTTGACACGCCTCTTTGACAATTGTAGCGGTTACATAAGGTGAAGTAATGAAAGCGTGTTCTATGTTTAGTGGTTCTTTATTGACTGATCGCGTACCTGTGAGTCGGTACATACATTGCTATGGGTAGGTATATAGTAGGTGAGTATTTATTATACAGTGTACCATACAATTTGCCAATGTATAATTGAATATAAATATTCATATTATCAGGTCAAAAACTGGATCTAAATCAGTATCCGAAATGTGGCAAATGATGAATTTGATGGCTCGCTTAGATGCAACAGAAAACGGCGTTGGAAGAGTGTCCTCACTGATAGAAGACTTAGCAATGGAAGTCAACAAAATTTCACTGCGGTTGGGATATTCTGGCATTCAACTAGGCGACTTCAGTGGTACGTAGGTACCTATGTATATCCACCTATTTAATATTCTTCCCATCATACATATACACACACCTACCTATTACTAATAATAATTTTGTCGTATTACTGTATAGCGAAAGAAGGAAAAGCATCAGGACCGGGTGGAAGAGAAAATGATTATGATACAGAAGAAGGAGACAGAGAAACATCAAGCGGTGAAAAGTTTGTTGCACCATGTTCTTTTATTTCCATATTATATTTCTTTCTAGTGATTGTTGGTTTACCATTTCATATATATTTTTTTCAGTGACCTGAAAAAATCGAGAAGTGTGATGGCTATGATCGACGAACTTCTGGGAGACATGGGAGTGTTGAAAGAGGAAGTGAAAAACTTAAATGAAAACTTTGAAGGATTCAAATCGGGTAAATAAAGGTTTAAAAGTCATTACCGAATATTCTACTTTAAGTTATTAAAGTAAAATCCGATTGTCATACCTAGTAGGCTTGTCTGTGAACTTACTATTTCCGTATCATGAAAACATATGACAAGAAACAAAATAGGTAGATAACTCAAGTTAAGAGGAAATATTTTAAGTTGAAAACATAATATTATAATACCTAATGATATTGTACGAGTATGTGTTTCAGGCGGACTCGAAGGTGATGGATGTGGAGCGAGCGATGAAAAGTTTTGTGAATTAAATCAAGCAATCGTTCGAATAGATAATGCTTTCAATTCTCAGGTAAGTAATTAAAGGCTGGGTGTTTGCTTGTATTTTATATAAAATATTTACATATTAATTTCATCATTTGTCTTCCAAGTTATGGATAAAATAATAAGAGGTAATTTGCAGATGAATTATTACCAAGATAAACTGACAGATCTAGAGAGTGAAGTCCTTAATATGATGCAATGTATGCAGGAAACACGAGCACTTTCTGGCCAAGTTGCTAGTAAGTTTTACCTTTACCATGTACAAATACTACGATATTTATTTATTGAATTTTATTCAAACTTTTCAGACACTAAAGAATCCTCTAAATACAGAAACAAGTACCTAAACACTATCTATTCATTTCCGTCTAATCCAAATATTCATCATCCTTCTTTATAGCCCTTGAAGAATACTCCACTAAGTTACAAGCAATGCTGGAAGATATACAAACTATAAGTAGTAAAACTAATATCTTATTTGATGAAAAAGAAGAAAGAGCAAAGGAAATTGAGGTACCTAGCTATAACTGAAATCAATATAATAACTAACAGGTATCTTATACCTATCTTATACTTTATAACATCCACAATTAAGTACCAGCAGATTCTATAAATATCTCAGTTTCAGAAAATTTTACAGCATTGAAGACTTCCTCCCATACCTGAATATTGAAGAGAGACCCACCTCATACCCGGTTATTTCAGAAGTCCGCTCTTCTAAGCTAAACTCTTATCCTCACGGGTGGGCCTTCATGGGCAGCCTGAGGGGCCGGCCGACAAAAAACATCAAAATTTTATAGACGTATTTACAAATAACAAGGTACTAAATAAATTTCTGGTTATTTTAGCTTATTCAAGAAGAATTAGAATGTTTGAAACACTACAAAGCAGATAGGAGAGATGTTGAAGAAGCTTTAGACGAAAAGGCGGACGTCAAAGTGGTGAACAAGAAAGTTTCAGTCGAGCAATTCAGTTGTGCATTCAAAAATGTCTGCGAATCATTAAACGAACTTTATACAAAGATGACGAACCAGGTAATAATTAATTCTTTTACTTACCTGTTCCTTTGTCTCTATTAAAATTCTCCTATGCAAAAGAAACTACCAGCATAACTTTATTTAGTTTCTGAATAATTGAATCCGATGTAATTATTATTATTTTTTTTTTTTTTATTATTTATTTCAAACTTAAAGTTACAGCTGATATTACATAATAAACACAACAATAATTGTACAAAATTAAAGCCAATTACAACTTAAGTTATATAATACAGAATGATAGTTAAAAAAGCAAGTTATGTAAAGCAATAATTGATATTCAAGATAAAAGATAATTAAATGAATATATATTTTTAAAGAGATATAGGTATGTATAAGAATATAAAAGAAAGAAAGAAAGCAATGATATTACTACATATGTATGATACAATTATGTATTGGGAGGGACGTATATTCTAATAACTATCTATCTATCTATTTATACCCTCACGCCGTGTTCCAGGTGAGATAAGCAGAGAGAACGGTAAGCTATCTTGATATTTTCTTACATACTTCTTTCGCTTCCTCTACATCATGGGTGTCTAAACTTTGACCATACGAGGGCCACATTGCAAAAAAAATATATGCTTGGCCGCACATAAATATTTTTTCAACAAATGGAAATAAAATTAACTATATACCTATATGTAGTTCTAATAAATTAAAATAACTTCTTTTTATTATATTTATTTTATTTGAATTAGATATATATGTATAAAATTATAAATGAACATATGTATAAAAATGTATATATTATACATATATACCTATGTAAAATTAATGTGATGAATGAATTTGCTTTTGTTGAACAAGCAAATCGATATTGTATTTTGCAAAAATGAAAAATATTGCAAACATTAATTTTTTTAGTAGAAATAAGCAAATTTAAATATTTTCATAATTTGCGTTTGGGCCGCATCTCAAAGTGTTTTGGGCCGCACTTTAGACAAGCATGCTCTACATTCATCCAGTTTTTCATACACGCACGCCGATTTCTCTTATTCAATAACCGGGAGTCCTTGAGAATTTGAACCACATAGTTCTTAGACGTCCGTATTATACATTCATTGTCAACATTCATTTCACAAATCATTCTTTCGATCTCTTTTTCAAACACCAACACTTTCATCTTCCATTTTTTAACCCATTCATGCAATCTAATTGGTATTTACCTAATATTTTTAGGAAATCACATGGAGAAATGCTTTGGATGACATAATGCGTGATCTAGAGAAGAAGATTGACAAAAACGAAGCAATTAGTATGCATGAAGAAATTTATGAGAAGGTTAAGAAATTACATGAGAGATTAAAGATCTTAGAGACAGCCAAAAAAGAAGCCGAGGCGGCAGGAAGTAAAGCTAAATACCTTAGGTAACTTTACATAATTATAGTAAAAAGGAAAGATAATCTTATTATATACGAATAAATTCAATTTAAGTACTTAATTTATAATTATGTGTAGCTTTATACGACAAATAAAACAACACTATTATAATAAAATATTACAGATATTCATATTTCACATTTCAGGAATGTCAATTGTATATCGTGCGATAATAGAGTAATTATGCCAAAGACAGAAGCTGGTGCATCAACGTTTAAATCTTGGCCTCAAAAAGGCAATGCTGTTCCCTATGTCTGCTATGATGTCGGTTAGTATACAATAATTAATTAATAATATTACTAAATGTCACGCAATAAGTCACGATATAAACATCAAATTTCAAACCATTTTAATTTTTCAGAATTCTTGAAGAAAAATCAAAAGAAAGTTTGCGCATGCGGACAAGAAGGGTGGTACGTTACATAATAATCTAGGAAGTTATATACTTCACACTATGTAGAGAATAATATGTAAGAGTTTTAAAATATATGTAACACAAAAATTAATTGGATGCATTCATATGTATTTCATATTCTAGCGGCGGAAATCGTCAATGCAACAGATATTGCGGAGGAAGTCATACAAAGATTACACAAGAACAGAGAATGAAGCAGAAAGGTAACATTGTCAATCAATACAATGTGATTGAAATGCAATCATCTGAGCCAACTGAAACGGTTATAAAGGTATGCCATATAATTGTTAATATTATGTATTTACATTGGGGATAGCCAATCCAATTAGCAATCTTTTTTGAAAACTCGGGAATCCATCCTTCGTGATGGGTCCAACATTTAGAAATATTCTAGTTTCTACATAATTAATCTTGGATCTGTACTGTATTACGATTTAATAAATGTGAAGTTTTAGTCCCATTACAGGGATACTAATTTTTAATGTTATTTGTAAGCATATCGAAATAATTACACCCTCTTTTACACGAGATTTATCTCTATATGGGGGAGATGTTTCGATTTAAGTTTTAATTAAATAGTCTGTAGCTAAACACTGTTGTATCTGTATTGATTATTGTGTTAAAAAAAAAACAAATATTTTTGTAATATGGATGAATATACACTTTATTATAATGATAATTATATTATAAATACACCGAAAAAACATAATTAATTCGCTCAAGTTTGAGAGCTCGTGCATTGAGGGATAGTTTTAACAATGAAAGTATTTTTATAACGTTAAAAATAATCGATATTTTTTCTAAAATAGTTATCTACCTACCAATATTTCGACTGTTACAAAAATAATATTGATAAATATTTTTTTTATTTATTCGTTCCTTACCTATACTGTAGGTAGGGGAGAGTGGGGGAATCACGGACGGCGGGTAATGGCGGAAACGCCAGTTTAGCTAGGTTAGAAAAGGATGGTAGACATTTCTAATGACACAATCGCGAGTCGAGCCCGAACGCAGTACCAAACAGTGAGTAGAGGAGTGAGGTCGCGCGCGCTGTACAAGGTAAGTTAACTTGATTGTTTTTCAACAATTTCATCTTATTTTTTAGTAAAATTGAATAGGTGTATAATATTATAGGCAAAACATAGAATTTTTGTATTTTTTTGTGTAGTAATGTCTAATTAAAGAACGCTTTAAAATACTCGGCACGTGCATCACGCGATTCCAACTTCAAATAAAAATATAGTTTTGCATTTTTGTATGTGTGGGTTAATGGCGGACGATGTGAGTGGGGTAATCTCGAATGTCCGTAATTACCCCTAAACAATGAAATTATTATCTTTATTGTATAATTTTCGGCCAGCAGTCTGCTGTGATGGCCATCATTTATATAATGTTAAAACATGTCACATATTAATAAAATATCATCAAAATAATGTCATTATCAAAATAATATTATTTTCAAAATGAATAAAACTACTTAAATATATTTCAGATGCCACGAAATTACCAAAGAAAGACAGAGACCAAATACAAATTAGAAGACTTAAAAAAAGCCATTCAGGATGTCAAGGACAAAAAACTTTCAATAGGAAAAGCAGCTATTATATATTCTGTCCCAAAAAGCACTATACATGACCATCTCAAGAAAGACATTATAAAGACCCCAAAAACTGGAAGAAAGGCTATATTTTCTGAGGGACAAGAAAAAGAATTAGAAGAACACATTTTCGATTGCAGTAAACTATTTTATGGTTTAACTATAGAGATGGTGCGGAAAATTGCTTTCAAATTTGCTGAAGTAAATAAATTAAAGCATAATTTTGACAAAATCTCCCAAATGGCGGGAAAAGACTGGTTCTACGGATTCAAAAAAAGGCATCCTAACATTTCGCTACGTAAACCTGAATCTACATCTATTAATAGAATTACAGCTTTTAATGAAACGGAAGTGAAAATGTTCTTTAAAAACTTGGAAGCTTTACAAACAAAATATAAATTTGATGCTAATCGAATTTACAATATTGATGAAACCGGCATTTCCAATGTCCAGAAAAATTCTAGAATTCTAGCTCCAAAAGGCCAGAAGCAAGTCGGTATGGCAACAAGTGGTGAAAGAGGCACTACAACAACAGTTGTTTGCGCATTCAGTGCTTCAGGAAAGTATGTTCCCCCATTTTTCATTTTTAAGAGGAAGCGAATGAATGCTCATCTATTGCATGGAAGCAACGCTGATATGATAGCAGCAGTTAGCGATTCGGGTTGGATCAACGAGAACCTGTTCGTAGAATGGTTACATCATTTTATCTCCTATACTAAGCCAACTGTTAAAGAACCTATTCTCCTTGTTTTAGACAACCATGAAAGTCATGTTAGCCTAGCATGCTATCTGCTTTGTCGTCAAAATGGAATAATACTGTTATCCCTTCCACCGCATACGTCACATCGTATGCAACCATTGGACTTAACATATTTTGGACCCCTTAAGACTGCATACAACAGAGAATGTGATTTATATATGGCTTCAAATGTAGGCCGAAAAATTACACAGTATGAAATTGTCGAACTTTTTACTAAAGCTTTTAATCGCATCAGCAATTTAGAGAAAGCAGTAAATGGTTTCCGGGCAGCTGGTATTTGGCCATTGGATACAACTAAATTTGATGAACATTTCTTAGATGCGACATTACCTGATACACAGATACCATCGGCATCAAATGTACAAAGACCAGCGATACCTGATGTGCAGAGAACATCGACATTAAGTATGCAAAGAGCATTGACACCTGATGCACAGACCCTACCAACATCAAATGTGCATCAGACATCAATAACTCCCTTATCTGTGTTGAACGAGTCAATTCCACTTCAAGATATTGTCGTTGTTCCCCAACTGCCACAACCAAGAAGTATGCAAAATTCCAGAAAGAAACATTCAATCATAATAACTAGTACCCCTATGAAAGATGTTCTAGAGGAGAAAGAGAAAAAAAAGAAAACAAAAGAGATGACAGAAAATGATAAGACTGCAAGTACCACTAAAATTAAGAAAGGTGTGAAGAACCTTAAAACATTTGCACAGATACCATCGGCATCAAATGTACAAAGACCAGCGATACCTGATGTGCAGAGAACATCGACATTAAGTATGCAAAGAGCATTGACACCTGATGCACAGACCCTAACAATATCAAATGTGCATCAGACATCAATAACTCCCTTATCTGTGTTGAACGAGTCAATTCCACTTCAAGATATTGTCGTTGTTCCCCAACTGCCACAACCAAGAAGTATGCAAAATTCCAGAAAGAAACATTCAATCATAATAACTAGTACCCCTATGAAAGATGTTCTAGAGGAGAAAGAGAAAAAAAAGAAAACAAAAGAGATGACAGAAAATGATAAGACTGCAAGTACCACTAAAATTAATAAAGGTGTGAAGAACCTTAAAACATTTGCAGATGGCATGATTTCTCAAGACAGGCAAATACAGCGCAAGAAAAAGAAATTCGATAAAGATGCTACGGAGAATGATGAGAAGTTTTATTGTCTAATTTGCAATGAAAAGTATATCGATCCAATCACTGAAGATTGGATAATATGCTATCAATGTAAACTATGGGCCCACGAAAACTGCACGACTGGTGAAAGCACATCAAGAGGATTTCTCTGTGACTTCTGTGCCAATTAGACTATGTCCGTGATTACCCCGTGTGCTGTCCGTAATTACCCCACACGGTATGGGGTAATCCCGGACACCAAAGGTTTTGTTTTTTTGTTAGAATTTGATTTTATATTAAAAATTTATCTACGTTGATTACGAGAACTTAAGATTGATTAATTTATGTTAAGCAATAAATATCTTTTGTAACCTAATTTTGTTTTGTTTTATTTCAATTCTTCCTTAAGTGTTCGCAATTACCCCACTCTCCCCTACATACATTGATTATAAACAATTTCATAGACTCATAGAGGAATACATTCAAATTAAATACAATAATAATAATAATGGTATGGTGATGGTATAGTAGTAGTAGTAGTAGTAGTAATAATAATAAAAATTAATAATAATTAAATACAATAGTAAATATACAGAACTAGCAGGAGAAATAAAAAATATTTGGCATTCTAGGTCCGTTTATATAATACCTTTAGTCATGTCAGCTACAGGGGTAACTCCGAAATCTTTAATAAATAATTTACAAAAATTAGATTTACCGGTTAATTTGTACATTAAAATTCAAAAATCTATTATAATAAACACTTGTAATATTGTAAAAAAGTTTCTGAACACAGATATTTCAGGCACAATGCTGGTATTTTGATCCCGCGTTTTGAGCCTAATACTTTGATATCCTGTATATCTGGATAGGTGAATTTTTCCCGGCATTAGACTGTTAAGTTTTTGTGTGATCATGACTGATCATATGGAGACTTATCTGGTTGTACAATGCTGAGAAGTGTGGATGGCAATTCTGCCGCCGCGTTAAAAAAAAAAAAATAATAATAAAATCTTTATTGCACAAAAAAACAAACATTATTAAAACACAAACATTGCAGAACCAGACAAATAAATTTGTGCAATGGGCGAGTTTATCGCAGAAGCGCGATATCTTCCAACTAACCCATCAACATCCTGAGGGCAAATTTATCGCAAAGACGTGATCTCTTCACTCTAATCGGAAGACACAATCTCAAAAACTAAATTATAATAAAATAAAACTCAAAGTAATTGAAAAAACTTACAATATAGTAAATATTTTTTCTACTACTACTATACCATCACGGCATATCCCACAAGTGGGGTAGCCAGCAGATCAGCTGCATGTAAGAAACATGCAAACTGTCCTCTTCGTGCCAATATAAAATCAAGACATTCAGGACGGGTGGTAAGCCTCATCGCTGAATTGAAGATGTAAAATGTCTTAATTTTTTCGAACACCTGCCTTTTACAGGACACTCGAAAACTTACGCAGAAGAGTGGGAGACCAATTCTTTACCGGGTGCTCTACGGGATGGGGAAATATTTTTTCGAAGGTTATAATAAGATGAAACTGTCAAGTCATTCCGCGTAGGGGGTTTATGATGATTGAGCAATTGTAGAAATCTAAGCAATTCGAATTCGCGAATGTCGGCAACAATATTCGCATTCGCATTCGCGAATATCCAAAATCACATATTCGTTATATCGCCTAAAACCAAAATCGTTGCTTATTGTTAAAATAACCGATG
This sequence comes from Athripsodes cinereus, assembly GCA_947579605.1. Taxonomy (NCBI): domain Eukaryota; kingdom Metazoa; phylum Arthropoda; class Insecta; order Trichoptera; family Leptoceridae; genus Athripsodes; species Athripsodes cinereus. The sequence goes on along the minus strand of OX388307.1, from coordinate 19,766,672 downwards.
GTTCCTCACTTTCATATTACATTAAAAAATATACGAATATCATTGCGAAAAAACTTATGATTTAATCTCAAGTTTCATATATTTTTGATTATATTATCGGAAGATATTAATTTTTCATCACTTTCTAACTATTAAATTTGAATTTTTAAAGTACCCTTCATTCTGCGCCCCATACAAATTTGACATTGTTCCTTAACACTTTGATAGCTTTTTAAAGCAAAATGTAAAAATGTCATCATATTTCAACGAAAAAAAGTATAAAGTTTAATAAAACTATAGTTGATTTCGTTATTTTTCCATTTATTACGCTTTTTATTACCACCAAAATAAAAAAAGCTAAAATATCTGCGTGTTCCTGCGTAATGCACATTTGTGCATAACGATATTTTATATAGAATTCTTTTTCTATTTTGCATAAAACGATATTTTTTTTGTTTTAAGTATGCTTCCAACTTTTATTTCTTCATTTAAGTACATAGAAATACCATTCAAGTGGAAAAAAGACCACAAAAGCTTATTATATTAGAGGTAGTATAATTAAGACATTTCTTTTTGTATCAAAAAAGATACATTTCTGGCAAGGTAAATGAATATATCGCTAAAATAATATATTTAACACTAAGATAATACTCCCAACTTGTATTTAATTATAACAAACACTAAGAAATTGCGCGAAGTTTCAAGTAAAAAACAAATTCACATTATAAATCCCGTGTTTTTTGTTAGGCACATAAGGATTTTGTATGTAAAGGACAGTTCACATTGTGGACCGCGGTATTACAACGATGATAGATATATAAATACTACATCATGCATTCGCATAAATTTTAAACACTTTTTATTTGAAAATAAGTTATTTTATTCATATTCGTATATAGTATAATTCATTTTTTTTTGTCATAGCTGCAATACATTATTATGTAAACCTATCTATATATTATAATGTACCTTACCTGTAGTCTGGAACAGGCTTCCACAAATGATCAGAGAAACGCAGGACATATCTCGTTTCAAGAACCAACTGAAGACTTACCTATTCAAGAAATCTCACGGAATAATCCAAGCACAACCTTAGTTAGTAAAGAGCGCCCTTGAGGTGGATTTTTTTTTTTTCACAAAACGGCGCTTTACAAATCATCCAAATAATAATAATAATAATAATAATAATAATAATAAGTTACTATGTGATATACCATTGTGCTCTGAACTAAAGTCTAGTTTGAGAGATCTACAGGAGTCTGAAAATATTAATAAAAAATAAGGTGACACTGACACTTGTCTTATTTTCATTCCCTAAATTTTAAATCCGAGCTATAAAAGTTAAATATCTTCAGTAATTTGCGCAAGGTTCTCATATGTACGGGGCCCGGACCCGGACGGTTATGCTTAATATATAAGATGCTTATGTATACCAGCAGATTTTGTTTTGTGTTTAGTTGTAAGTGAGCACTGATGATGTTAATATAACGAAAGATCTTTGCTAAAATATTTAAAATAAATAACAAGTGAAAGTAAACAGTGTTTTTGATTTTATTTTTATACCAAAATTTATTAAAAATGAACTTTCACCAAGTGACTACCGAAAAAATTAATAGTTTAATGAAATTGTCTCAGCAATAATAACTATTGATATAAAGAAACAACATACTGAGCATGTGAACTGCGCTTTATAAATCTTGTGCATAACGACGTGTCTATGGTTTATAAGCAAAGATTTTGGTTTTAGGCGATATCACTAATACCTACCTACATTCAATTCAAACCAAAAATGTCCTCACGAGCGAGCCATTAGGAGGTCTAAAGCTTTATGTTAGCCTGATACTGAGAGTTCTTGAAAGCCGGCTAGCGATTAATAAAGTCAATGTTTCTTTAAGGGAACTAATTATTTGATCGGCTATTAATCCATTCGTTCGGCAAGAAAAAATCAGCATTTAAGTCATTTGCGCAGCAAACAATGTTTTCATCGGCAATAAATAAAAAATAATCGCAACACTTATTTTACTAACAAACTTGGTTATATCAGCAAATTAACAAATTTTAACTGCTTAATAAATAATCGGACAACAAAATAATTAATTGACCAGCAGAATTGTTATTTGAACAGCAGAATTATTATTTGAACAGCAGAATTATTATTTGAGCAGCAGAATTATTATTTGACCGGCAGAAAATATTAGATAAACAATATTTTTCACACACCGATTTACCTTCGGATCCACATGAAGTTTTTGTGATTTCTTACCAAATTAATGATGACTACGAATTTTTTTTTTCTCGCTTTAATGCGACATTAAATCCTGTTTGTGCATGTGTGTGTCGTTATGGAGATACATATCTCCAGGTACGGCACGAGGTATGTGGCGGGCGCTGCCCTTAAAAAAAAAAAATGATGACTACGAAAATAATGCCAGTTTCCGCTTTGCTATATTAACGAAATATCTAACTGAAATGTCGAAAAACGCTAGAATCGTTGCTAGATGCTACATATAAAATCACATAAAAAGATGCTACATACAAAGAATTATTATTTGAACAAGATTAAAAATTTAGCTTTCACAAGTTTAATTAAAATTAGCTCACAGTTTGCTGCTCATTTATTTATTTTGCTGCACAAATAATCATTATGCTGGTCAAATAATAATTTTGCTGGTCGATTAAATTTAGAGTTTATTCAACCAAACATACGGCTTACGCCATTTACAAATATCAAAAAAAAAATTGTTTATGTTTGTTTAAAATTATTTATAAATAAATACAAAAAAAATTATTAAATGTAAGTGTTTGTTTTTTTGTTAATTTAACATGAACTTCCACCAAATCTTGTCGGTCGACAATATTAATTATACCAATTTTAACATTTAATTAGTCTTTTCCTTGAGCTAGTTTTTAATATTATTTAAATATCAATTTGTATTTTTGTAGCGTTTATGGACCGTTAATATAATATCCCCATGAAAGCCTGTACACTTGTATTATGTTTGTTTGAAGTTGATATTGGAATGCGCCAATATTTTTAATGTTTTATTGATTTACAAACCTCCTTTACACGAGACTTGTCTCTATGAGGAGGATGTTTAGATTTAAGTTTTATCAAATAGTCTATGTATTGTCATGTCTGTATAATTGTTGTTAAATAAAATAAATAAATTGATTAATTAAGGTTTTATTTTATTTTATTTTTTCTGTTTGTTTTTTTATGTATTTATTGATTATTGTAAAAGTATGTTTAAACCTTACTAATGTAAAAGGCCGTTGATGATAGAAATAAATAAATAAATAAAATAGAAATAGGTTATGTGGTTTCAATATTGTATTATTGGTAATCAAAGGATGACCATTTAATAAAGAATGGTCATTGTATCAGTTCAAATTAATTGAACATAGTTTCAATAAAGAATGGTCATTGTATCAGTTCAAATTAATTGAACATAGTTTTTCATTACCAAAAATACAACCATGTAAAATAGGATTTTTGGAAGAACTTACGCTATAATTATTTCAAAATTTCACATTTTTTATTTTAGCCCAAACCACCGGCGACTCAAGACCAAGGAGTGATGGCTAACTTGGGAGGAGATACCGGAAGGGAAGCAATAATACCACCGAAGAAGTTCTTCGACTGTTCAGGTAAACATCAATATATAAACATACCTAGCAACAAATTTTAATAATTTGAATAATATATAAATGCTTTCTTAAGTTCGTCAAAATATGAGCAAAAAACGATCGTATAAAAACGTGTTGCATATAATAATTATAGGTATACATACATTATATCTTCCGACTAACACAGAGTGTTTTATCTAAAAACCTTTTATTTCAAATGTTAAGTCATAAAAATATATACTTATATATATTTTGTTCTAATTACAGAATACATTTTCGGAGACGTGGGTCAGGTAAGTTATAATAATTATAATATTGATGTTGTTAATACCTATAGGATGTAGTGAGTAGGTACTTTGCAACGTTCCCTTTCTATGTACCTAGTCTAAGAGCCGACCTAACAACGACATTGACCCATCGACAAATTCTCATTCATCTGCTTTGTCAATGATATCTAGGTACATAATTATATTGGTGAAAAGTTAATTTTACTGCGAACAAGATGGTATCGGGCTGTCAGCGAAAAATCGGTTTAATAGTAGTTATGGATGCCGCATTTTCAATTTCAAATATGTAAGTAGGTATTCAATTTCCCATATATTATTACAAGAAAAATTTTGAGTATCTTTCGAGTCATGGTTTACTCTTACGATCCAATAGAGCGACTTCTAGTGATACCGACAGATACTCAAACGTATTATTAACTTGCTGACCCCAACAAAGCTTCCTATAAAAAGGACTCCGCCCTGTGGCACACCCGCCTTCAACTCCAGCCAGCCAAACGCAACACCATTCCGACACCGTATGCATTGAGTTTTATCTTTTAGGTATGACTCGAACTAGAAAATGCAGGATTTAGACACATTAATTCGCTTGAAAGAAGCAAGGAGTAGATCAAAATCCTCCTTAATCTCTGCCGATTCTTGGCTGTTATACAATATTATTGTGTTTGATACGAGCCTTGTTCCTGTGCTTAATTAGCATATGGATTTCGTCCGTTATCTATTGCACACCAGGATTATTTACTTTAATTTTACGAAGTGAAGCATATTTTTACAATAATTTCAGAATGTTTGCATTAAGAATGCCAACCTTCTCGTCAATGATATTGAGACATGCAATATCATTCTAACTCATTGCCTCAGCATCGGAAACAAGGACTTCAGTATTAATTCGACGAATGTTGCAAACCACGAATATTTTAGGTTTGAGTATGGGGACATACAGAATATTCCAGGAAATCGTGATACGAGAAACCAGGTACCTATAGGTAATAGTCCAAAATCACCACATCCTTTTGTGAAACAATCAGTGGCGTAGCTAGGGTCATCTGCGCCCGGGGACATGACACAAAGTCTGCGCCCCTTCTCGGAGCCCCCAAGAAAATTTTGAAATTTTACGGATTTTCGTTTTTTTTTTACATTTTCGAAGCATGAAGCATTATGAAGAATAATATTTGAACCCGATCTAATCTTTGTTAAAAAAAAAACGCCATCAGCAATCCTGCAATGTGGGTGTGTTATTTTGTTTATGAGTGGAATGGCGCCCCTTAATGCTCAATGGGGGCGCCAAAATCGTGTTTGTCAACTGGATTGTATTGAAGATATTTTTGGAGCTTCAAAATTCAATCTTGCAAACGTATTTAGGATACATTAGCTTACATCAAAATAAAATTAAAAAAAATAGTTTTAATACTCATTTTGGCGCCCCCTAATGTGGCGCCCGGGGACATATGTCCCCCCCCCCACCCCCCAGCTACGCCACTGGAAACAATTGTATGATTTTTAAGTGATTGAGAATTTTAAAGTGGGTGGGTTATAAAGGAAGAACATTTAGATAAGTGCATGAGAATTAGTTGGACGTGGAAGGATAATACACAACTCCACAAAGAACAGCGGAAAGCGAAAAATTCACTCTTAGAATAAAATACTCAGCATCACCAATACAGCGTGATGAGGACTGCAAGACGATCTAGATCGTCTAATCGATCTAAATCTAGATTTAGATTTATTTATTTTTATATTATATTGTTTGATAAAAAAATGTTTTCACTTGAGGACTCCATAGGTGAAGGTCACTGTTAGTTCGGTTCTTGGACCACAAGTATTTTCATTGAATTCAATAAATTAAGTACGGACAATATTGAGAGGACATTGGACAAAAACAGGATCTTTAAAAAAATTTCACACCTTTATAATCTTGGTATTTGTAAAAAAATATCCCACACTCACAGTAATAAAACTTAAAGCACAACTTGTTTACTTGTCGACCCATGACAACCACAACCTTTTTCCAGTGAGAGCTAGTATGTTCTCCAAACTCATTTTGAATTCCATAAATATTTCACAAGGTTTTTTTTAATACCTAATATTTTTTTTTTTTTTATCAAGGATAAACCAGCCCCCAAGAAATTGCCCTCCAGAGATGAATGTGGTGACAAGAAAGCTTCGACCAAAAGGCCGAGTACCGAGAAAGCGCCGTCCTCCCACTCAATTACTTCTAAGAGACGTAGTGTATCCAAATCTCACGAGAGTAATGGAAGGTTGTCAAAGCAATCTGAAAAAATAACATCTAAGCAGTCTGTTGGATCCAAAATACCATCTAGTAAGAAGATAAGTTCTGAAAAAACCTCTCTAAAGTCAGCCAGTGTCAAAAAAAGTGCATCTGAACAAGGTGTTCCAGAAGAAGCTATTTCAAAGCAGGCCAGTGGTGAGAAAGTATCTGTCAAAAGTCAAGAAAAAGTTGCTTCTAAACAGCCAAGTGTGTCCTCCAAGAGAGCAAGTGAAGGGAAAATCAGTTCTAAACAACCTAGTACTGAGAAAGTAACAGAAGACACTGGAGAAGCACCAATGGATGAAGGGGAACCAGAAGTCGCTGATAGTCAGCCAACAGAAGACGCACCTGCGGAGGAGCCTCCAATGGAAGAGCCTCCGGAAGAACCTGTCCCAGATGAATAGAATATTAATAAAATGATGCTTATGGTCAAATTTGTCTGTAAACTTGATTTCCCGTGTAAAAAATGTGCATATTCATGGTAAATTTAGATATTTGTTTTTATATTATTTAGACTGTACCTAAACATAAATAAATTTTTAAACTAATACCACAGAATTATATCTATACGTACAGGAGTAGTTAGAGATAAAAATCGATGTCTAAAACTGAACGCAAACATGAATTTTCAATAATTATTGCCCAAAAAACCTATGTGTCGGTAAGTTCTTTCTCTCGGAATAATATGTAGGTACATTGGATTTATTGGCAACAAACTCAACTCTTTTCGCAACGCATGTCTTTTACCATTCATGGTATGAACCAAATATGAATAGGTCCATGAATAGGTACCTACCTTATTCGAATGACGTCTTTTTTATCTTATGTGTGAAAATATATTATTCTTTTTATCTTATTAATCCAACTCTAAACTTATAAAAATATGAATGTGATTCTTGACCTTTTGAGCTTTAACATTACTAAAAAATACGTCTCCATTCAAGGTTGATTATGTTTCATTTCATGAACATAGAACCATTGACTTAAGGCCTGCCGCACACTGGCAACTTGAATCACCGGCAACTAAATAATATATAGTTTACCGACGAGTGAGTTGCCCGGCCCCGTGCACTGGCGACTTTACAGTTTCTCTTCAACTCAGTTCTTTAATGGATTTCATGGAAGCAGCTTTTGTTTGTGCACAAAAAAATAAGCGAAGGAAAAGGTTATGACTTAGAGTCCATCCAATAATTAGTATTATAGACTTCTCGATCGACTTAGATTGAGAAAACATCGCAATAAGTTCTAAAACTTTTTTAGAACGAGCATAGAAAGTTTTGATCTATTGGTGGCATATTCCTTCAGACGTGTATTAGGTATGTAATACTAGCCGCATCTCATTCAACAAAATATTTTTTCAATGTCAACCAACATTGCTTAATTACGAACTGCACTATAAAAATCAAATGAAAAAACAACCACCAGTATCTGAGTACGGCGCTTTACAAATTGTCCATATAATTATAATAAAATAACGGAGGCCAGAGTCGCATAATTCGTTTTGTTTATTCATGATTTGTTCATTGCCTTGTACATTTCGAGAAATGCAAATTTGTAAATTTGATGGAAAGATTAAGAAGTGAATGATAGATACGAAGTTAATGAAATACTGCATCATAAGATTCATAAGGTAGAAGGTAGTCATAAAAGATTTTTAAATTTAGAGGAAAGAAAAATAAAATACGACTGAGTGGAACACAGGATAATAAATTATAAATTTAATATTACTGCTAGGTATCTGCTATACCCCAACGGCATGTAGGGTAGCCAGCGGACAAGTAATAAGCGTGCAGATTGTCCTCTTCGAGCCAATAAAAAATAAGATATTCAAGATTCTTTCGTTTTTCCGTGGAGCACTTGGCAAAGAAGTGGTCTCCAGCTCTATTCCGTAAGTTTTCAGGTGTTCGAAAAATATTGACATTTGAACTTCTGAATGTCTTAATTTTTGTTGGCACAGCAGGGCTACTCTTGACACAATCTAAATACGATCTTTATCTAGTCTTGATCTTGATCATACGACGCACGAAGGGACTATGGTCAAAAACACCGCGCTACCACACGATCGGTATGCGGGTATTTTTGGCCAACAGTCACTTCGCGCGTCGTATGATCGTGTTTAGATTTTGTCAAGAGTACCTAACCCTACAGAAAGGACGACTTGCATGTTCGTTACATGCGGCTGGTATGCTGGCATTCCTGGTTATCCCACTTGTAGGGTACCTTTACTGTGATGGTGTGGTATAGTACATTCAGGATAGGTGGCATGCCTCGTCACCGAATTGTAGATGTAAATTATCGTACATGTGAAGTTTTGCGAACATTTGCCTTTTCCAAGACACTCTATAACTTATAGAAAATAGTAGGAGACTTATTCTTTACCGAGGACTTCCCGGATAAGCTATGCAATTATGAAAACAGATTGTCGATATAGATCTCTGAAGGCTCGTTTTTAGTATTTACTTATCATTATAGATCGGAGACAGTTTACATGAAAGTTACATAGGTACCTACCTCTGATGATTAGACATTGATCTACGTAGAATTAATAATGAATAATACGATCTCTACTTTAACAACATTTTAACAATTAACTACTTTGAGCGTCCGTCGGTAGAGGTACCTGGCGTCGAATATTTAAAAAATGCTGTGAATTGTAGGCTTTCAGCGTGACCAGATTTAGTAGTAGTTTCCTACTTTTTTGGTAGTTTTCGAGGTTTTGACAGGAGTGTTAAGTATTTTTTTAATTCTTTGGTACTTTTTGGTATTTTCATGAACTCAAAATAATAAAGTCGGTAATCGGCGGATAAAGTTAAGAAAAGTACCCGATACTTAATGATTCGAAAACAATAGTCGGAACAGTACCTTTTTTTACAATGTACCGGGTATTTGTACCGACTATTGTTACTTACCGGATACTTTCATTTTCATGCTAACTGAAATAAAGTCACTCGTTAAATTTTCTACCCCCCCCCCCCCTCTCCCGAATATTCAAAATGGTATAGGAATTTGAAATATTTCAAAAACTCAAAACTTTTCTTAAAGAATATTTTCTCACAGTACCTTTTTCTACAAGATATTGTTTCGTGTGTGTATGATAGCTGTAGTGCAAATGGGTTAAAAATGAATGTCGCGAAGACGAAAGTAATGGTGTTTGAAAGAGAGAGTGAAAGAACGGTATGTGAAATAAAGGTTGACGTTGAATGTTTAGAGCAAGTGAATGAGTATGTCTATTTGGGAAGTCTGTTTGCGAGGGATGGAAGATTTGATAAGGACATTGAAAGAAGAAAAGTCGCCGGTGCTAGAGTGAATGGTGCACTTCGACCCATTGTTAGCAATAGCAGTGTGTCGAACATGGCAAAAATGCTAGTGCACAATACCATTCTGGTACCGACACTTATGTATGCAAGCGAAACTTGGACGTGGTTGAAAAAGGATGAGAGTGGAATAAATGCTGTGGAGATGCGTTCACTGAGAAGAATGGTTGGTAAAACGTTGCGAGATAGAGTGAAGAATGAGGATATCAGGAGAATGAGCGGATGTGTGAGGAGTGTTGTGGACAGAATGCGTGTAAACAAGTTGAGATGGTTTGGACATGTTGAGCGATTGCAAGATGAAAGGATGACGAAGAGGATGTATTTATCTGAAAGAAGGGGTGTGAGGAAGCGCGAACGTCCAAGAACCACGTGGCTTGATCACGTGGACCAAATTCTTAAGGACGGACGCGTGCTGAGTAAGAGAAATCGGCGTGCATGTATGAGAAACTGGATGAATGTAGAGGAAGCGAAAAAAGTATGTAAGGATAGATCTATATGGCGTTCCGTTCTCTCTGCCTACCCCTCCTGGGACATGGCGTGAGGGTATAGTATAGTACCTTTTTCTACACATTTATTTATTTATCCGGGTATTTGTACCCACTACTGTTATCGAATCATTAAGTATCGGGTAATTTTCTCAAGTATCCGATACTTTATCTACCAATTACCGACTAAATTGTTTTGAGTTCATGAAAATACCCAAAACTACCAAATAAATTAAAACTACTAAACACCGTTGCCAATGCCTCAATAACTACCAAAAAAGTAGGAAACTACCAAATAATCTGGTCACGCTGGACTAAAAACTCTAAAAAGCCAACCAAAAAAAGAAGAAGAAGACAATCTGACATTTATCTTTTTATCTGTCATGCACTTGTCACTGTCAGTCATGTTTGGACAGTCTAACTTGGTCTCCTCGGTCTAATTTACTGAATAGTCTGGTGTTTGGCTTGTTCATTCATCTTCAGTAAAATAATTATATTGGAATTGATTTGCATTTTTTTATCTACAACTTTTATATTTACTTTTGTCTGGCTGTGGATTAAACGGTATTTTTTTTATTAACCCTTTGACTCACTTTGTATCACATTTGATACACGCGTTCTTAGTGGTGTAATATGAAAGTTAGAACAAATTTACCCAGATGCTCACCGTGTATCATTTCTACAAACCTTTATGAATGCTCAAATAGATGGTGTCTTGTATTTCGCGCCATTTCGCGACACTGTTGACATTTGTGTGACGAAAGACGGTTGTGTTAATGTGGCTTTGCGTATTTTTACATTTTTTTTCATAAAAAAGTCATTTGTCGTGATAAATGTTGATTTTGTACAATTAATATATGATTCTTTATGATAAATAATACCAAATTATTGCTTAAATAACAAACATTATTAGTCTGTGTGGTGGTTTGTGAAGGTGTATCAAATTTGATACAAAGTGACTACAAGGTTGTGAATAGGAAGGAATACATCAGACCAAGTAAGTAGTAAATACTTCATTATTTTCATTTGATGACATATGATTTTATATTTTATTTGAATTTTTATAATTTTTTAGCACAATGGCTCGACGGGGATTATCTGAAAAAGATTTTTTAGACCTTATAAATGATGATGATTTCGGGAATCAATCAGATATCGAAGGTTTGTCTGACGACGAAGAAGAAAAATGTGAAGTGCAGGTCGAGCAACAAAACGTTGAACTTCATGAAGAATTAGATGTTGAAACGCAAGATGCACCAAGCCGGTCGGTATTGCTATCGTACATCGAAAAACCAGAAAAAATTCATTGGGTAAAGCAACCTTTTGAACCAATGAAAACGGTTGAAGAAGTTGACGATGTTTTACCTCAGGAACCACTCTCGCCATTTCAATATTTCAGTAAGTTTATAGATGAAGACATTTTTGAACAATTTTGTAATAGAACAAATTTATATTTTTTTCAAGAACAAGGTAGAAACCTTAATGCCACTCTAGAAGAAATAAAGGCGCTGTTTGGAATGCACGTTGAAATGGGATCTATCAATCTTCCCAACAAGAGGTTGTATTGGAGCAAAGATAGGAGGTAAAGTCTTATTGCAGACGCAATGACTTATAATAGATTCAGCTCGCTTAGAAATAACCTTCACTGTGTAAATAATATGGAGGACAACCAGAGAAGTATTGACAAATTTTGGAAAGTGAGGCCAATTATGGATTCCTTTTTAAGGACCATTCAATCTCTGCAACCTGAAAAACGAGTTTGTGTTGACGAGCAGATGATACCCTTCAAGGGAAATTTGGTGGTAAAGCAATACATGAAAGGCAAGCCAAGCCCTTGGGGTATCAAGCTTTTTTTCTTGTGCGGCGATTCGGGTATGCCATACAACTTTATCGTTTATCAAGGAAAATCGACGGCGATACCGGAAGAATATTCTCATTTAGGACTTGCTGGATCTCTTGTTATCACCTTGACTGAAAAAACGTTGGAGCCATTTTCTAACACCCAATTGTTTTTTGATAATTTTTTTTCATCTCCGAGGCTTTTACAACATTTACTCGATTATGGTATCTATGCAACGGGAACAGTCAGGTATAATAGGATAGGTAAACCACCCATACCTAGCATAAAAGAGATGGCAAAAAAAGAACAAGGAACGATGGTCGGGTGCACCTCGAAAGATCAATCTTTGTGTCTTGTGCGATGGAATGATAATTCCATCGTCACTATGCTGTCCACCGCATATGACTGGGAAAAAAATCAAACTTTTGTGAGAAGGTGGGACAAAAAACAAAAATCTAAAATAGACGTACCCTGTCCTCGTCTAGTGTCAGAGTACAATAAGAGCATGGGGGGTGTTGATAAATTGGATTTCCTAATTGCTCTTTATCGCATCCCCATAAAGTCAAAAAAGTGGACCCTAAGAGTGATTTTTCATTTTGTGGATTTAGTGGTAGTTACATCTTGGTTACAGTATAAAAGGGACTGTGGCTCTGTTGGAATAAACCAACGTCAACAGTTGACACTTCTGCAGTTCAGGCTTTCTATTTCGGAATGTTTGGTAAAATGTTTGCGTAATCCCCTGGACGTCCCAACTCCAGGAAGACCAAGAAAAAGTGTCCAATATCAACCTCAATGTGATGTAAGGTTTGATGGAATGGGTCATTTCCCAGATTGGAGAAAGGATCGTCAGAGGTGTAAAAATCAGAAATGCGGCAAATTTTCATACGTAGTCTGTATAAAATGTAAGGTATCCTTGTGTATAAATAAGGACCGAAATTGTTTTATTGAGTATCATAAAAAATAAAGTTCTGTTTGAAAAAAAATTGTTTCATTTCACATTACTTTTTACAACATTTGGTCACTATGTATCAGATATGATACACCCTATATTTTTTTTATTGGCTATTGGATACAAAAAAAATGAAAACCATGATACCTTTTAACCTTATAGTAACTATAAAAAACATAATTCATAAGAAAATTCTCAAAGAAATTAATTAGTGATTCAAAGGGTTAAATAGTAATTGCTATAGGTACATACTCGTTTATTACATATGCAGTATATTAGAAGTTTTACCTATTGCAGATCGATATGACGTCGATGTTAGACCAGTACGAAGCTTCTCAGACGTCCAAAGTCAGCACACAGAATGTTATTGCCCCTCTTACTAATTCGGGTTATGTGACAATGAGTTTAGAAGATGACACCCCTATATTTTCCAAACAAAAAATGAATTTTAATCCATCAGACAGTATCACATATATTGCAGTAGCTAGCGATTACCTTGTGCTAGCCATGGCTAATAATAAACTCTTCAGAATTGATCTCAGAAGCCCAGATAAGACAGAAGGTATTTTTATCTGTTTGAATAAAAAAAAACATTTGTTTTATTTTAAAACTTGTTCAGTCTGGTTAATAAAAATTTCGATATCGATTTCAGAAATCACACTATCAAAGTTTTTGCAGAATAATTTGAAACTTGGTAGTATGTTCATGGATCCCTTAGGTAACCATCTTCTACTACCATTAGTGACTAAATCACAAGATTCATACCCAGATCTATTGTACTTGCACAGAAAATCATCCAAGTTGAAATATGTGAATAAATCTAAAAATTATGAAATCACAGAAGTAGGATGGAACTACGACAACAGATCGGAGGTGTACAGTAATGCTATACTACTGGGCACTTCCAAAGGACTTATTTTTGAAACTGATATAGGGTCAGATGGAGACAAAATGTTTCAATCGAGTATTGAACAATATTGGAAGCAGGTATTGTTCATTGACTTTGTATTGGTATAGACTAGTAGCACAATACTAATTTTCTCAGAAAACGTGTTCTAAAATTAATAATATTATTATCATGCTGTTTCACCCCTTAACATTAAGATACAATACTAATAGTCTATTTCTTATCTATACTTAAGTATTGCACAACCTAGATACCTGACAAATCCGTAAAAGAACCTCTACAAAAAAAAAACAATCAATGTCCTTCAAATGTGTTTGAATGCTAAATTTGATTGGTCACATTACCAACCCAACAGACACCTCATCCGCACAACCAACAGACTGTGCAAACTGTTTCTTTTGTATGAAACAGGAAAGGTGTCCCGATGCTTACGAATCAGCTTAGGCTGGTTTAAGTGCACTTTACCCATGGTACGTTCACCAATCCCACCAATTCTTGTTTCAAACTGTCATGTTCGACATCTGTTGAGCATACATGCAACTAACAGCAACCATCTTTGTGATTGTGTTCGAGGTTGTTGACAATCTATCGTTGATTGTCAACCTGTATATGTACCTATATATATATGAGATGAATGTTTTACTCCATTTCACTGCGTACAGTCTGGCAGAGACTTGGCTCTTGCCTTTGCATACGGGACGAGGCACGGCTTGTCACCAAAACATGCAGATTGGATTCGTCGAAAAGGTGTTGTGTTTCAACATTGTGATCATGTGTATCATCAGATAGATGTATATCTATATATATATATATATATGTGCTTTCTCTTAACCAAACAATGATTGCAGGTATTTGATGTTGGTAAAGGGGCACATACTCCAATAACTGGTATTGAATTTCGTTCAGTTCCGGATACAAACAAATATGTTATATTTGTGACAACACCAACGAGGCTATATAAATTTGTCGGCTCAACTAACGCCGATGAAAGGCCCCTCCTGCAACCTATTTTTAATGATTATTTGAACGTACCCGAATCTGGATTCCAAGAATTACCTTCATCTTTGAATTATTCAAAATTCCAATTTAATTATGACAAACAAATCAAACACTCCACCATGTTTGGATGGCTCACAGAGGAAGGCATTTTCAATGGAAAGGTAAATAATTGTATTCATTCTTCTACTCTGTCTTCCAAAAAATGAATTGCACATGCTTACCTATACCATCATGTATTGCAAATTCTTATTGGTAACTTCCTTGTATTAGTAATTGACAAATTAATGCAACTTAATTGTAAATCTATTCTAGGTGGATTTTCTTTCCCCTAATACAATTCTATCAACAGTTGTCAATGGAGATTTACTAAGCTACCCACCATTATTGAAGGTGTCAGTAGACATCAAGAAATATTTGCCTCCAGTATCATTTGTACTGACACAATTCCACACACTTATTTTATATGAAGATCATGTAAAAGCTTTATGTCTACTTAATGGTGAACTAGTATATGAAGATTATTATTCAGAGCCGTTTGGAAAACTCATAAATATTGTTAAAGATCCTGTAAAGGGAACAATATGGGCTATCACTAACAAAGCTGTATTTAGATATAAAGTGTTGAGAGAAGAAAGAAACGTATGGCAAATATATGCTGATAAGAATGAATTTGTTTTAGCAAAGAAATATTGTCATAATAACCCAGCAAGTGTGGATAAAATCAATGTAAAACATGCAGAATTATTGTTCAACAGAGGTGAGTATGAGAAGAGTGCTGAAATATTTGCCGAAACACAGTCTAATTTTGAATCTATATGTTTAAGATTTCTTCAAGATGAAAAACTGAACGCACTCATGATATTTTTAAAAAAGAAATTAGATGCCTCTAAAGATCAAGATCAAATACAAACTACATTGTTAGTTGTGTGGATAATTGAGTTATATCTTTCACAAATTAGTGAAGCCAAAATACTGGGAGACAAATCTGATGAGTATCAAAAACTTCAAAAAGAATTTGAATCATTTCTAGCTATTCCAAAAATCATTGAGTGTATGAAACGTAACAAATCTGTAATATATGATTTAATGTCATCTCATGGTGATAGTAAGAATTTAGTCAAACTTACCATCATCAACCAAGATTTTGAAAATGTAGTAAGGCAAAATATATATATGAAAGCTTACAATGAGGCACTTCAAGTTCTCAAGTCAGAACGAAAAAGAGAATTATTTTACCAGTTCACTCCAATACTGGTTCAAGAAATTCCCAAACAAACAGTTGCCGCATTAATTGATCAAGGAAAGAATTTAAATCCAATTAAGCTATTGCCAGCTCTCATATCCTGTGATGCAGATGATATACATGTAAGAGAGATGATAAGATATCTAGAGTTCTGTACACAAACAATGGGGTGCACTGATCAAGCCATTCACAATTACTTACTCTCACTGTATGCTGGTCACAATCAGACAACCCTAATGAGCTATTTAGCGTCTCAAGGCCAATCTATCTCCATGATTAATTATGATATTCATTATGCACTAAGGTGAGTAATATACCTACTATACTTGCTACTATTCATCAATTCATTTTTCTTGTATTACTTCACATAAAACATTAACCATTTTCTCCTTAAACACCTTAATGATTATTTTATAGGCTCTGCAGAGAGAAAAACCTAACTGAAGCTTGTGTTCAATTATCTTCATTACTTGGTTTATGGGAGTCAGCAGTTGTATTACTTCACATAAAACATTAACCATTTTCTCCTTAAACACCTTAATGATTATTTTATAGGCTCTGCAGAGAGAAAAACCTAACTGAAGCTTGTGTTCAATTATCTTCATTACTTGGTTTATGGGAGTCAGCAGTTGAACTGGCACTTACTGTTAACTTAGATTTGGCAAAAAATATTGCAGATATGCCAGAGGAAAACGAACTGAGAAAAAAACTATGGCTCAAAATAGGTATTGTTTATTAGTAATAATAATATTCGGATGATTTTTATAGCGCCGTTTTGTGGACATATCCACCTCAAGGGCGCATACCTATATATTTCCATTTTATTTGCTTAGATATTATTTATTCTTTGTGATTATCCCACTGTTTTGGATTCTAGCCCAATTTGTTATTAGTGGAAAAGAAGACATTGGACAGGCAATGGAATTCCTCCAACAATGTGATTTGATCAAAATAGAAGACATCCTTGGATTGTTCTCAGATTTTGTCACAATAGACCACTTCAGAGAACCTATTTGTAATTCTCTTCAGGTAGTCGAATATACCTTTTTGTTCTGATATACCTCTGATAATGTGTAGTGTTTTGTTTATTACAAGATTTTGTTTAAGGTCCTAGACTTCAGTGCGGAAGTTACTTGGCTATTAGGTAAACTATGTGGCGGAATTTTGATTGAGAATGTGTGAAAAATAACTAAGTGTGAGATATGGGATGCACAAGAAGCTTTTTTGAATGGTAGAGGGTGCACCGATAAAATTTCTATATGAATGATCGTAGAGAAGTGTTTGGGTAAACACCAGAAACTTTTCTGCACATTCGTGGACTTGGAGAAGCCATAATATCATGTGGACCGGGAAAGACTGTGGAGCACGCTGTCAGATTATGGGGTGAACTATAATAATATTGCAATATCTTAACTCTACATGGGGAGTTCCACTTGCGTGAGGGTATATAACACCCTCTCAGAATGGTTTACTCTCACTAAGGAAGTGAAGCAAGATTGTCTCATGTCTCCGTGACTGTTCAATCTATTCTTCGACTATTGCATGCGGCCTTTGAAAGAGATGGATATTTGTGGTGAACTGAATGGAAACAGGGTGATGTGTTTTGCAAGTGATTTGGTATTAATGATAGAGAGTAAAAGTGTCCAAGAACTATGTGGATTGATCACATCAAATTCTCAAGGACAGCCATATATTAGTATGAGAAATCAATGTGCATGCATGAGAAATTGTATGAATGTAAAAAAAGCATAAGAAGTATAGGTATAAGGAAAGATTTATATGATATTCCATTCTTTCTGAATACTCCACTTGATATATGGCATGAGAATATAGCAGTAGAAGTAGTGATTTAACAGTTTGTGTGTCATTATATTACAGGAGTATAATCAGCAAATTCTTGATTTACGGGAGGAAATGGAAGATGCTACTCGTTCCGCAGAGCAGGTATATGCTTATATTGATACTTAATTCCTTTTTCATATAATATATTACTATGTTAAATTTTATTATATATGGCACATTCTTTCTGTAAATCAATTCCTCATCAATACATGACAAAGGCATCATGATAAACACTGCATATCTGAAATCAGAAATTATGGTGTATATATCTTGTTGTACAAGTTTTTCTGCTTTTATTGTTCACTAGGTTCGTAATGAAATACAAACATTCCGTAATCGATGCACAATCATCAAAGTGGATGAAGTGTGCGTTTTATGTGAAATAACTCTTCTGCTGCGACCTTTCTACTTGTTTCCATGTGGTCACAAATTCCACTCTGACTGTTTACTTTCTGAACTTCAGCCATTATTAGGTATGTATTACAAATACATTATATGCCTACAAAACATTAATATTGTATCATTATGACCCATAGACACCATACTTCTTTTACCTGCTGTCCATGAAGTATGCAAATATCACTCCATGCAGGTT
Organism: Athripsodes cinereus; assembly: GCA_947579605.1. NCBI lineage: Eukaryota > Metazoa > Arthropoda > Insecta > Trichoptera > Leptoceridae > Athripsodes > Athripsodes cinereus. The sequence continues at coordinate 19,748,339 of OX388307.1, read as the reverse complement.
GCATAGTGTGTTAACAGGGTACAATTTATTATATCTGAAAATAAAAATGCTATCTCTTAACAAATCATTGTAATATTTTTTATTTAGGCCCAGCTAAGAAAAATAAGTTACAAGATCTCCAAAGACAGCTCAACACTTACAACTATAAAAGTGAAACGCATTCATGCCAAGAAGTTCACATACGTGCTGAAGTAGACAATATCCTGGCGTCAGAATGTCTTTTTTGTGGAGAACACATGATTCAAGCTATTGACACTCCATTCATATCGGATTTAGAATGGGAAAAAGTAATGAAAGAGTGGGAATAAAAATAATCTCCTACCACATACACCATGTATTCATTGTAAAGTAGGTACAATATTATTTGTGACTAACAGCCAGTTCCATAAATGGCCGGTTTCAATAACCTATCTATCCGTGACTGTCGATTGAAATGTATGATTTAAATTATAGAACACAATAGATTTCAATCGACAGTAGCGGATAGATAGATTATTGAAACCGGCCATAAGTCCGCTCTATCTATCTTTACCTTCACACTGTGTCCTAGATGGAGTAATACTCTTTTGAATAAATACACTCTTAGCCATCCCTCTCATTGTCCATTCGCTCCACATGTCCAAACCTTTTTTATGGAACCTGCTGTTACTGATCAAATTTTAAATTATTTTCTTATGAACTACATTCCAAATCTTATCTTCATATTATGTGTGCATTTATGCTAATTTCACACTATGAGATATGCTTTGAATACCAATTGTGATTATTCAAGTGAATAAATTAGCTGATACATTTGTACAAATGTTTCCACGCTGTGTGATTGAAATCTCTATGCACACAATAATTTGAGATGCAGATAGGAAAACAGTGGTATCGTGTTTCTTGAGAAAGTACAGAAAAGCTATGAAGAGGGCCTATTTTCAGCAGTGGAGAGAAGAAGGTTAACAGTAAATAATAAACATGGAAATTGATGATGGATAATAACTATATCCTCATTAGATACAATTTTGTTTCGAGTTGTGTATTGAACTTCCACGTGTAAACAATATAAGATTAATGATCAGGAAAACCACACAAGGGACATCAGAATATCCCGTATCAGAGGATTCCACAAAAAATTACATAGTAGGTATGTGTGGTAAATGTAACCATATAACATTATATATCACTTAATCAAATTTTTCTAAACACTGGAAGATATAATTATGTCCTTGTCCTCTTAGTTTCCATTGGTGATTTTTGTCTCATTTTGTGGACACAAAATATTGTATTACTCAGTTACTAGTCTATGACACTAGTTTTGTTGTTTGAAAATAGCTTAAGTATCAAGTATTATAAGTAATAGTAAACAATAGATTATGTTTTTAAGGTGTATATTTTATTTAAAAACATCAAACAACATTTGTAAAATTATAAAGTTTTAGATAATTGTTTAAACAAAATTGGTGTCGTTGATCAAGACAATATTTTATTTGCTTCACTAGTAAATTATATTACGCACATTTTTACCCTCACATAATGCTTGTGCCAATTTATTGTACAGTAAAAGAATTCTAATACTTGACCTGGTTTAACTTTTTTCTTAAAAACAAACCTACGAATAATTCTGCATTAACATATTTTTAAAGTATATATTATATACAAAATGTATAGATGCATCTATATTAATGTTATAGATTTTCTAAGATATTTTATAGCTTTGTAATTTGTTAAGAACAATAGTGAAACTTAAATAAATGGATGATCTAAATAATAGTTTTCATTTAGTCAAGCCCACATCCATGAATCGACTCACAATCAAAACTTATGATGAGACTATTGGAACTATCAACTAGCTGTATTTACTCATCACATGTAACAAAATCAAACATTTCTGTATTGTGTATATGTCGCAGGGATCAATTCATAAAAATGTTAAAATAACAACTCTGGGGTGTTCCCATGAAGTGTTTTGGTCCAATCCCTTAAATGTTTCTGTGAAAAGGTAAAAAAATTGCAGTTGTAGCTCTATTTTTTTAACATCTATTATTTTTTTAGAAAAACATAATTCAATAAATAAACCTACACATAAAATTAGAGACAATACACCACCAATATAGGTGCAAATGAATTGATGTCAAATAATAAGTTTTGTGCATGGAAATTAAATTCATAAATAGAAAAATGCATAAAAAAATAATATGAGTAAACTAACAAATCTGTCAATGAATTACATAAAAGACAAAATATCAATGATTTTATGAATGTATCAACAAACAATTAAATCAGTGAATGAAATAAACTAGAAATTGAAAAAATATGAATAAATTAATAAATATATTAATGACTAAAAGTATTATGATAAAGACAAACAAATCAAATTTATTAATTACATTCTCTAAAAATTTCATTAAACATATACTTTTTCTTTATATTAATGTCAGCTTAAGAATCTATTTCATTCATAAATTAGTTTCAAATAAATAATATCGTGTTTCTATGACTAGTTATATTTCCTACTTAATGCATGGATATTTATATTTCCACTAACGGCCAATTCCAAGAAAAACAAGTCTCTAATAAAGTGGCTGTGTGGGAAATCATCCCACAGAATTGTTACTTTAACATCTTCCAATATTATTTCTGTGTATGAAAGGAAACAGGAGATAAATGGAAAAACATTACTTCATAGGATGGGCAAAACAAACACGCATGGCGGTGTGAGTTCAGTTTTACATTGAAATATGGTATCCGACGAGCAAATACTGACTCATATTTTTTTCCACAACGCACATGTCCTCTTTATAGTGATTAATACATTAAACTTAATCTTTTTCCATTCGCACACAGATTCCTTCTTTTCACTAAAAGAGCTTAGATATTTGATCAAATCACTTACTTTCTTTAAAAAACCATCCCACAAAGTTATTTTGCCATCATCCATGAATTAATCATCCCCTTCATGGATTTGATCAAATCTTTTTCCTGCGGCATATACATATATTGTTGCATATACAAATATATTGATTTAGCAAAACAGCCCACACCTTTGAAAGTTACCTTGACTAGCATATAAAACTTTACAATATTCTTATGATATGACATATCCATTATGAATAGTAGATAATAAATAATAGTTTTATTCCTAGAATGTGTAGGTGTATGTGAGTATCTACCAATGTAGGTATGTATTACTGTACTAGACATATAAATATATTTATTACATATCTTGAGTCACATATTTGGAGCCAAACAGCAATACAAAATTCACAAGCAATAATAATTTAGTGGGAACTTAATATCACAGACCTCACAAATCCTCCCCTAGGAGCTATTAATGGCACTTACTTCTTCATTAACCATTCACAATAAATTTTAAAGCAATGCATATCAAATATTAGTGCAATTGTCAGCAGTATTGTGGAAATTCTAGTTCAATTAATAACATCATTAATTACAGACTTTAATTTAAATAAATACTTTTATTAACAAAAAACATTACATGCTGTACAAACACATTTAATTAAGTAGAAACATAAACAGTAGATAAACTTGATGTAGCATTACATTAAACATAACAACAAACACTACACTACCTATTGACTAGAAGTATTAGCATCTACTTCCATAGGCTTAGGTTCTTGTGGTATATTGTCACTTGGATCTCTTTCACTGGACACATTCATCGCGGACGTCTCTACATCCATATCAGTAGGATGGATACAATCATCGCTTTTGCCTGGTTCCTTTTGTTCGGCGTCCTTCTTGCAAGTTTCATTGCTCGCACTATCCTGTCCCATGTTACTGTCATCCAACTTCTTTTGTTGTAACTCTGCTTCTGCATTACTATCGGCACGTGCTTCTAGAACTGCTATACATTGCTGAATACATTTTATAGCCTCTTTTCGAGCCAGTCGAATATTTTCTTTTCCTTCAGTTTCAATATCATCAAGTTTAATGAGATTCCTCGTTAACATTTCATCTAAATATATATAATCTTTGTCTTTCTTGGATGTCCCTTTAAATGTTTCTACTCGAGACATTAGTTCCAACACATCTTTTTGAATCAATTGAATTTTTTCTATTGGGTCATTTGAAATATGGTGATGAGCAGGTTGATGAGGTTTCTGTTCTGGAGCATCGGTAATGTCTTTCTGCTGGTTCTGATCAGGCTGGGTAGGCTCTGGTTGAGATGGATGATTTGCTTGTTGCTGGGACGGATAATTAGCCTGAGCTTGTGGTGGGTGAGTTGTGTGAGATTGAGATGGCTGCTTTGGTTGTTGAGTAAACTTATGCTGTGATTGATCATTATTTTGGTTAAATATTTTAGGTCCGAACCCGCTCATATTTTTATTACTGAATCCTTTAAATGGAGAACCAAAAGCTCTACTGAAATGAGGAGTAGGATGGAAGCTCTGAGGTATTTCATGTTCCATAAAATAATCCTCCCTCGGAGGAGTTGGTCTTGATTCTGCAAAATTACTACAAGTATCTTTATGGGCATTAATTACTGGTTCATCTCTACCTTCAACAAAAATAGGAATATGTCGAACATTTGGTTGCTTATTGTTAGCAGAGGTGGCTGAAGACTCTTCATGGTGCTGATGAGGTGGTTCCTGTTGTTGTTGGGGGTTAACCATGTTCACACTTGCGCCTGCACCTAAACTAGAATGAGAGGAAACTCGACTATCCGGTGGAGCTGACATAGATCTTTGATTCCTGGCCGCTTCAGCATCCAAGTGTCCTAGCTCAGTTGCTGTCTTCTGTCCAAGATCTACAGTATTTCTGAGTTTGTACTGATTTAAGTTGGGATTCACCCCTGTGACGAGTCCTCCGTCTAATGTCTGTGTTCCTTTCTCCGAGGATTGCTGCCTTTCAAATTTAGGAGTTGCTTGACTACTCTGTTGAGTGGAACACTGTGGTTGAGTTTCAGCATCACCAGAATCAAAGTGTTGACTCCAATCTGCTGGAATGTGATGTCTGAATTCACTAGGAAAATCGTTTAAAAATATATCTCTCAATTGTCTACTTCGGCCTTCTGGTGCAAAATCTGGAAAAATAAATTCATTATTTTTCATTAATTGAGTGTTTTCAATCATTTCAAATATACAATCATCTGAAATCATAAGAAATCAACATAACAATCATTTGAAATATACCAGTGGACATATACCTGACTCAGCCCTATCCCTCGATCCTCTTCTTTTCCTAGATGTAACCCAAGCAGGTAACCTTCCAGCTAATTCTTCCACTAAATGGGGATGACTGGAAGCCAACTCTTCCCACGCACTTCTTTCTTCCGGTTCAGGTGAAGTTCTGAAACCACCCTACAACACAAGTCACGGCTTCAATTACACAAAATTACTTACATGTCTCGTGAATGAGTTCGCTAATTTTACAAAAGTATCATCAACAAACTAACTATCTGGCAATAAATATAGAGAGTGTAGAGTACATATGAAAAAATAAATGTAGCTGAAAAAGAATGTATGATGAGACAGAAAAGTCCGATAATCACAAGTCTTGTTGACCAGTGGCAGATACATATGGGGAGCGCGCGCCCCTCCCTTTCAGGGCCTACTGACGTGACTTTGAATGTGACTTGATTAATTTTTTATTACGATTTATTTATTATTGGAGCGAACGAAGATGGAGCGACCAAATTAAGGAGGCCACACAGAGCTCACTTCACGGGGCCTTACACATGGCAGAGGATCGCTCAACATGGAGACAGATGGTCTACAGAACGAGGCATGATGGTCACGATCCTCAGGATTGAGGGACCGACAGAAATGATGAAAATGAAATGAAATGATGATGAATGATTTATTATTATTATTATTACGTAAAGGTAGCTCAAGATATGTTTAACGCCCCCCCCCCTTGGGTTTTTTCTGAATCCGCCACTGGTCTCGACAAATTTTCAAGGATGAATGACCATGATAAAAAATTAAATATCTACCACCGAAACCACGAATGGTAGAATTTATAAACCTAATGAATTTTGTCAGTCATTTTTTTGTTTTGATTTCGTCTTAGTTCTGTCTAATCCGCATGAAAATGACATAAATATATTAGCTACTACAGTGAATTACTGGGAATCATCTGTCCCTTTCTGTTTGTAGTTGTTTGTCTTTACAATCTTAAAGATAAATAAGCGTGTCTTCCAGAATGCAACACATGCCTTAAAATAAATAAATAATCTTAAAAATTATATACTTTACTAGTATATTACATCATTATTTAAGATTCCCTGTCCTTAGAAAGATGTGAGATAAATAAGTATTCACACTCTATATGGTAACTATTACGATAAATAATTAGGAATCATTTGTCCCTTGTTAATTTCATTTTTAAGTCTCATTGTTATTGCTATTTTTCTTACATGTAAAATACTTATTGTTGTGTATACTTGTATTAATGAATACAGCTTATTTGAAAATATTCAATATTTCAAAAAAAAATGTGTGATGCAATAAATAAAATACAAATTATTTGTAGTTTGGTTGGTTGGATAGGTACGAGAGTTAGAATGGAAGTAAATTAACCTTTATTTACCACTGTATACAAAATATTGTAATATTGTGCCCTCCATAAACCAAAAAATACTGATTGATGGGCGGAATGTAGATCGCTAAAAATGATCATAATTTTTTTTTTTTAAATACCCCTACTAAAAGTTGCATAGCTGAAAATCTCACAACCATCCTGCAGCTACTATTACTACTACTACTATACCATCACGGCATATCCCACAAGTGGGGTAGCCAGCAGACCAGCTGCATGTAAAAAACATGCAAGCTGTCCTCTTCGTGCCAATATAAAATCAAGACATTCAGGATGGGTGGCAAACCTCATCGCTGAATTTCAGATGTAAAATATCTTAATTTTTTCGAACACCTGCCTTTTACAGGACACTCGAAAACTTACAGAGAAGAGTGGGAGACCAATTCTTTACCGGGTGCTCCACGGGATATGACGGAAGCTACAACATTAATAAATTATGAAATGGTATTCTGATAGTTACGTGTGTACAAATCATGACATCATCACACCCCTCAAAGGAGAGTAATTATAATGAATGAGATCAATATGGATGAATCATTTTTCAAACATCCAGGTACCCACATTTAATCAGTGACGTTATGAATATTCGACAAACAATAATGTCTGCAAAGAAACAATATATTTTCATGTGCAAAATAAAAAACTTGGAACTTTGGTATCTTTATTTATTGTCGGTGTGCATGCCCACTTCACTTTCACAAAGAGGTATAATGAACAGAAAAAATATATTACTGACTTCTTGCTTAATTTATGGCAAAGCACCCTAAAATGGTGAATTATGATCGCTATTGAGTTGGAAAAATAATAATATTATATACCATTTATGAATATGAACAACTAATATAGATATTTAGATGCCTGGATCTTAAAATTCCTAACATCATTAAAAACTTAAACCTACATAGTATAAAACATGTAAAACTTATTTATCTATCCATATGTGTGTAGTGTGGAGACACTAGAATATAACAAGTTATATAGCACTACCTACATACTACATCAACTTGAGCAACAACAAAAAAGGAAAACATTACCTTTTTAGGAAATACAAGAAATACTTATACCTACAAGGCGCACAGCTATGACATGTACATTGTAGAATATGATACACAATAGTTATATTATTATACCTACCTAATAAATATTATAATAGACATGGTGCGAAAATCCTAAGTCACATAGAAAATAATAAAAAGTGAAAGTGTTCAATAATAGTGGAACTTCAAAGGCTATTAGATACACCCCCACATATAAATATGCACAGCAAAACTAGTAAACATATAATCTGAATGTAAAAAAGAGATTTTCAACCTTTATTTAACAGCAAAATATTTTTTTTTTAAAAATCCTCGCCTAGTATGCACCCTTATGTGGTGTTCTCACTTTGGCGAATATCGCCAGGGCACCAAAATATCGCCAGCCATTTGAACCGTGTGAACAAAATGACAGCTAGTCTGAAGCGATAAAAATCAGTAGAAACGATATCGTCTCAAGTTGACCACCTTCCAACTTTACTCGGCCGATTGAACGATTTGCGCATGCGCAGATATGCGCTGTGTTCGTATCTATGGTAAAAGCTTTATAACCTATAAATTTTATAATGTTTCCCGCTTCGTGACAGCTGTTATCTTTTTTGTTGGTTTGTGGCGTTTGTTTCCTTAATTAAAAGGCGCTTTATAACCTCTACTATAACATTTTCGACTAAAAATAAACACTTCGCGATCTCCATCTCGACGTCCGCCATTTTGAAAACAGTGTCAAAATCAAAGCGCATCTGACAGATCGTTTCTAAATCGGTGGACTGTGTGAACAGAGCCCGTAGACAATTTGTACTTGGCGATCGCCTACAAACGAATTTTCGTCAATAACTGCAACAATAACGCATAATTATACGGTACGTGTAGGTAGATTGTCGAAAAGTTCGCCAGTAGACGATCGCTAAGTACAAATTGTCTACGGGCTCAGGTGTGACGATCAATGGGCGTAAGGCGAATTTGGTTTTTTCGCCTGACGTTATATTTTAAAATTCGCCTGGCGATATTCGCCAAATGTGAACACCCCATTAGTTGGGTAGCCAGAGTCATAAGATCAGATAAATCTCTCCTCCCTCCTTACAGTTTCTCAAAACCCATACAATTTTTTTTGCTCTAAAAGTTGAAAATATATAAGTACCATTATATAAAGTTACATTAGTGACTGAAGTATTGGTCTCCCACTCGTTTCCGTAATTTTTCGAGTGCCCTGTAAAAGGCACGTGTTCGAAAATAAATATATTTTACATCTTAATTTCATTTCAGTGATGAGGTTTGCCACTCATCTAGCATATCTTAATTTTTGTTGGCACAGAAAGGACGGCTTGCATGTTTATTACATGCAGCCGGTCTGCTGGCTACCCCACTTGTGTTATAGTAATAATGTCGTTTCTTACTTGAAATTTAGGCACGTCATTTACTAGTACAGAAGACTCCATCTCACTAGGAATAAGTCTCATAATTAACAAAAACACCTGATACACTATTCCTATTTGCCGGTAAACTCGATGTTCACAAAAAAACACTCAATATGATATGATAAATTTTATTCCCAACATAAATTAAATATTTCAAATGACAACTTTTACAATGAACACCGACGAATGTTGTGAATGATTACCGCTCCCTTGTCTCACCTTAACTGAGATAGACCGGCGGTAACCGACACATTATATAAAACATGGAGTAATAATACCTATATTGCATAGTAGGTATAGGTACCTATACCTACTATGCAATATAGTATTACGTACATGTATAATACTTACACAGTTACACACGAAAGCTCTACTACACTCCGGAGTTCGGAGTAAATAGATAGATGTACAAGTTTTCTGGCACAAACACTAATACACAGGAAAATTCTACTACATTCTACATTAAAACTATAATATGTAAGTGTGTGTGTGTGTGTGTAATTGCTACACGTCACTGTAAATGAACACAGCGCATTTGTATGTGTAGAAAAGTAATATAAAGATGCTATATACGTATACAGCCAAGAAAATTCTCACATGTTGTGGAACATTCGAGAACATTGTGGTACATTAAGAGAAGAAAATCTCGCAAGACATCGTTAATAGCACATCACTACAATAATACAATATGTCATAATTATCATTATACTATGTGTGTAGGTATTCAACTAAATTATGTGTAGGCTATTAAAAGTAAATATTCCAAATATAATACCTAAAGTATACCTATTTATTATTGTTATTTATGTACCTACTAGTGATTCCCAAGTACCCGATAATTTATCTACCAATTACCGACTGAGTACAAAAACTACCAAAAACCACTAAAAAAACTACCAAAACTACTAAAAACTACCAAAGAAATAAAAACTACTAAACATTCTTGCCAATGCCTCAAAAACTACCAGAAAAGTAGGAAACTACCAAATCTGGTCACACTGGTAACAAATGTGTGATTTTGGATATTCGCGAATGCGAATGCGAATATTTGTTGCCGATATTCGCGAATGCGAATGCGAATAGCGAATATTGACTTGCTTAAATTTCTACAATTGCTCAAACATTAAAATTTCTACCCCCCGTCGCCGAATTTTCAAAATAGTATAAGAATTTAAAATATTTCAAAACTCCTCGGTTTTCTTAAAGAATATTTTCTTGTAGTACCTTTTTCTACAATGTACCGGGTAAGTATCTGGTCTTTTTATTTAGTTATTTATTTTGAGGTGCACAACAAATATTTGATACATATTATCAATTTAATCAGCAAAAATCACACGAATAATCAAACATCCAAACCATGCACACAACATCAATAGATACATTAATTTGATCTCATACAGACATCTCACAAACAAACTCTCATATCTAGATTTAACATTCTCACCATTATATTTATTCAATTATAAAAATCCTTAAGTATATACACATATTAAAAAACATAATTATACAAAATTATTGAAACTTTTTTTTTTTCACCCTTATAAAGAAAAACAAAAATAAAATTAAAATACGAAACAAACGAACACATTCCGACACTCAACCCACCCAAGGAATAGCACCCGAACCGAAAAGAAGACTCCCAATCTGCTTTTTGAATTTATAACTTGTGGTCACAACTAGCTTACATTGTGAAAAGTTCTTGTTATAAATGTCACACATTCTATATATTCGTTTTCTAGAGCCTGCAATGGTATAAGTTTTTCGGAGATAAAAAGGAAAGCAAGATCTAGTCTGAGTAGGCAATCTAAAGCTGAATTTACTCAAGATATACACACTTTTCTAAGATTACAGACATCAATCATAGTTCTCCTTGATTCTAATTTGGTTAGAGTTTCAAGTCTGTTGATGTTGGGCAATCTTTTTTTCATTAGTCGAACAAAACGTGTTTGAATTCTCTCGACCTCTCTACGTATTTTTTATAATGAGGATTCCATATGGTCGAACAATATTCAAGTTTACAACGAATTAGCGACATATAAAAAAAACAAAGAAGATTCACAGGATTTGAAAGATATAGTAGTTCTCAAAATAAAACACAGTATTTTATTACTTTCTTCAGAGATCTTATCCACGTGGTTATCAAAATGAAGTTTGGAGTCAAGTATGACACCCAAGTCTATGATTTTATTAACCTCCAACAAACTATAGTCATTAATTCTGTAGGTGTACTCAATCTTTAGAATTTTTCAAATGTTTCGTGATTAACACTGTGGAATTCCATACTTATTATTAATTTAAAATAAAAGAAACCTTGTACTTTCCACTAGAATAAATTTAATCAGTTAAAACGTTTTCGGAACTACTTGTTCCATCATCAGTAACAATACTAAACATAAATTATTTTCAAGGACAGTCAATGTTGGGGTAAAGGTGAAGGAGTGGTGGGCGGGGGCAGGGGTGGAGTATAAAGAAGCATAGACAAGAGTGGAGATGATATGGGTGGAATTTGGATATTTATAATGTTTTCATTATTTATTGTTACTGATGATGGAACAAGTAGTTCCGAAAACGTTTTAACTGATTAAAGTTATTCTAGTGGAAAGTAAAAGGTTTCTTTTATTTTAAATTAATAATCAATCTTTAGTTTATTTTTGGTAAATGTAATTGAATAACATTTCTCAAGGCTTAAAAATAGACGATTTTCTATGCAATAATCGTGTAATCTATTCAAATCATCGTTAAGTAATTCACAATCATGTGATGATCGAATATGACGGAAAATCTTCAGATCGTCCGCAAACAAGAGAAATTCCGAGTGTCTGAAACAGTTGCCAATATCGTTTATGAATACTGTATAGTGAACAACAAATAACCTAAAACAGAGCCCTGTTGAACGCCAGAAGTAATACTAATGCTTTCAGATGAGAATCCATTAAGTTTGACAGTCATAAGTCTATTAGAAATATACGATTCGATCCATCTCAAAAAGTTTCCATGTATACCATGAGTATACAACTTTCTTATTAGTACCTATACGATGATCAACCTTATCGAATAATGCCTTTTGAAAATCAGTATATCAACCTGTACACGATTGTCCAATGCAGAAAATAGATAGTCAGTAGATGATATAAGGTTTGTTACCGTCGATTCACCAACCATGAACCCATGCTGTTCAATCAAAAGATAAGGCTTTAGGAAAAACATCACTTGCTCATGAACAGTAGTTTCAAAAATTTTAGAGATGGATGGCAATATTAATATAGACCTATAATTTCTTGCGTCAGATTTATTTCCTGATTTATAAAAAGGAGTCAAGTTAGCTGATTTCCATTTACTTGGAAAACATCCTTCCTCAATACTTTTTTGAATATCATGTGTAAAGGCGTAGTAAGGTGAGTGGCACATCTTTTTTAAAAAAAAATTGGGGCAATACCATCAGGGCCCACTACCTTTGTCTCATCCACATTGGTTAAAAGTTTGTAAATTTCGGACTTGCGAATTTTAATCGTAGTAAGATTTGTATTTATGCATATGGGTTGCAAATTATCTGCAGTACAATCAGGTAAATCGTTGAATGTAAATACTGAGTCAAAAAATTTGGAAAATAAATTTGCTATACCCTCTGGTTCATTACAAGTCTGATTACCATTATTCATGCTTTTTGGTTAACCTGTGGAGGGTTTCAAAGAATTTACATACGAAAAGAAAGACTTTCGATTTTGTTAACATAAAATTTAAAATCATTGGCTTGAGCACTCAATTGCGAAAACAAACTGCGATCAAAATAATTATTGTATTTTTCCATTTGTAACAAGCTTTAGTTTTTTTTTCTGAATAAATCTATAGGTTTAGAAAAAAACCACTTAGGAAATCTTCTAAATGATGCTTTTTTGATAGGTGTGTGTTTCTCAAAAGTATTCAATATAAATCTATAAAACAAATTAACCATCTCATCAACAGGCCCATCACCCAAAACCTCACTCCAATCAACGTATTGGAGCTCAAAGTTGATTTCGGAGAAATTGGATTCAAAATAATTCAACTTTGGTAGCTCATTATAAGACAAATCATCAACATCAAACAACTGGAACTGTATTAGAAGTGAGGGATGGTGCGAATCCTCACTAACTAATGGAGAATCACACCTAACAACTGAACATGGAATGGAAGACAAGACTAAATCTAAAATTACTCCACTGTCATTTGGAATACCATTATATTGAAAAAGATTGAGAAAGGAAATAGACTCAATCAAAAGTTGAAGTATGCGGGGCCCGAATAAGCATTTGGAACGAAGGATGAAACATTGTCGGTTCCTTCAGCCCATTGAATTGATGGAACATTAAAGTCACCAATGAGGCAAACATTGGTCTTGTGATTGAGGCCAATATAACGCTCAAATAAGTTACTGAAAAATATATTATAAGCCTCAAATGGCGTAGAAGGAGGTATATATACTACACCAAGTAGTAGAGAGGACTGTTTTTAAGATTGATGGGGCATCCCTATATATTTAATTCGTGACATTTCGTACAAGCATGTGACCACATTGTTATTAAATTTAAATTATAAATCATTGAAACTGTCAAAAAATAGAGCAAATATGTATGTCATAAATTCGGCCAGGAAGCAGCCCACAGAACAAGGAAAAATACCGGAACGCGAACGCATTGGATGAAACAATTTGTAAATACAAAAATAAAAATAAGGGTGAATAATAAAGTACAAGAAAAAAGTAAAATATAAAAATAAACGTGTTAAAATAAAACAAAAAATAAGAAAATATAAATATGAAGATTAAATAACTTTGGAAAGATCTTCTTCTGTTCTGATAAGAATGACAGGGCTTTGAGCCTCTTTGCGCGTATATATCTTCGAGTTTTTCACCCAAGTAAATTGAAAATGTCTCTCTTTCGCTGTGGATCTCGCCAGTTTGTATAAATATTTCAGTCTTGGAGTTAGATGTTCTTGCACATAGATATTTCTTTTTGAATCTGAAATACCTAAATCTTGAGTCGTTAAGCCACACTTCAGTTTCGAAGCTTTTAAAAAAGCGTCACAAACATTCTTGCTGTAGAATTTAACAACAATATTCTTCGGATATTTATTTGATTCGTTCATGTGCGCTACTCTATGAACGGATGCAATCTCTTCTGTTGTTATTGGTACACTATCTTCTCAGACAAAGTTGACACGAGGGCTATGAGATTTTCATTTTTCTTCTGTTATATTTTATTTATTTATTTTATTCTTCACTGTACATTGTTTACAATAATACAAATTAACATAGAAAATATCATTTATACAATTCAATGTACAGAGGGCGAGTGTTTTTATGGTTCAATATTACATTTTCTTGATTGGTTGGATCTCGGTGACATCAATACGAGAAGAAATATTCTCATAGTCACTCTGTAGTGAGTCAAATTTAGCAGTTAGAGCAAACCTAATTACCGATACTTTATTACCAAAATAATATTCGCAAAACATTCGCATATTTTTTTGCGAATGCGAATACTTTGAAATATGCGAATGCGAATATTCGTTACATCACTAGTACCTACTAACTAGTATAGATTGCGCGGTCGACATTCAGTTAGTCATGGACCTAAATAGAGTAATGGACAGACACTTTGGTAAATATTTTGTAGCTGCGCGGGGAGGGGAACGGCGGGCATTTTGTATGAAACAAATTTTGTTCGGTACATCGCATTTGGGCTGCGTTCAGACAGTCACCGAGTGACGACGCATATTTTGAAAGTACCTATACAATACCAGTACGCATTCATAGTGTTCTTGCACTGTATGTTTTCAAAATGTGTAACAAAATATAGTCTCAGAAAATATACTCGATTTCTGCGTAATTGTCATGTATACTTTCTGACGCTGATTCAGTGAATTTGTTTGGATAGATTTAGGATATAAACTTGTAACAAGTATTTGTGAAGTATACAAGCTCAGAAAGTTAGATAATGGCATAATTAAAAAAAAAGTATAAAGCAATAAGTTATAAACTAATCAAGTAGTTATTACTTTAACTGTTAATTTAAAGATACCTATTAAAATAATTTATTCCTTCGTTAGAGACAAAAATATTTTTATCATTTAAAAGAAACACAAAAGAACTTGAATGCTACTATAAAAAGGCGCCAGTCAAATAATAATAAAAATATTTATTTATTTAAATATATATATAGTTTACGTCAAATTGAAGAATGGATCAAGAATGTTATTGAGAATTCAGAGGAAATCTGGTTCATCAGAGCTCTGACTGAGGCTGTGTATAAATATGTACTAGTTCCAACAGAAAATGCAAAACCGAGATTTGACGATGTTCAAGCCAAACAGCGATTAAACACATACAACCCACTTTTAGTCACATTCATCGGAGACAAACACAATCCTGAATTAGAATTGAATTGTCTCTATGCAATTCAGCGTTTAATACACAAACTTGAACATCCAATGAGTAAGTATGAGAATGATTTAAAAACTAACAAAAAAGAATTCCAGCATACATTGATTTTTCTATACAATAGGGTGCCAGAAATTGGTTTTCATCTCTTGCTCAGAAGTGTTATGTTAATCACAACACACTCCGCTTTGAAGTGAGAGTTTGTGGGTTTTATACATAATGTTTCTGTTTACTTTTTGGAATTGAAATGTGAATAATTTATCTATAATGGTTTGAATTTAAAGAAGATATTTTAGTTATTTCATCGACAATATTGACATGAATTTCAGTTTTTTATATGCATGATACAATAATTGTTGAATATTTTTTACTTCATTTCATATTTATTACATTCAATAAATATGGCAAGAATATTTAAACTTTCAATCAATTACCTTATTGGTAGAAAATAAATTGAAGATAGCACACAATATGTGGAGCACCCGGTAAAGAATTGGTCTCCCACTCTTCTCCTTAAGTTTTCGAGTGTCCTGTAAAAGGCAGGTATTCGAAAAAATTAAGACATTGTACATCTTAAATTCAGCGATGAGGTTTGTCACCCATCCTGAATATCTTGATTTTATATTGGCACGAAGAGGACAGCTTGAATGTTTCTTACATGCAGCTGGTCTGCTGGTTACCCCACTTGTGGGATATGCCGTGATGGTATAGTAGTAGTAGTAGTATAGTTTACGTCTTTTACACGTTGACAAATTTAAGAAATTATAACAACAAGTAAATCCAAAATAACAAAAATAATTTTAAAAGTTATAAAAACAATATAAAATAATAATAAAAACAAGACGTAACAAATAATGGCGCCATTACGATGACATTTGGGTCATAAAAACGCTCTAAGTTATTCACGATTATCCGGGTTTATATTCACCACTCACTGCAACTTCATGGTCGTTCAGGTAGCTCGACATCGAGTGACATTTATGTTCCCGTGAACCAACCCTTGTATGTTTAGTTGTTTTAAAAATGTATCAAGTTTTTGCACATCAGTTGAATTTTTCATATCGGGTTTTGTTTTTATATCTAGAAGAATAGGACTTATGATTAACATGGTGATGTGCGCTATAAATGGTTGTGGTTATAAATCCAATCCAACTTTCGCAGGAAACAGGATTGTCATATTTTCGGTAAGTTGTTTTGTATTGTAGTTTTTATCTTAATATATATTGCGATTTTAAAGTCGTTTATATTATAATTCGTATACTTATAAATGATCATAATAATGTTATAAACGTTCTATGTAATTATCTGTCCTTATTCTCCTATATGTACACATGTAACTTGTTTTCCATTCTGTCATCTGACAATACAAAGAACCTACAATCTGATGTTTGGTTTTTTTACCCGTTAGAATGAAATGTTTCATGCATACAAATCTGATCAGGTTAATGATATTATAGCATGTTTATAAACAAAATCATTTTTTGTAGTTTTCCAAAGGATCCAGAAAGGAGAAACTGGACATTATCCAATATTTGACACCAAGTAAACATAGTGTTTTGTGTTCAAAAACATCTCGTTTTTCTGCGAGGTTGGAGAAAAACGTCATTCTTACAAAATATCCTGGGTTTCCCACTCAGTTGCAAGTTAGTATGTTTTATATTATTCATTTAGATATATCTAATCTTTACTCCGTAACACAGCTTCTCTTGTGCTTAGAGATAGAGAATGTATGTAGAGATGACATAAAGCCACACATTGATCATCATAGATACGCTGTGAAATAACATGCACCTGTCCTTGCAAACCTGGACCCTGTCATCTTGGAGTTATTTATCTCTAATTACATAATACATGTGTAAAATAATAACTCTTGCCACACTCACAATACAACCTGCATAGCAAAATATTTTCAAGAGTTTTGTGAAGCTATTCTAAATAATATTATGTACATTATTATAAAATTGTGTAGAATTAATTTAAAATGTTGGTTGATTTATGTCGCTCAGTGTGGATTACTATTGTGGATCAGCGTATACAAGTACTTATATGGTATTTTTTTATGTTTCAGAGAAAGATCGCAGAATATTGTCTGCAATTGAGAGTACCTACAACATCAGCAATTGAGAGTTTGGTGCCAGTAGCTGAATATTCAATACCTCCAGTTGACAATATAATACCAACAGTTGACAGGATAGATGTGAGTTCGTACATCAATCCACCTGTGCAACATGTCTTCAACCTACCATAGCATACATCCAGTCACTCAACAAGTTAGTGCTCTTCAGAGGGCTTTGAGTTTGTTGTATGTTAATTACAATGCATTTTGTTATTATTATAAATCACTCAGTTTCTCCTGTTTATTTTTATATATTCAATAAAACTATCAAAATTTGTTTTTATTTCTAGCTATAATTTCTGTACATTTTTTTTATATTTTCCTTCAATTGTCATTCATTCTCTCCATATTGTGTGTATATGAAAACAATGTTTAAAAATAAATACTGAATGATTTTGAAACGAATTACTCAATTTTATTAACTCATCCTATTCCCTATTACATCAAATATATGAAAACATTAAGTTATGTGGCATTGTAATTATTTTAAGAAGTAAATATAATGTTTTCTGATACTGTGTGAATAATCTCCATACATTGCCCATACAAATGTTAAATAAAGTGTTTCATACAAAATGGCCACCGTCGATTTCCCTTCCTCACTTTTTGGCTTCGCTGTCATTCATACAAATTACTATAAACGTTCCATCCCCTACCTATATACATCCATGCAGTTAGTAGTGCGTAGTGCCTAAGATATATAATATGCAAATTTAATTCAGCAGACAAGTTTAGTAGATACGCGTTGCAAGTACCGAGGTACTTACTGAATACTCGATTATAATAATCATAATAACCCGGCATTTCAATATGCCCTTACAGTCATCCAACATTTTCTGTATCGCTGCTTAGGGTGACCTTAATTCAGAGGTCATCCTAACTCAATTAATATTTTCCAATAATAAAATACAATCTAACACAACTTTTTGCAATTGCATTAAAACATCGAAGATATAGGTACAATAAATAGGTAGCACACACATTAACATTTAGGTACATACATATTGACACAATACTATGTAGGTATATTACATGTACTCCTAATGGGGTAGACATAATTTCTACTGATCCGAGTAAAGTGTAATCAGGTGCGAACCTCATTCCATTTATGAGAATCTTGATAACGAGTGGGTGACCGTCCGTGAAACGTCACACTATCACGTACATGGATCTGTTATATTATATTCCAAGTTATTTGGTTTTCGTATAATCTGGAATTATCAAACCTTGTTTATATATGAAATAGTTATGGTTCAATCGCAAGATATGAGTATTAGGTGTTCCCACGCTTATGAATCGGCTAAGGCTGGCTAGGCCCTTTTTACTATGGCAACGTTTACTGATTACACCTATCTCTCTTATGCTTTTCTCATTTTAATCATTTTTCAGAGTGTGTGACTGCACTAATCGCCGTACACTGACTTCGTCCAGCCAAACGCACCACCTGTTAAGTATCTAACCTCTATGTTAGAGTCAAGTGGCCTAACCATTAGACGACAGAGGCGTATGGGTAGTCTCAGAGAGGAGTTTTAGCGTCGCGGGACCTGCCTGGAACCGATTACCAGCGGACGTTACTGTTCAGGAGAAGTCACGCCACCCTTGAAATGGTCATAGATCATTAAATGGCGCCAAATACCAATATAATTCCATACAAGTAAGTGAGTATGTATATTTGGGAAGTATGTTTACGAGGGATGGAAGATGCGATAGGGACATTGAAAGAAGGAAAGTGGCCGGTGCTAGAGTAAACGGTGCACTTCGACCCATTGTCAGCAATGGCAATGTGTCGAACATGGCTAAAATGCTGGTGCACAATACCATTCTGGTACCGTCACTTACGTATGCAAGCGAGACATGGACGTGGTTGAAGAAGGACGAAAGTGGAATAAATGCAGTAGAGATGCGATCGTTGAGAAGAATGGTTGGTAAAACGCTGCGTGATAGAGTGAAGAATGCTGATATTAGAAGAATGAGCGGATGCAAGAAGAGTGTTGTGGACAGAATGCGCGTGAATAAACTACGGTGGTTTGGGCATGTTGAACGAATGAACGAGGTAAGAATGACAAAGAGGATATACTTATCTGAAAGAAAGGGTGTGAGGAAACGCGGGCGTCCGAGAACCACGTGGCTTGATCACGTGGATCAAATTCTCAAGGACGGCCGCGTGTTGAGTAAGAGGAACCGACGTGCGTGTATGAGAAACTGTATGAATGTGGAGGAAGCGAAGGAAGTGTGTAAAGATAGATCTGTTTGGCGTTCCGTTCTCTCTGCCTACCCCGCTTGGGACACGGCGTGAGGGTATAGTATAGTATAGTAGTACTATAATTATTATTGAGTATTGAAATAAGACTACAACTAGCAGAATAAACAAAACAATACGAAAAACCTCCAGACCAGAAAAGTAAGCAATACAAAAAAGCTAAGATAATTTTAAGAACAATGTATTACACCTGCATTTGAGGTCAGACAAAGTTATGTTTTTGAGAGAAAGCTCTCAAAAAGTTTGAAAGCATTTTTAGTCTTGATGGACTTCAGTCCATCTGACAATGCATTGTTTAATTGCATACCCTCAAAGCCAATACAGTATTACACTTTCCGTAGTCTGTCCTTACATTACCTACGACAATATTACTACGACATCTCGTTCTCTAGGAGAGTGTTGCGTCATACGTTGTAATAGACATTATTTATTTTTACGTGTCCTCTCAGTATTTTGCGTATTCACAATGTGGACATAATACTTGTATATATTACACAAATTTACAATATTTCTTCTATTGTAAACCTCAATCGTAGGTTTAAGCATACGAAAGTTGTATAAAGTTTCAACTACCTTATCGTTGTTGTTTTAACAATTAACCATTGTATGAGGTTATGAGTTTCATATGTTAAATATATGTAACACCTTATTTTGCGCTACTTGCAACTCAGCTATGAGAGCTTTATTAGCGGTACCTCCAAAACTATTTAAGTAAGAAGTGTGGGAATGATAAAACTGAGATGTATTATTTTGTCGTTCAGTAATTATTGTCAAAAATTTTAAATTCTATGTAACGCTCCTGTAATGGACGCAATTTTTACTTTTGATGGCATTTATATGGGGTAGTGATGTAACGAATGTGTGATTTTGGATATTCGCGAATGCAAATACGAATATTTGTTGCCGACATTCGCAAATGCGAATGAGAATAGCGGATATTGACTTGCTCAAATATCTACAATTGCTCAAACATTAAAGTTTCTACCCCCCTCCCCCCGTCGCCGAATTTTCAAAATGATATAGGAATTGAAAATATTTCAAAACTCCTCGGTTTTCTTAAAGAATATTTTCTTTCAGTACCTTTTTCTACAATGTACCGGGTAAGTATCCGGTACTTTTACCGAATTACCGATACTTTATTACCAAAATAATATTCGCAAAACATTCGCATATTTTTTTGCGAATACGAATGCGAATGCGATTACTTTGAAATATGCCAATATTTGCGAATGCGAATACGAATGTTCGTTACATTACTAATATGGGGTTTCCAAATGATGCATTCATCTAAGGCAGTGATTCCCTAAGTGGTCCAGGTGGACCCCCAGGAGTCCACGAGAGACTCGACGGGGGTCCACGATGGCTTGACTTAAAAAATAGGGGTCCACAAGTGGTAAAAGGGGGTCCACAAATCCATAGTTAAAGTATCGGGTATTCGGTAAAAACACCAGATATTAACATAGTATCTGGTATTCGGTAAAAACACCAGATATTAACATAGTATCTGGTATTCGATAAAAACACCAGATATTAACATAAATAGTCGGTACAAATACCCTTTACATTGTAGAAAAAGGTAATGTGAGAAAATATTCTGTAAAAAAACCGAGGAGTTTTTGAAATATTTCAAATTCCTATACCATTTCGAAAATTTAGCGCCGGGGGGCTAGAAATACAGGGGGTCTACCAGAACAAAATTAACGAAAAACGATATTTTGAATAACGTTGTCAATATTTAAAATAATTTCCCAGGATTTTGTCATATTATAGAAGACATTATTTTGTGATGTCTTACATTAAAAACTCTTTTTTGGGTTTTGTGGCTTACAGTGTCAATGCGCCAAGCCCTTGAATTTTAATCTCTACCTCACAAAGTAGGCAGTGGTCGAAAAAAAAATGGAAGCTCCGGTTTAGAGAGTAATAAATTTTTTCTTCTTCCTAGCACTGTACCAACTTATTGCCGCTGAAGGCTGTTGGGGTCGGCTCTTCTCGTTCTGAAGTTTTATATCTTTCTGTTCGCTATACGTCATCTTCAATCAAGGCATTTCTTCGCAGGATTCTTTTACATTGTATCATCCAGGTATTCTTCTGTCTCCCTTTTGATGGATGTCGACGAAGATTTATTGACGTGACTTTGTTAACTATGTGTTCCGGTGGTCTCTGCCTTATGTGCCCATACCACCTGAGTTACCTCTCTTCTAACTTGCTATTTATGTCTGCAACACCCATGCTACCACGAGTGGGTGAACTTTTAATTTTATCTCTTAACGATGCTGACCACCTGAGCATTCGCATTTTTGCCGTCTCAAGTTTAAAGAGAGTAAAAATAGTAAAATTAATTGTAGAAGAAACAAAATTACCATACTATAATTATTGACCAGTATCGGTATTACAAAACAATGACACTAAACTCTTGTGCCTTCTGTGTGGTTGGTCTGTTACTATGGAACAAAATTCCCTACAATTAGCGAACTCTGGAGAGTGTGGAGGTGTTCTCTTATGTCAATCAAGTCAAAAATCGATGATAGTAAATTGTATTGACATCACTATAAATTGTTCTGTTGCTAACTTCATTGAGAACTTGAATTCTTGGAATCCTGAATTGGACTAAAATGAGATCCTTTGGCCTTGTAATCTCTTTTCATTATTACTTTATGGATTATACTAGCGGGTTAGACATTCTCATATCTGGAGAAATATACCTATTTCACAGAATTACATAACTTTCCAAATATAGATACCGATGTAAAGAATCTAACCTTTAGTAAATAATTTACAGAATCAAAAACATCGTACAATGGTATAGTTCTCACTACTCTGATACAAAACAAAATTACAAATATTTATATATTATTTAGATTAGATTAGAATACTAGGTAACTTTAGAAGTTTATTAGTAATTTTAAGTAAAAGACTTTTAAATAAATGTGTGTATAATTTAAACAAACACAATTTTGATATAATTATTCAAAAACAGAAATGATGTGATGTGTATGGAAAAATGAAATTGAATGAATAATTAAAAATATTCAAATATTGTTTGTCTTGCTTTGGTCTAAAATGTTCTTGATTTTTTTTCTTATGATAAATTAAACGTTAGTGGACATTGTAAAAGGCAGAAATCATCTAAGCAAGGGTGCACCCCCAATATTATAAAAAAAATGTTAGCGGGTAGGCAGTGTAACTAGCCGCCACAGTAACATTATTTACAGTGTGAGAGTTATTTACCTACTATCTACGCCATATCTATAATATAACCGTATCCTCTACCCGTCCGTGTAGAAATGTGTTGTATATTTGCTTGTATGGTAGGCACACATATTTTTATTAATCAGACACCGATTGCTTGGTGATACAGTCACATATTGGATTTTTATTAAAGGAAATCCCATTATAACTTGTTCTCCTTACAGTTATCAACTTAAGATTTGAGGCAGTAAATGGTCATTATAAATTACACCCGGTTACATTTCACAAATGAAATCTTCTACAAAGACGACTGATCATAAACTAAACGCAGTTAAACCATACATTATATACATATTAGTCAGTGGTGTGAGCATCAACTTTAATTAAATCATACAAAGTGTATTATGTCTAACACATGCTTATTAAAGCATCATCTAATGTGTCAATAACTACTACTGCACTGCACCTAGTACCATTTATATTATGTACTGATTTAAGGGATACACAAGGCGACAGATAATTCAGTTAACATTATAATTATTTATTTTATTTTATTTTATTTATTTTATTTAACAATAATTATACAGACATTACAATACATAGACTATTTGATAAAACTTAAATCTAAACATCCTCCTTATAGAGACAAGTCTCGTGTAAAGGAGGGATTATATTAGGCAAACAACCACCAAATTGTATTCACTGTACTATAAAATATTTAATCCTATTAAGGTGAATGTATGTATCCACATTCTAGAAATAAAGGCAAAGAAACATTTACAGACAGACTACTTTACAAATGACAAACTTTCCCATCCCATTTGTAAATCTAACCAAAATGATGTTAGATAATTTACAACTGGAAATAATGATGTAATAAAACTAAATTTATAATTATTATAATTAAACTAAATCCTTACATGTAGTCAAATTATTCAAGTAATTTATTAACTTGTAGAATCAAAAGAAGCTACCAGGATAAGACTCACGCTTTAATCAATAGAACACCATTATTAACAGATAAATTCAAAATCAGTTTTATATCACAGTAAGTTTTTTATGAACATAATAATTGTCATCCGAGAAAGAGGAGGTAACCAAATGCTATCATTATTGGGTATACAATCACACAGCCAGAAACCGTAAAAATGTAGACGGGATGAAGCAATGTGCTGTCAGTGTACTGGATGTTGCCCACTTTGCAAAGAACAGAGTCACGTGGCTGGAGCAGGTGAATGTCCTATATTTAGGGAGGCTCAGCAAAGAGTACACCAGACAACTAACTCTGAAATTCTGCAAGTTAATGCAGGAAGTTTATTATCATTTTAAATTTATAAGGAAGGGGAGATCGTAAAAAATAAAAAAAGTATCTACACTTCTAGGATAGCTCATCACAGTTATATTGAATGACAGTAAAAAGCCACCGTGCGTTAGATTAAATGGGTATCATACATTGATGTTACTTCAGTAAGCAGATGCCACAAATGGGAAATATTTGCCAAACAACTGGCTGCTCTTAATAGATGTAAAAACGTCTACAACACTGCAACTGGAATACCATCATAACAAGACTGAGCAAGAGAAAAATAGATAAACGGCTCCTGAGCCGTTTATCTATTTTTTTTTGTCGGGGATAGCCCTTCAGGCGAACCTTGAGCCCTTCCTTGAGAAGAATTTGCATGAAGAGTATGGATGACATGGGAATTGACATTCCTGCAACATCTATGGGTGAGGGAGGGTGCAACCCTTAATGTGTGGCTCCTGAGCATTTCATGTTTGTTTGGTCCCAGAAAACATCCACTAATAATCCTATGGGCACACACTGCTAATGAAACAGTAAGGTAATATAGTTTTTGGTAAATATCTGCGAAGAATACATAAGGGCCTGATACAGAGGTATATGTACTGCAGGATGGAGTTGGATGACCCTAAGCATGCTTTGTTTGCGTGTGAAATAGAATTGGCAGTAAAGGCTCTAAAAGCACAGCTGTTTTGTCGCTGACCCCATGGTCAATTGCGTGCTGCAATCTCCAGATTGGTGGAGAAAGGAGGGAGGATATATGGAAGAAATAATGAACAAGAAAGAAAGTGATAGCCTATTATACACAGCATTTTAAAATTTTCTACGCCGGGCACCTCTACAGACGGACACCCAAAGTATTTTTGCATGTGCGCAGATAAAGGTATAGAATAGTAGGTAACGGAGGTCTATTATTCATGATTTGTTCACTACCTTTTACACTTCGAGAGATAATATAAATTTATAGATCTGAAATACTGCATTAAAAGGATTTTAAATTTAGAGGAAGAAAAATAAAATTTGACTGAGTGGAATACAAGATAATAAACTATAAATTTAATATTACTGCTGTCTGTTATAACCCTACGGCATGTAGGGTAGCCAGCAGATAAGTAAAACCATGCACATTGTCTTCTTTGTGCCAATAAAAAATAAGACATTCAGGATTCTTTTGTTTTTCCGTGGAAAACTCAGCAAAGATCTCGTGGCTACCCCACTTGTGGGATATACTGTTATGTGTGGTATAGGTCTTTCAAGATAGATGGCATGCCTCAACGCCAAATAGTAGATATTAATTGTCTTATATGTGAAGTATAGCAAAGATCTGCCTTTCCCATGAAACTCGATAACTTATAGAAAATTGTGAGAGATCTATTCTTAACCAGTGACTCCAAGGATAAATTATACAATTACGAAAAAATTAACAGGTTGACAATATAGATCTCGGAAGGCTCGTTTTTATATAATTATTAACTTATCATTATAGATCGGACACATTTAACAAGAATGTTATGTATCTACCTTTAATGTAATACCATACTCTCTAGTCTCTATAATGATCTACGTAGAAATAATACGCTCTCTACTTTGAGGGTTTAAAAAAATTTTCACCCTACTAATTTCATTCACCATTTATGATTTTCCACAAAAAACAAAATGAAAATCAAAACTCCTGTGTTGCCATACCAGTAAATATATCATACAATGGGCCACTTGCAGATTTTTTTTTTATTACATAAAATTGTAAATTAGTATGAAAGAAACACAACCACAATTTATTTTAATTTTTCTTGCACTATTTTCTTAGATATTAGCTTTTAAAAATTGGATTTTCTCGGAATGATCAAAAACGATATGGCGGCGCTGTGACGTCACGGAGTCCCATGTATGTATGAGATTATAATCTGTGGTTGCGAAAGTTACTATGATTCACGGGACTCCGTGACGTCATCAGCTGTTTAGAGTGTTTTGTCAAACGTCAAAAATTTTGGGTTTTATTTTTGGAAATTCTTCATAATTTAGATATTTAAAAAATTTTAACTGACATATTTGTGTTTTCCGACCTCAAATTTACTAAATTCGATATTTTTTATTAAAATCCCCCACGACTGCAAGTGGCCCATTGATATGAATATTGGAATGAATATTTGAAAAACTTGTGTAAATAATAGATACATTGAAATTTATCAATATTTATTGTAAAATAATTTCAAACTTGAAGGTTTTCAAATTCAAACAGCCACTAATATGTTTCCTAAATAGCAATCGTATAGAAAGTGACAGCATTCTACCAATTGCTATCTCATATGGTACGCTTTATTTTTTTTCATATAAATATAGAACTTCGTGTGACGGAGGAAAGAATATTTTTTTTCTAGAATTTGGTAAAAAATACAGCACTGTCATTGTAAAATGTGACCGGCAATAATTTGGCAATAGGTGACCGTGTGATTATCACTACTTTCAGTTTTGCACTATCTACAATTCCAATAATAAATCATATTTTCACAGGCTCTCATTCAAGGAAGAGGCATGATGTTATTAGTTTCCCGGTCAATGTTAATAACATGTAACTAAGATCTCAGAACAAAACTGTTAATATGTTTATCAAAATGGAGATTGCAGAATAGTGTAATTATGGTTTGTTGGTAAGTATGTATGTAGTTTTTAAAAAAAAATACTAACCTTGCAGTGACAGTAACAACAGGCAACACTGAACACTCAAATATTTACTTGACACACTTTGGATAGGTTTCTGCGGTTAAGATATTTCCAACTCATTCCTGTGAAAGATGGAATAGGTATATTTGTATACATATCCAAATATTAGCCTTCTGGCGTAATTGTTTCATACATGTCTTAATTATTCACTTTTAAAAGATCAATCCACGAATAAATAAACACAAATAAAAATTGGAACTGAGCCAAAAAAATAATATTATGGATCTCTTATTAATTATACATTGATATTACATATATAGCAATTATTTAATGGGCTAGTCTAAACTCGCTTCCAAAATGAGTATAAAAATTATTAATAATGATTAAAAATCTATGTAATTCCACATGAAATGAGATAGGAATGGCTGTTTTAGAAGCAACACAATGTATTGAAGCTCACAATATAGTTAATACAACAA
The DNA here is from genome assembly GCA_947579605.1 of Athripsodes cinereus. Classification (NCBI taxonomy): domain Eukaryota; kingdom Metazoa; phylum Arthropoda; class Insecta; order Trichoptera; family Leptoceridae; genus Athripsodes; species Athripsodes cinereus. The sequence continues at coordinate 19,720,921 of OX388307.1, read as the reverse complement.
AACCCACTCTCAAATAATATGCCAAAAATAGGTTAGACAAATTTCTACTTGGATTATGTTTCTGAATGCTGGAGAAAAATCAGAGGAAATTATAAAATAGATAACTTACATAACCAGGTCTCCGCAGGGGCATACTTTTAGATCACTAAATAACAGATTTACTGTGAATTTAAAATGAAATTAATCCCTACTGTACAAATAATACAAAACTTGTCAATTTCCAGAACAATTCATGATCATGACACCATAGAGTCATAGATTAATAAATAATATACTTAAGTGTTAAGTGTGGTCTATGGAAGACAAGCTCAGTACAAAATAATTCGTTCTATGAAAATCCACTAGCAAAGTGACATCTCTGTGAGGAGTTCGCACAGATTAACTTACGTTGTAGGTGGGAAATTTGAAATCCTCTATTCTACACATAGATTTTTATTTTATAAGTGACAGATAGAGCACTCGTAATATTTTAACGCGAATTTATAAATCTGGTAGAAAGGTTAAGAAGTGTATGATCGATACGAAATTAATGAAATTTAGAGAAAGGAAAGATGAAATACGACTGAGTAGAACATAGTAAGTAGGATAAGAAACTATAAACTTAATATTACTACTATCTGCTATATCTCAACGGCAAGTTGAACAGGTAGGGTAGCCAGTGGACAAATAATAAGCATGCAGATTGTCCTCTTCGTGCCAATAAAGAATAAGAAATTAAGGATTCTTTCGTTTTTCCGTGGAGCACTTGGCAAAGATGTGGTCTCCAACTTTTTTCTCATTGCTCAAAAGACTGCTTGCATATTTATTACATGCGGCTGGTATGCTGGCTATTCCACTTGTGGGATATAGATACTGTGATGTTGTGGTATAGTACATTCAGAATAGATGGCATGCCGCATTGTCAAATTATAGATGTAAATAATTGTCTTATAATATAAGACAATTATTTTAAATTTCGCTAAACTTCACATATTATGTGAAGTTTAGCGAAGATCTGCCTTTCCCATGAAACTCGATAACTTTTCGAAAATAGTGGGATACAATATATACCTACTTTACCGGAGATTTGCAATACGATGCACTATGAAAAATAAACAGATTGACGATATAGATCTCCAAAGTATCGTTTTTAGTATAATTATTTACTTATCATTATAGATCGGAGACATTTTACAAGAACGTTAGTACCTACCTCTAATGATTAGACGTTGATCTACATAGAAATAATATGCTCTTTACTTTGACAATAAAATTAACTGCTTTCACGCGATAAACTCGCCCATAGACCATTAAAGGATGACGTCACAGAAAAATCATTGAGGGGCATCAGGCATCCCAACACAACAGACGATTACGGTGTTATATTAGGTGGAACGCCTAAAGAATACCTAATAATCAAAAAAACTGTCAGTGTCGATTTTGTCGTCTGACTTTCTTTTTTTTCTCTTATGGCATAACATCCTACAAGGATGATTTGCGCAATCTGACTGTTTGCCCCCCAAGCAAAAGCAAATCCATAGACAAGACCACGTGACCTTTAGTGGTCTATTGTGCATGATAATATGGTATTTATAATATTTTCATAAGTATGTTTTTTAGCACAATAAAGTTTATTATTATTATCTCATATCTCATTTATTAAACAAAACAATATTTGATTCTATATTTTGAACACAATATAATATAAACAATAAAATTTAAAAATAACATTAAAAATAACAAAAACCATAAAATATTAAAATAAATTTATGTATATTCAAAATGTAGAACCCCAACATTATTCGAGTTGATTCTTCCATGATGTTCTATGAAATAGTACAATCATGGGAGATCACTTACAGAGCTACAGGGACAAAAACCTTCTTACTATCCTGGTGGACGATAGAAGTACGGCCTTCTGCATGCTGTATTTGAGCCTGTCATCTACTCCCAGTTTTCTGAGATTGCTTGACAGACTCTTAAGGGTCGTTCACATACGTTCACTTTCAGTGATCACTCCGGATGATCCTCCAAGATGAACAAGTGTGAACGGGCGTTTCATTGCTAGTGATCACTAGCGATGACGGAGGAAAGAGATTACCACTCGTCATAATTTTGATGAAAGGTCCTTTCACTGAAACGACCATAAACAAGTTTTATCTTATTATTTGTTTTATTCTCTATGAATTTGTATTGAATGTCAGAATCATGTACAAAATTATTATGCAGTCGAGAGCTATATTAATTTATTTTAAGTGTTATTTTTCATTTTTGAATTTGTTTATTTTTATACGAAAATACGTCAAACTACATACAACATGAGTGAGAAAGTAGACATGGCAGTGAAAGCATAGGATGAACAAATGTGAACAGACGTGTTCACTTTCGATGAACAGGTTTGACCCTGACACTCTGGATGATCATCCAAAGTGAAGCAATGTGAATGCTACTTTAGGTATTAAATCATTCACAGACAATACTATAGACCATTAAAGGTCACGTGGTCTTGTCTATGGATTTGCTTTTGCTTGGGGGGCAAACAATCAGATTGCGCAAATTATCCTTGTAGGATGTTATGCCATAAGAGAAAAAAAAGAAAGTCAGACGACAAAATAATAACAAAATCGACACTGACAGTTTTTTTGATCATTAGGTATCTATTCTTTAGGCGTCCCACCTAATATTACACCGTAAACACTGTGAATGTGTTGTGTTGGGATGCCTGATGCCCCTCAATGATTTTTCTGTGACGTCATCCTTTAATGGTCTATAGGCACGATGATTGTGGTAGGTGTTCTCCACATATCTTTTATTTCATGAGCAAGATCAAGATATTTTATTATCTTATCTTGCTCAGCTTTATTTAAATTTTCATCGTGCGGTATAGTGATGTCTATGATGTATGTTTTACGGCATCTGCGATCAACCAACACAATATCTGGTCGATTAGCTATAATAGTTCGATCAGTTTGAATTGGTCGATCCCAGTAGAGTTTAGTGTCATTGTTTTCAAGTACCGATACTGGACAATAATTATAGTATGGTAATTTTGAATCCTGTTCAATTAATTTAAATTTCAAAGCTAAATTTTGATGTAATATTTTTGCTACCTGATCATGTCTTTTCAAATAGTCTGTTCCGGAAAGAAGAGAACATCCAGACAAAATATGTCTTAATGTCTCTCCCTCCCGATTATTACTTTTGATTATTTCTTATTATTATTATTATTACTTTTGAGCGTCCGTCGGTAGAGGTGCCTGGCGTCGAAAATTTTAAAAATGCTGTGAATACTTAGGGTCGTTCACATTTGTTCACTTTCAGTGATCACTCCGGATGATCCTCCAAGATGAATAGGTGTGAACGAGCGTTTCATTAATAGTGATCAGATCACTAGCGATGACGGAGGAAAGAAATTACTACTCGTCATAATTTTTATGAAAAATCCTTTCACTGAATCGACCATAAACAAGTTTTATCTTATTATTTGTTTTATTCTCTATGAATTTGTATTGAAGGTCAGAATCATGTACAAAATTATTGGAACTCATTGAGATGGTAGGCCCCAAGGTCAGATATCTGTCAAATGTAGTTTTCTATAGTGATGTGAGAAGAGAAAATTCTCCAGAGAAATTTCTCGAGAACGAGAAATTTCTCCGAGAATTTCTCCTCTGATGAAAGAGAAATTTCTCTCCATAATTCTTCTTAGTGGTATTATTACCTTTCGCCCAGTATACTTCGCAGCCAACATGATTGATCCAAAAATTTGTGGGGCTCATTAAGGCCCAAATCAGAGGTTATTAACACTTTTTTCCATGTAAGTACCTGCAATTTTTTTAAACTTAATATTATATATGGGCATGTGGAGTGTCAACCATCAAGATTTTTTATCAGTTGTTAGCACTTTTTTCTATGTAGGTACCTAATTTTTTTTTGTTTCCATAATTAATTGTAGCTATATTGGTGATAAATTGTCTCAACATTTGTACATTGTTATTGATTGATTGAATAAAGTGTTTATTATTATTATACTGTTAAATAAAAAATAAAAAAAATCTCGGAAAATTCTCTACTTCGAGAAATTTACCGAGAAATTTCTCGGTAAATTTCTCGAATAATTATTTCTTGAGAATTCCACAACACTAGTTTTCTATGGAGGAAAATTGTTGCTCCGATAATATTATTTGGATTTTTTGGCGAAATATTTTTTTCTTTTTTTTTATTTGCAAAAATAAAACAAAACAAGCAAAACTTTAGAAAATTTGTATTCGAATTAGATTCAATTTTTGCCGGTTTTATTTTATTTTTCCTTATTTGATTATTACTGGCAAAATAAAATAAAACCAGCAAAAATAAAATCTAACTCGAATATAAATTTTAGGTAATTTGTATTCAAATTAAATTTTATTTTTGCTGTTTTTTTTTTATTTTTGCCTGCAAAAATAAAATAAAACCTGCAAAAATTATGTAAATCTAACTGGAATGTAAGTGTCTTGAAAAACTTGGTGCCCAAAAATGAACGTGGTGACCAAAAAATAATTCTACGTATGGCAACAATTTCGTGAATATTACTTTTTCTGTGAAATCCCAGTAATCTCACATTAGAGTATTACCTACATACATCCATGGTATTAGACAACAGTGGGGCCTACCATCTCATCTCATATAGTTCTTACGTTATTACGTAGTATTATATTCTCTTTGATATAGTTGATAGTTCCGCGCAGTTCACATGCATGTATGTTGTTTCTTAATATCAATAATTATTATTGCTGAGACAATTTCATTGTCATTTTTTTACTTTTTTGGTGACTTTTAATATAACTTGCTGTGTCTTAATCCATTATGCATATGCTACCTTATATAAATTATGTATGTAAATCTTCTACTTGTAAATGACTGGAGCCGTGAACAAATAATAATAAATAAAACCCTTCTAAGACTTCCGCAGGCATAAAAATTCTCATAAAACAAAATAGGTGGGTATACCTATATGGAAAATAATGACTAAATTATCGACATCACGGCAATGCGATAATTTCACATCTCGTCCAAATTTTGATTCAAGTTTTTAATGTACCTGCACAGGTAGTTAGAAATTAATGATGAAGTAAATGATTCTATGAGAATATTTATATTAACACAGAAATAAATTTGCTGTTTTTACGGCAGGTGAATAAAACAACCGTCCGGGCCCCGTACATATGGGAACCTTGCGCAAATTACTGAAGATATTTAACTTTTATAGCTCGGATTTAAAATTTAGGGAATAAAAATAAGACCAGTGTCACCTTATTTTTTATTAATATTTTCAGACTCCTGTAGATCTCTCAAACTAGACTTTAGTTCAGAGCATAATGGTATATCAAATAGTAACTTATTATATAGATAGGTTTACATAATAATGTATTGCAGCTATGACAAAAAAAAATATTATACTATATACGAATATGAATAAAATATAATATATTATGAATAAAATAACTTATTTTCAAATAAAAAGTGTTTAAAATTTATGCGCATGCATGATGTAGTATTTATATCTATCACCGTTGTAATACCGCGGTCCACAATGTGAACTGTCCTATACATTCAAAATCCTTATGTGCCTAACAAAAAACACGGGATTTATAATGTGAATTTGTTTTTTACTTGAAACTTCGCGCAATTTCTTTGTGTTTGTTATAATTAAATACAAGTTGGGAGTATTATCTTAGTGTTAAATATATTATTTTAGCGATATATTCATTTACCTTGCCAGAAATGTATCTTTTTTTATACAAAAAGAAATGTCTTAATAATACTACCTCTAATATAATAAGCTTTTGAGGTATTTTTTCCACTTGAATGATATTTCTATGTACTTAAATGAAGAAATAAAAGTTGGAAGCATACTTAAAACAAAAAAAAATGTCGTTTTATGCAAAATAGAAAAAGAATTTCACATAAAATATCGTTAGGCACAACTGTGCATTACGCAGGAACACGCAGATATTTTAGCTTTTTTTTATTTTGGTGGTAATAAAAAGCGTAATAAATAGAAAAATAACGAAATCAACTATAGTTTTATTAAACTTAATACTTTTTTTCGTTGAAATATAATGACATTTTTACATTTTGCTTTAAAAAGCTATCAAAGTGTTAAGGAACAATGTAAAATTCGTATGGGGCGCAGAATGAAGGGTACTTTAAAAATTCAAATTTAATAGTTAGAAAGTGATGAAAAATTAATATCTTCCGATAATATAATCAAAAATATATGCAACTTGAGATTAAATCATAAGTTTTTTCGCAATGATATTCGTATATTTTTTAATGTACTATGAAAGTGAGGAACCATCGGTTATTATAACAATAAGCAACGATTTTGGTTTTAGGCGTTATGCAGTCGAGAGCTATATTAATTTATTTTATGTGTTATTTTACATTTTTGAATTTGTTTAATTATTTTTGTACGAAAATATGTTAAACTACATACAACATGACTGAGAGTGTTGACATGGCAGTGAAAGCATAGGATGAACTGTGATCACTTCGGATGATCCTCCAAGATGAACAGGTGTGAACTGGCGTTTCATCAATAGTGATCACTAGTAGTCATGTGTAACACAGATCCGACCCGAGTCAAATGTTCGGGTCCTTCCAAATTAACCCGCGGGTCTACAGATCACCTACGGATCTTACGGGTCACCGGGTCCTAATGATCTGTTTGAGCGGAGACCCGTTGGATCTGTGAGGACCCGATGACCCGAAAGATCTGTTTGAGACGATGACATGTAGGATCCGTTTAAGCGGATGACACGTAAGTTCTATATGTTTTGTTCACAAATTGAATAGAATGACCGTTTGTACTTACCCATACATACATACCATCACACCGCTTCCCATACATACAAATCCGTATTCTAATAATATATTGTGTTTTATTGCTGGAAAGTATCGCAAAGTTTTGCAAGTCTCTAAAAACATTTTTCACAAAATAATATTACAATAGACAAACACAAAATATTTCACAAAAAAATATCATGGCGAAACATTTTATGAAACCAATACTTTTTCATATAAAATGTTTACCTTTAATCAATAGCTTATCCACTATTTATTTCAACTAAACCTTTGCACAGTTCACAATAAAAAGTATTTTCCTATTTGAAATTAATTGGTAGTATGTTGTTTTTTTTCCTTTATGTATATTGTTTTTCTTTGTTTATGCATTATTTCTCTTGACTGTTTTTTTTAATTTGTATTATTTGTAAAGGCTGATACAGCTGTTTGTTATGTAAATAAATAAATATTTTATGGCCAATAAATGTCATTATTATTATTCTTATAATTATTGAGTACTCCGTTCAGATATTAAGTGTAAAAATCTCCATACCGTATGAAAGACATAGTGGATCATAGACAATAAGCTATCAACACCGGAAACAGCTCCGACCCGTAGACACAGGTATAACATGCGTCTCGCTGAAGGAACTTCAAAAACGCTCGGCTTCGTTCGGGTTTCCTCGGGTGATAATCAGTGCTCGGATCTATCAATTTGATCTTTGATGACTTCATTTTGATTTGATTGTTTTGTTGACATAATTGGACAGGGTAAGGCGACAAGTTCTAACTATGATGTTCATTTTCGCGGTGATAATATGGCGCCATTTCTTGCTTTTCGGGTAAACCATGTGCACGTTTTTTATGTTGCATTTTCTTACATAGATCGTGTATGAAAACCGACTATAATTTAAAAGCATGCGTTTTACCTGAAAAACAAGATTTTTTCTCGAGTTTAGTATGGATGATGACGACAAGAGGGGATGGTTTATTTATTTATTTATTCATTCTTTACTGTACATTGATTAAAAACAATTACCTACATAAAAGGTATACATTCAAATTAGATATATCATTATATCCCGTGGAGCACCCGGTAAAAAATTGGTCTCCCACTCTTCTCTATAAGTTTTTGAGTGTCCTGTAAAAGGCAGGTGTTCGAAAAATTAAGACATTTAACATTTAAATTCGGCGATGAGATTTGCCACCCATCCTGAATATCTTGATTTTATTTTGGCACGGAGAACACAGCTTGCATGTTTTATATGCAGCTGGTCTGCTGGCTACCCCACTTGTGGGATATGCCGTGATGGTATAGTAGTAGTAGTATATCTATCTATCCCATCACGCCGTGTTCCCTGAGGGTTAGGCAGAGAGGATAGACCGCCAAACAAGTCGGTCTTGGCACACTTCTCACTTCCATCACATTCATACAGTTCCTCAAACATGCCCTTCTATTTCTCCTACTTCTGATGTCATCGTCCTTAAAGATCTGGTCAGTGTGGTCCAACCATGTAGGCCGAGGATGGCCATGCTTCCTAATACCCCCCCTCTTAGCCATTTTTTTCTGTTTTTAACACCGGTCACAGAACACGTGTATATTAACGTATAGGTACTGCTGCACTTCACTTCCCTTACCATTGATCCACATTTTTTTTTTAAAGATATATTTGGGTTTTGTTATAAACCCAAATACAACCGTATACACCTTTCACACTAAGCTAAGAGCTTGTGTCGGGATAGGGAAGTATGCCGGCACCTGGGATCGAACCCCGGACCCCTTGTTCACAAGGCCGAGACTCTACCTCCAGGCTACCGACGAACTCTTACTCATACTCATCTCATATCATACTCATGGTATTGTACAATGTACCTACCATCGCTAGTAGTTAGTACTGTATTACTAGCTAGATCCGAGCTGAACCGAGGGAACCCGAACGAAGCCGAGCGTTTTTGAAGTTCCTTCAGCGAGACGCATGTCAGGTATATGCTGCAACCGGAAAGACCCGTGACCCGTGTATGTACCTACAGCGGAAACGGGTCTGAGCTAAAGACAAAGATCTGGGTTGTAACCGGAAAGACCCGTGACCCGAATCATATGTTCGGCTCAATGCTATCAGTGGACCCGAACGGGTCGGGTCGCCTCAAAGTGATCTGTTATGGGGTGTTCACATTTGGCGAATATCACCAGCCGAATTTCAAAATATAACGCCAGGCGAAAAAACAAAATTCGCCGTACGCCCATTGATCGTCACACCTGTTCACACAAGTCCACCGATATAGAAACGATCTGTCAGATGCGTTTTGATTTTGACACTGTTTTCAAAATGGCGTCGAGATGGAGATCGCGAAGTGTTTATTTTTAGTCGAAAATGTTATAGTAGAGGTTATAAGGCGCCTTTTAATCAAGGAAACAAACGCCACAAACCAACAACAAAGATAACAGCTGTCACGAAGCGGGAAACATTTATAAAATTTATAGGTTATAAAGTTTTTACCATAGATATGAACGCCGCGCACATCTGCGCATGCGCGAATCGTTCAATCGTCCGAAAATGTTGGAAGGTGGTCAACTCGAGACGATATCGTTTCTACTGGTTTTTATCGTTTCAGACTAGCTGTCATTTTGTTCACACGGTTCAAATGGCTGGCGATATTTTGGTGCCTGGCGATATTCGCCAAAGTGAGAACACCACATTACCCATGACTAAATTCACTAGCGATGACGGAGGAAAGAGATTACCACTCGTCATATTTTTGATGAAAGGTCATTTCACTGAAACGACCATAAACAAGTTTCATCTTATTATTTGTTTTATTCTCTATGAATTTGTATTGAATGTCAGAATCATGTACAAAATTATTATGCAGTCGAGAGCTATATTAATTTATATTAAGTGTTATTTTTCATTTTTGAATTTGTTTAATTATTTATATACGAAAATACGTCAAACTACATACAACGATACAGCATGAGTGAGAAAGTAGACATGGCAGTGAAAGCATAGGATGAACAAATGTGAACAGACGTGTTCACTTTCGATGAACAGGTTTGACCCTGACACTCTGGATGATCATCCATCTATCCATAATGCGCCACCGTTGCAAACGAAAAAACTTCGGGCGTCCATCTGTAGAGGGTCCCGGCGTCGAAAACCATAAAATTGCTGTGAATACTAGACTATCCCAATTGAAGGCCCTTTACAGACTATTGAAAATGTAGACTATCGCCATCTTCATAACTTCTGAATAAGTATCGTCTTCTCCGTACATTTTGATTTAGCATGGAGGCTTGTAGGGCCGTGATGAGTGCTTTTTAGACTGTGGTTATAAATAAAAGTTTATGGTAGATAGGAACGTTCATATTAAATAACAAATTTTGTTCACTACAGTGATTACTCTGGATGATCTTTCAAAATGACGTGAACGCGTTTCATCAATAACTAAGAAAGTGATTTCACGACACAATAGCATGACCATAATTTGGATGTTTTCGAGGCATTGTCAGTAGTGTTTAGTAATTTTTGGTATTTTTCATGAACTCAAAACAGCTTGGTAGATAAAGTATCGGGTATTTGGGAAAAGAACCGATAATTAATACAATAGTCGGTACAAATACCCGTTACGTAGTAGAAAAAGGTACTGCGGAAAACCGAAGAGTTTTTGATTCCTCTACAAGCTGTAGTTTTGTACATGGCCACACTAAAGATATGTGGCCATGAGTTTTGTATAATAAAATCTGGTCACATTGCGACATAAGCTTTTAGCTAACTGGGAAAGGTGTCTAAGGATGTATTTGGGTTTATAACAAAAATCCAGATTTATATTTAAAAAAAAGCTTTTTTTATATAGGTACAAACTACAGCTTATCACACAAACTCTAGATCATTTGTAAAAAATGCTTTTCATTTCCCATCCATTATGGCGAACTATTAAAAACAGGTGAGGAATTGGATTAAACATAAGATGTGATATTTACATACATCGAGTATCAAGAAAATAAAGTTCGATGTATCGATATCCGTAACACAAATAATTACCTCTAATAATTAGATATTCAATTAGGTATTGAATAATGTTTTATTATTGGAGTCGACAGTTCATGTGAATCGTAGTATAGAAAAGCATAGAGTGCAGTATTATGGGTTAGTTGGAAGATATTGCGCTTCAGCGATAAACTCGCCCATTGCACAAAGTTATGTATTCAGTGGTAATGTTGTCATGTTTTTTTTTTTTTTTTGATTCTTTGTATACCTACTAATTTTGTGCAATAAAGGTTGACAAGGCCTTCTTTGCTGGAAAGGAGGCAAGAGAACACAGCAGACAGCAGCAATAAAAAAATATATAAAAATATTAAAAACAAAAAGTAGGTTGAGAAGCTTGGCACATTACTATGATGTGAGGCGGATGATGTAAAACACAAATTTTATTAATACATTTATTAGAAAACAGAAGACATGTAAAAATTATCAATAATAAAAAATATAAAAATCAATCAATTTCCTAATCTAAAATCTACATTCGTAGTCCTATAAAAACACCCCTTTTTCAATAAATCGTCTTTCTCTTCAACACAATTTATAGTCTTTGCACATAATAATAAACACAAAAAAATACCGCACTACGCAATCTCCTGATCCATTGTCTCCCCGAAGATCGTTCTGCCTGGGGCACTCAGGCAGACGCAATCCATCCCTCGAGGACATCCTGGCATGTAGCCTTCAGGATGAATTGTTCCGAGGCCGGCAGCTGCCGCCCCAAAGGAAGTCTGCACCATGCATCCAAGGCCGTTTGCGGGACAGCACGGCGTCCAGTCTCCGCTCGCTGCTGCCAGCAGTTTGTGTGATAAGCTGTGGTTTGTACCTATATAAAAAAAGTTTTTTTTTAAATATAAATCTGGATTTTCTGGAAAGGTGTCTAAGGATGTATTTGGGTTTATAACAAAATGCGGATGCGGATTTTTGAAGAGTGCGGATGTTTAAGATGTTATAGAAAAAAAGTAGGAACTATCTTAATTGGTAGGCCCCACTGTCAAATATGTGACGCAAATGTTGCTACAATAATATTATGGATTTTTGGCGAAATATATTTTTTCTTTTTTGTTATTTGCAAAAATAAAATGAATCCGGTAAAAATAAAAACGTGTCGGATCTTGTCACCAATTTTTTCGTTCCCATTGTTTAATGTCAAGTGCGAACGGCACGCGCCATTCGCCGGCCCCGCCCCATTTCTTTCTTGTCGCAAATTTTCTTACATCCGCATCCGCATGAACATCCGCATCGATTATTGCGGATGCGGATGCAGATGTCCAAATACATGCGGAAGCTCCGCATTTGCGGATGCGGATGGGAATATTCGCAACATCCCTGGTGTATACATAAATAGCAGAGGGATAAGTTTAGTATATTTATTATTCTATGGGGATAAGTCAACACCACCTTAATATATATTAAGGTGGTGTTGGATAAGTTCGACCAGTGTTCTCGAACCTACCGATTTTTCGGTATGTATACCGAAATGGGCCGCGTCCTACCGAAATGCCCTAGAAATCTACCGATTTTTTACCATTTGTCGGCTGGTAAGTATAATCGGTAGATAAGTACCGGATACTTATGGATTTGAGCAAATATTCTTTAAGAAAACCGAGGAGTTTTTGAAATATTCCTAATTCCTATACCATTTTGAAAATTTGGCGACGGGGGGGTAGAAATTTTCGTGAAAAGCAAAGTATCCGATATTGACCATTGTCGGTACAAATACCCCATATACCGATTTTGGGTACAAAATATACCGATTTTAGCGGCTAGTTCTACCGATATTGGACAATGTCGTTCGAGAACACTGAGTTCGACAGCTACAGCTCGTGGAGTGGAATGGAACTCGGGATCTCTTGATAGTCTTGACTCTTGATCAAAGATATGTCTATGCTCCTGATTGAAAGTAGTATTGGTAAATCCAGTTCTTTCTCAGGAATCGGTACTTGAGACATCGTTCTTCAAAACAATTCGTTCTTAACATTCGTTCTCGTTCGTGGAATTTGTCACGCGATTTTAAACCTTAGTCTCTTTGAAAATAGAGTATTCTAATGGTATTTTTACCAAAACAACTTCACAAAGATTTAAATCTTTGAATCGTGTTTGTTACATTTGACACGCGATATAAAACCTTAATTCCTTTGAAAATAGAATACTCCAATGGCGTTTTTTCCAAAATAATAACACGTAGATTTAAATCCAAGAATCTCGTTCTCAACGTTTGACACGCAATATGAAACCTTAGTATCTTTGAAAATAGAGTATCTTGAGGTTTTTTTTCCAAAAAAAAAACACACACGAAGATTTAAATCTCGTTCGTGTTTATTTGCCACGCGATGTTAAACCTTAGTTTCTTTGAAAATATAGTACTTTAATGTAATTTTTCCCAAAAGAACGAAAAAGACCGAACAGATTTGGCATTGAGGATTTAGTTCTTCGAGTTAAGTTGAAGAACGAATACATAAGAACGAATAGTCAGATTCTGAACAATACTAATTGAAAGTTCTATATTTTACCTTTAGGCTACCAATCACCTCTAATTTTATTTGCAAGTTAAAAAGTTGATAACAACATTATTCATGATAAGATAGCATAATGTAATGACAATTTCTTGCAGTTGTCAGGAATCAATGCGAATAACATAGTTTCGCATTGTATGTAACTAACTGTAAAATATTCATCATGAATAATTCACCATTTTTATTGTATAAAACGAGTAAGTAAACATTACAATATTTATTTATTTAATTTTATAAAGTTATAATTATACCTTAAAAATAACTTATAACAAACATCAAACTGATTAACAATAATTGCCAAAAGTCAGGTAGCTCTATACCGAAGAAATATTAAATTTTTCTGACATACTGACTATTCCTTGATAATATTGGGTGAATGATTTCGTGATAATAAATATTAGTTTAATGTATTATTGTGCATATTTATAACTTAGATAATGTTTATGTAAAATTTTGTAAGTTTTTAGATATTATGCTCCTTTATTACAACTCCAAGCACGACAATTTTCTCACAAGTTAACAGATCAACAGTTGAAAATTCAAAAATTATGTAGAGATTATGCATTACAAGAACTCAGTCCAGTTGCATCCACACTAGATGAACATGCTACATATCCACATGATAAAGTAAGACTAGGTATTATTAGTTTAAATATATCAAAGTATGAGGGCTATTTGGTAAGTATTTATATAGAAAAACAAATATTTTGTAGCAATTCAAAATTTATTCGTCATGCTAATCTCCCTGAAACTCCATACATTTGGTCCAAGATTTCTCCAATCTTTTCTAATTGTTTAAAAAAAATGGATTGTCTATACTTGAAAATGTCCTTTGTATGATATTTTGATTGATTCATATGAACAAATATGGTAGCTATTTTTCCGATTAATTTCTCATATCCAAATCTTGTTGAGAACTCTTGTGTTCCCATTTAGGTGATATTCCACAAATCTCAGCAATAACCTCAATAGTCAATCAACAACTTTCCTTCTCATTTTGATGCACTAAATCAACCATTTCATTATTTGTATTGATTTTCTAATATGCTCATGCAACCATAGTTGTACTCTGCCACCCAATGTTTGACCATTATTAATGAAAAAGCGAGGCTTCACTCTATACACAGTTTAACTTATATATTTTATATTTCGTCTTTTGAAATTTGGGGAATTCCATTTTATCCGGAATTTTACACTTACGAAATCTTGTTCACATCAGAAATGCTATAGTGGGAATCCTGAAACACTAGCCGGTCAATAAAACTTCCTCTGTGGAAAAATAAACATCTGAAAACTGAGGGTAAAAAGTTTTATTTATTATTTATTTTATTTATTTATTTTATTCTTCTTGCACATCATCATTCATATAACAAATAAAATAAAGCAATATACACAAGAAAAAATGTGATGATGTGCAGTGGCGAGATTATCACTATATAGTGATTTCTTCCATCTAACCACAATTTTTTTCAAATTGTCCTCGTAATATCATGTTGTGTTATTATATAATTTTATGTGATGTACTATAATATTTCACTATTTCAGATATTGAAATTAGGAACACTTGGTTTGATGTCCTTGTGTGGATCTCCATCACACGGTGGTGCAGGTTTAGATTCATTGTCTCTTTCAGTTGCGGTAGAAGAAATTTCACGAGGATGCTCAGGCACTGGTGCTATATTAGCTATACATAACTTTCTTTATGTTAATCTTCTTAACAAGTTAGGGACTGATAAACAAAAGGACATATTTTTGACTCCTTTTACTAAAGGAACTATTGGATGTTTTGCTCTCAGTGAGCCCAGTTAGTATTGTTCTTAATAAATTTGTATTATTTTATCAGATTATTGTTCCATTATATTTGAAATGTTTTGCTTATCTTACATTCAGAATTATATAGAGCAAATGTATTTGTTTTTAATTTTTCCAAATGTAATATCTATTTCAATTGGTTATAACATCATAGTTAAATACCTTTGCATATTCTATATTATCAGTGTTATGTTATAGATGCCGGCAGTGATGTAGCTAACATAGAGACTACAGCACGGAAAGAGGGAGAGTATTGGATATTAAATGGATGCAAATCATGGGTTACATCTGCACACGTTGGAAAAGCTATTGTGATTTTTGCTAATATTGACAAAACCAGACAGCATCGAGGATTGACTGGTAAGATTTATTATTTAAACAAATATAGGTATATGCGATTAACTAATTGTGCTCGATATATACTTATGTTGTCTGTAGTGTTCTGTTAATTGAATAAATTAAATAAAAACTCATTGGTATTTTCTTACTTTTACAACATACAGCATTCATCACCAACATTGATACTCCTGGCTTGACTATGGGACATAGAGATGACCTTATGGGTGTAAGGTAAGTTCATTATTGTCCTATCTATAGCATCACATCATGCTTCAAGTGGGGTAACCCTACAGAAAGTCAAGTGCAAGTAATTAACATTTATTTATGCCAATAAAAATTAAACATGAGGATGGGTGTCATACCTCACCATATCTTATTAAGATAAAAAAAAATAACAATGCTACTACTACTACTATACTACTATACCATCACGGCATATCCCACAAGTGGGGTAGCCAGCAGATCAGCTGCATGTAAGAAACATGCAAACTGTCCTCTTCGTGCCAATATAAAATCAAGACATTCAGGATGGGTGGCAAGCCTCATCGCTGAATTTAAGAAGTAAAATGTCTTAATTTTTTCGAACACCTGCCTTTTACAGGACACTCGAAAACTTACGCAGAAGAGTGGGAGACCAATTCTTTACCATAACAATGCAATTATGATTTATTTGTTTCGTGGAGCACCTGGCAAAGAATTGGTCTCCCACTCTTTTCTGTAAGTTTTTGAGTGTCCTCTAAAACGCAGGTGTTCGAAAGATAAAGAAATTACATCTTAAATTCAACCATGAGGTGTACCACCCTTTCTGAATGTATTCATGTTTTATTGGTTCGGATGAAAATAAGGTCATACAGTCATCCATATATATATATATATATACAAAGGCAAGAGCCAAGTCTCTGCCCGACTGTACGCAGTGAAATGGAGTAAAACCTTCACCTCATACTATCTCCTGCGTAAAATCAAGTGATCTCTCATTAATGGAATGCATGTTGCACATGCATTTCCGATGAAAATTTGATCACACAGTCATTCATAATATGCGATACTTCCCGCATACTGGATTTAATGTTGTGTCGGCCATTCTGCGAGATGGTCCTGAAGAAGCACATGTATACACAATGCAGAAACACAACACCTATTCTGCAAATCCAATCTGCATGTTCCGGTGACGGGCCGTGTCTCGTCCCACATGCAAAGGCAAGAGCCAAGTCTCTGCCCGACTGTACGCAGTGAAATGGAGTAAAACCTTCACCTCATACTATCTCCTGCGTAAAATCAAGTGATCTTTCATTAATGGAATGCATGTTGCACATGCATTTCCGATGAAAATTTGATCACACAGTCATTCATATATATATATATGTATATACCCGCTCTGAAAGGATTAATATAAAAGAGACAGGTGGAATTGGTGGACAATGCCATGGTATAAAGTGCTTGAGCCAGCCTGAGCCGATTCGTAAGCATTGGGACATCTAATATTTTCTCTCACTATTCTGCAAGTGGTACATATCTTCGGGTTCAATCATACCTATTATGAACATAGAGATGTCAGTCTTGATTTTATATTGGCACAAAGAGGACAGTTTGCATATTTCTTACATGCAGTTGGTCTACTGGCTACCTCACTTGTGGGATATGCCGTGATGGTATAGTAGTAGATGTCAGTACCGAAATTCATACAAAAAAATTTAAAACTTCGTCAGCAGACTACAGACCAACTGTATCTTAATCAATTGTATTTCTTTCTATTTGATTTAGTCTATTTATTTTGTGGCGTCTAAGTCTTTCACTGTTAACTCAATGAAATTTAATTTATTGTCTTAACATATAAAAAAACATGACTTTTTCCAATGTAATTTACAGAGCATTATCAACATGTAATGTAAATCTTAAAGATGTGAGAATACATGAAGACTTTGTTATTGGCAGGACTGGAGAAGGCTTTAAAATAGCTATGGCACAATTAGATCAAGCCAGAGTCGGAATATCTTCACTTGCTCTTGGTATAACACATTTGTAAATATTATATTTATAATGATTGTGTTTTATTTGGAGCAACTTTGTGAAAGTCCATTTTAATAAAATTAAAATAGAATAAAAATTAAACAATGTTTGCTTTCACTATGAATAATACTAAACTCAGAGGCCTTTCAGGTCACATCCATGGTTAGTAAATCTTGTTAGAAACTAAAATACAAGGTTTATTTTTTTTATGACAATAACAATAATGTATTTGGGGTAATATATATCTACAGAAGTGAGAAATTTACTGGTGGAAAGATGGGTGATGAAAGAGTGTAAGGGTGCGATTTGAACATCGATCAAGTATATCATTGGATTGTTTTTATTTCTTGTTTTCTATGAACTCTAGAAGATTCATCTTCCATCCCTTGTATTTTAGTTTCTAATACAAACTCACTGATTATGTGTGTGTACCTGAAAGGTCTCTGAATCTGGTATTATTATAGTGGAAGTTAACATTGTTTTTATTTTCATGAGAATTTAACATAAAACATTTTGATAATATGCAGTGGGAAAATAATCACTAAAAAAAGTCATTTCCTCCATGTAGCCCCATCATTGTCTGCTTACAAATTATATCGAGTAATGTTTGTTGTTGAGTTTATAAAATAGAAGCCAGAAACCAAATTTAAATATTATAAAATACTCCAGAAAAGACAGCATGTTTATGGTCATCTATATGTACTTTCTGAAATTTCTAGGTATTTCTCAAGCTGCATTGGACTGCGGCGTGATGTATGCAACCAAAAGGCAAGCTTTTGGTAAACCTTTAGCTCAACAGTCTGCTGTGCAGGTATGTGACGAATCATGGAAATAATAAATGCCTTAAATCACACATACTTTAACCATAATATACATCATTGCCTCAGCCACGAATGAGTAGAGTAGGTATATCTTTATATCAATTTTTTTGAATGTTTGAATTGAAAGTATTGAGACACCTATTCGTCATGAAAAAGCTAAGTATATTTGTTGCGTTGTGTGAATAATATAATATTATCATATATCTCATTTTTTATTATGCTGCAATTTATCATGAAAATAAATCCGCACAAAAATAATTGTTACTTTTAGAAAAGTAAAAGTAGATAAATATGTCAAAATAATTTTAAAAATGTTGCATGGAGTAAGTAACGTTCTAGATTTTAATAATTTTGTAGTCATAGGTATTTATCGAAAAAAATAATGAATTTGTATTTCACATGACTTTTAGAAGAAAAACAGCAAGAATCATCATTAATATTTTTTACTGTGAAGATAATTTTTTGTGAATAAGAAAACAGTTTTTCAAATATATTTTCTGTCGAGGATAATTTTTATGAAAAAATATTTATGGAGACTGGTAATATTTTTTTATCGTTTGCAAATTTACCTAAATAATTTGAAAAATATTAGATTTCGTTTAAAAGGATCTATAAAATAATCTTTGTTTTGATTTATAATTATTTTTCTATGTTTTGAGAAAGTACCAAAAATTTACCTCGTATTCAGTATGAAAAATTATATGTACTAACGAATTATTTTCAGAACAGGCACTTGATAGTACTATTGTTCAAAGAAAAATCGGAGTGTGCAAAGGATAGATAATTTTATTGATGGTATCATTTTGAAAATTTTAAAATTTATGACTATAAACCTAAAAAATTACTCATAATTTTTTCTTGTTCCAAATTTAGATATATCCACATCCTCATTTTTATTAATTTTAAATCCACATCCTGAAAACCAGATCTACATCCACAAAGTAACATCCGTTACAACCCTACTTAAGTCTTCTGCAGGGTTACTCTTGACAAAACTAAACACAATCTTAATCTAGTCTTGATCTTGATCATACGACGCACGAAGGGACTATGGTCAAAAACACCGCACTACCGCTAACGCGCGATCGGTTTGTGTGTATTTTTGGCCAATAGTCACTTTGTGCGTCGTATGATCAAGATCAAGACTAGATAAAGATCGTATTTAGTTTTGTCAAGAGTAGCCCTGCTGATCTCAAAAAAACCGAGTGAATGTCTTGAAAGCAAAAAGATGTGTGGTCAATATGTCCAGTAATAATATAATGTAGTGTTTTAGTACATCTGGTAAATATAACACCCCTATACATCATTTGGTTCGGTATATCTTTTAACTAATAAATAAAACCTCCATACTCTAGAATATTGCACAAATGTGCTGCACATGTTTGAACTGGTATACCTGCTATCGGCCGGTCTCAATAAGCGATCTATCTCCGAACTTTTGTTAAAAATCGATCTATCTTTACGTTTTTCCGTTTCAATAAACATACCTAGCTGAGATAGAATCGCTATCCAAATTCTCTATCTACCTCTCGGAGTGCTGCGAGTTATATAATGTATGGAAATCAACGAAAATGCGTTTCAATATCCTATCTCTAGTTATTTGTCGTATCCAAGGTGACAAATTTTTGTATGGTTTTGTTATCCCCGGACTTTGACAGATAAGTTCCGTTTGACAGTGAAGTTTATGCAGCTATTCCTGTCCACTGCTGAACATAAACCTCCCCCATATCTCAGGCATCTCTGTCCTGGGCTTTCTGCAACCAGTCACTAGCGATTCTTTGACTTTAAGAGGTTGTGGTAAAGTAAAAAAATGTTTTCAAGCGACGAAAGCGATTAAGAATTTTTCGAAGCTGGAGTATATTTTGATTATATATAAAATTCTCATGTCACAGCGTTTGTTACCATATTCCTCCGAAACGACTGGACATATTTTGATGAAATTTTGTGTGCTTATCGGTTAGATCTGAGAATCGGCCAACATCTATTTTTCATATCATTAAAAGCTAAGGGTGGTCCACCCCGAATTTTTTTATTTTATTTTTTGGACAAATTTTATATTTTTATTTTTTATATGGCGAGTCATTAAAAAATACATACAGCACTAAATTTTCACCCTTCTACCATCAACACCTATTTTTTAATAGCGATATAAGTATATGGCAATGACAAAAAGGATATACTTGTTTGAAAGAAAGGGTGTGAGCAAGCGCGGGCGTCCGATAACCACGTGGATCAAATTCTCAAGGACGGCCGCGTGTTCAGTCAGAGGAACCGACGTGCGTGTATGAGAAACTATGAATGTGGAGGAAGCGAAGGAAGTGTGTAAAGATAGATATGTTTGGCGTTCTGTTCTCTCTGCCTACCCCACTTGGGACACGGCGTGAGGGTATAGTATAGTATGGTAGTATAATGTATAGGTATGGCAAAACATTGTTTCTTAAAACCTTGGTCGCGCATATAATCATTTTTAGTGGTATTAGTAAAGTTTTTTAATAATTTTTTAAATGAAACACGAAATATAAGTATTCCACTATTGACTTTATTTTTGCGAGCCGGCTTGCAAAAATAAATAAAGTCAATAGTGGAATAACTATAATATCGTGTTTCATTTTAAAAATTATTAAAATGAACTTCCACCAAGAACCGTCGGTCGATAAATTAAACTTTGTAAAGTTTTTTGACTCCAAACATTCTTAATTATAATATGATGCGGATATCAATCGCATCGGCAATTGGAGGAAACAGCGATAGGAACCCTATCTATCTCTGGCCACGTACTTTTTCTATATTGAGACGCGGGTCGAAGAACGATACAAATTGGAATTCTATCTCGGATCGCGTTGACAAGGCTAACTCGGTTATGTTATTGAGACCAGCCATATATCAACCAGGATATAATTTTATAAAAAAAGCTTTTTTTCATGTGGACGATGAAAAAAAATGGCATCCTCATCACATCTTCAAAGAATGTTTGAATATGCGGAACTCTTCAAATAAAAGTTGTGGATGTAAGATGTGAAGACAGATGCAGATATCCGTTACAGCCCTAATTATCTACCTGTTCTTCTTTTTAACTTTATTTTCATATTTCACCTTTTTCAAATCGTCCTGGGTCTGGGTGTTTCATGTAGGCATATGTGTTTAGTGTATTGTATATGTGTTTCGTCACGTTAGTACCCATAATACAAGATTCATATCTTGGTTTGAGACTAACTCAATCTGTTTTAATTGTCTATGCGTGTTATGTTATAGGACCGAATAGCAGAAATGACTGTCCGATTAGAAGGAGCACGGTTACTTACAAGAAAAGCAGCATTGGAAATAGATTCAGGGAGACGTTCCACTAAACATTCATCAATTGCTAAAGTTGCCGCCAGTGTTTGTGCAGAATTTACCACCGCCAGCTGTGTTCAAATTCTTGGTGGAATGGGATATGTCAGAGGATTGCCAGCGGAAAGACTTTACAGGTTTGTTTTGGTTGGGTATTTTGCATAATTAACGCTTAGTGAGAAACCACAGAATAATATTCAGTGCAATTAATTGTTTCTGCTGGCAATATTATGTTACACGGTATGTTTTTAGGGATGCCAGAGCGACTCAAATACTCGGTGGTGTGACAGATGTACAAAAGATGATCATTGCCCAACAAGTTATTAATGAATATCAACAGGGTAGCTCGAAACATCGCTAAAGGTGATTGGATTGGTTGCTTAGATTAAGTACATTTATATTTTAATGTTATTATTTAATCATCATCTCTGTCGGTCCCTCAATCCTGAGGATCGTGACCATCATGCCTCGTCCTGTAAACCATCTGTCTCCATGTTGAGCGATCCTCCGCCATGTGTAAGGCCCCGTGAAGTGAGCTCTGTGTGGCCTTAAAAAAAAGGCTTGTGGCCTCTATTTAATAATATTCCTTAAAAATTTTTTACTAAAAATTGTTTAATATTATTAAGTTGATGGAATGTATGTGATACATATTATTTTTAATTTATGATACACATTATAATCTACGTGAAGTTATTTTTTGTATATTTCAATAAAAAATATTTTAATATGTTATTGTTTTTTTTTAATTGACATTACATGTGTAGTAGTAGTATATGCACCTTCATTTAAGTGAAATATTATGTCCAATATACAGTGTTGGTATTTAAAAATTTAAATTAAAAGTTTATAAGAAAAAAATTGTACTTTATATAATGAAAATATAAAAAGTAATAATGTTTTTTTAACTTATCAAAAAAAAATCCAAATCATAAATACATGATGTTGATTAAATCCTAATGGGATTTTCGTCATTAAGAAAAATTAACAAAAAAGAAATTGCTGCCTGGTAGTTTGATTAGCCAGCTAACAACATTATTCTAGACAGTTACATAAATGTCAGTATTCAATTGAATGACTATCCATTTGGCAGAATCACAATGACATGCCAAATGCCTGATTGAAGCTAGCCCAATTGTTAAAATTTAGTTTATTTGGCATTCTGGCGCTAAGATTGATATACATTGCATTGTACAATCCAGCTAGACTTCTGTCAGTCATTAAATTGAATACGGGCTATTAACTAACCACCCAGCCATTCAGGTGGTCAATTCAACTACTTGGTGGTGAGATTTATAAATAATATTCTTTATTTGATTTAACACCCTGAATATGTAGATAATTATACAAAACTCTTGTCATTGCTTACCGTAAATACTTCACCTATACGCTTATAGAATGCCATCTGATGTTTGCTCTCTAACCATTGAATTTTGTGGTGATTTCCCATACAAAAATGGGTGATAAAAAGCAGAATTTTATTAAATATTAAAATCAATGTGAAAGGATAAAAAAATAACTAATATGTGAAAATGGCTATAATAGCGGTAATTTGAAATATTGCTTTTTAATGACAGCCTATATGTTCATGACAAGCAACTAATTCACCCACTTGCCTATTTGTACGAATTGGTGTGATGGTATAGATCAGTGTTCCGCAAACTTTTTGAGTTCAAGGTACACCTATCAAATCAAGAAATTTTAGAGGTACACCAAAGAAAAAAAAAAGTTTTTTTAACAAAGCACCTCGCTCATAGATCTCAACTATTTTTAGGTGTATTATCTGCACAAAACCTTGCCTTTTATCCGTGGCACACCAAGTGATGACCATGGTACACCAGTGTGCCGCGGCACATGCTTTGCGGAACACTGGTATAGATGACAAGATAACAAGAACTTCAAAAAAACCATGGTTCCCTCGAATGTATAGTGCATGCACATATCTTACATATTTTACCCATTTTTTTCATGTCATCGTTTTTAGGGAAAGTAAAAAATAGCCCGTGGAGCACCCGGTAAAGAATTGGTCTCCCGCTCTTCTGCGTAAATTTTCGAGTGTCCTTTGAAAGGCAGGTGTTCGAAAAAATTAAGACATTTTACATCTTAAATTCAGCGATGAGGTTTGCCACCCATCCTGAATGTCTTAATTTTATGTTGGCACAGAGAGGACAGTTTGCATGTTTCTTATATGCAGCTGATCTGCTGGTTACCCACATGTGGGATATGCCGTGATGGTATAATAGAATATAATAAAATAAAAAATGTTCAATCATGCCTAAATATTATCAATTATGCAAAAAAACATAGTTTTAAACTTTATCGTGACTAAATAATTCAATCTACTTAATGAAGAAAACATTCCCATACAAATTTAAATTGTTAATAATGTGAAATTTGCATAAAATTTTAAATGTTAAGTTCATGGAGAGCATCGTTTAAGGGCATACTATTTATTTTATGGTATTAAATCTTTTAGTTTAAGAATATTTGTATCATGTTTGGGTGTTATCATCTCCATTGATCCCCCAACTCTGTGAACTATCATGCCTCGTACTGTAGATCGTCCGTCTCAACGTCGAGTGATCCTCCACCATGTGCAGAATCCTATGCAGTGAGCTCTGTAAGGCCTCCTTAATTTGGTCGCTTCATCTTGTTTATACTCACTTCTGTTGCACCAACTGTTATTGATCTTTTCAGGTCCTCAGAAGAGAATCGTATGAAAATGTTTAACTTCTTGAGGATGGACTCATCGGTTCTATGTTCAGTCCACCTTTATTTTATTTAGACATGAGTAAAAGTGGTTAGATGGAAGAAATCACTTTAAAGTGATAATCTCGACACTGCACATCGTCCTAGTTTTTAAAATTTCAAATTATTTTGTTAACACTGTTTTGTAATGACGATGTGCAAAAGAATAAAGAAATAAAACAATACCTTAGTAAATGGTACTTTTTATAGAATATAAATTGCAAACAACACACTATAATAAAATTGATAAAATGTACTGTTTACTACAAATTTATTATTACCTATGAGTAATACATTTTAAAGCAAAATAAACATAATTTATATTTTCATGAAGATAAGGAAAATAGCATTAGTGCCCTGCAGTATGTGTAGACATTGACACAACAATATATAGGTACATAGATATGTTCTGGGAGCCATAGCCACTACAGCCTAATGCAGGGTGATAATAGAAACATCACTAACAAAACATTATGAATAAGATAAGGTTTAGATTACACACTTCTTTGATAACATAATTATTATCAATTCTTATCAATGGGTGTATTCATCTACCTCATATTACAAAATGTGATGACACACAGTCTCAGTCCCTCTTTAATTCTAATGTAAAAAAATCCTATAGTGTACGTTTTATAAATAAATATTATATATAAGATTTTCTCTTGACAAAAATGACTCTCTTATGGAATGTCCTGGTGTTTTTTATATATTTAGCTTATAATGTGAGTAGCCAAGAAGTAGAGAATCCTTCCAATAGTGAAATAGAACAAACAGTGGCTATTTGTAATGTATGTGAATGTAATGAAACTAATTCCTCAGACCTGGTGTCACATTTGCAAGTGTATTGTACGAATATGCTCATTGGTTTAAAAGATTTAAATTCAATTTCATGGCCTGCTAATGAAGAAAAGTTGCCTGTTGATGTAATATTTGAAGATTTATCATGGATGGCTATAGACAAGTAAGCGCTTTGTTATATACCTAGTACACATTCACTTACACATTATATTTTAATGGACTGAATGTAGGTTATTTATT
Source organism: Athripsodes cinereus (assembly GCA_947579605.1). Lineage (NCBI taxonomy): Eukaryota > Metazoa > Arthropoda > Insecta > Trichoptera > Leptoceridae > Athripsodes > Athripsodes cinereus. The sequence goes on along the minus strand of OX388307.1, from coordinate 19,695,469 downwards.
TTGTAAATCAAAGAAAATATTTCACAATAATATTTATGTCTGTTTATATAAGTCATAATTTTTTTAATCACAACTGGGAAGGCTAGGCCAGTAGATGCTTAAAGGTTTATAGGATGAGTGGTATTTGCAATCGATGAAATAAATAAAAATAATGCAGCATATTTCAAAGTTAAAGTGTTTATATTATAAACGAATATAAGAAAATTACTTTGTATATTCAATGTTCTTACTACTTTTTTCCAGGATTCCTATAAACAATGAAATCGTGTCTCTGATTTTCAACAACAACGCCATCAGAACAATTTGGCCCGGAGCATTTTCCAATCTCCCAAATCTAAAATATTTACAAATATCACACAACCAGCTGTCTACTATAACTCCTGATGTATTCAAGAATTTGGAAAATTTAATTGAACTTGATCTTTCATACAATAAACTCAGTGATTTTAATTCATTAGATTTTGTTGAGCTAAAAAAATTGAAGTCTCTTAATCTAGGAAATAACAATTTTGAAAAAATTCCTATTGACGCTTTACAAAAAATAACATCATTAGAACAATTGGATTTTAGTGGAAATCAAATGTTTTTCTTAGACTTCAAAAATTCCCAACATGATAGTTGGCTGGAACAGTTGAAATTTTTTGATTTAAGTTCAAATAAATTCTCGACAATTTATTTTAAGGACACATTTCAAAAGGCAAAGTCATTGTAAGTACAAAGTATGTGTATCTTTCTAAGCTTTGAAAACAAGTGTCTCAGGATTTTGGATGTCAAATGGTATGAACATGTCACAAATGATGCTGTGCGCCGACGCACTCGGCAGAGATCTGTAATCTCCGTAATACAGGAGACAATGGTCCTGGCTAGGACATGTTCTGAGAATGCCCAATGATAGTTGGACAAAAAGAGCACTGTTTTTCCGTCCACAAGGGTTCTGTCGGCCCGAGTGTCCCTCTTTCACAATACATTGTTCCTATGACAACAACATCAAAGTGCAGGGAATGTTGTGTAAAGAGGTGACGCAATTGGCGAAGAGACGCTCTGAATGGAGGAGGCTGATTTCTGACCTGTGCTCCCAAGAGGAGCGTTGAGGGCAATGAATGAATGAATGTGTATCTTTCAATATTTATTTTTATTAAGTAAATTTATAGTGTGGTGATATTTTATGTTTTAAGGGAGTATCTAAATTTGTCAAGCAATGGTATTGTTGCAATTGAAAGCAATGTTTTTCAAGATTGTGTGTCACTAAAGATATTAGATCTGTCCAGCAATGCTCTCAGCACACTGCCGGAACTTCCTCCATCCATAGAAGTGTTGTATCTTCAACTAAACACATTTAAGAAGTGGCCAAATTTACCAAGCAATATCAAAGTTCTGGACCTGTCTCGAAATAACTTGTATGAAAATTATGATGGAAACTATTTGTCATTTGACAAACTCGAGGTAATTAATATTCATTTGTTTTTTTAAATCATATATCGTCGGTATACAATGAAAATCCACTAACTCCAATTTTGGGTGAAATGGAGTTAAATATGAAGGTATCGAAAAAAAAACATGTTCTATCTATAGAGAAAATCCACCTCCTCCTATAAGCTACCATTTTTGAACTATGTCCATACCAAGAAATAACTAACTCCAAAATGTGCTGTTTGACAACAAAGAAAAACCACTAAAGTACTTAAGTGGATTTTTAGTAGATTCTTTATGAAAAATATTACAATTTCGCTACAGAGAAAATCCACTAAATGCCTTTAGTGGAATGTTGTCCTTCAAATACCATCATCTGGTGTAAGTCCAACGTATTATAGCCGAAAAATAGGTCTATATAACCTCACCATTTATGAGTCTGCACCACCAAATGCTGCGTATTGCTTTTTGTTGGACAGAATTAAATGGGAAACTAAGCAGCTGTGATATAGGAACTTGTTTGCTCCGATACATTAACACTTTACCACTCCATGTCACAGAGGTATAATTTTTTTTCTGATACATGTGGTGGCCAGAGCCGCAATAAAAATGTTGCTGCACTTTTATGGTATATAACATTTGGTGACTCCCTCCCATACCCGGATATCTCAGAAGTCGGGGGACTTCTATCTATCCGCTCTTCTAAGCTAAACTTTTGTCCTCACGGGCGGGCCCTGATGGGCAGCCTGAGAGGGTGGCCGGTCAATACCGCCTCGTGGGAATCTTTTATGCTACATTTACGTCTTCGATGCTCCTCTCAGGAGGATGAAATTCAATCATAAACAATGGATAAATATTTAATGATAAACTAAAATGACCAACAAAAGACCCAAACAAATAACAATCAAGCATAATAACTATCAATAAATATAGTGCCTAATTTAGAGCCAGAGGCCAAAGTAAGGTGTCCAGAGCCTTGTTATTGGGCTTTCATAAGGTGAGACTCGAGAAACGCCGTCACCAGCGTATTGTAAAGACATTTCCCTCCCAACAGGTATTCCTGTACCCACCCATATCTACTCTCCACCGAGGGAGACAGGACGAAACACAATAAATAACGAATTAGCCTAACAGACCCCGCCGCAATGGGCAACAATCAATCCTAGAGCACTCCTACCTCAGTCGGGGGTAAACCCGGCTAACGCAGGAGATCCCACCGAGAAACCTATGTCTCCACAAATTCCAAAAATGCCCCAACATCCATTACCTCGGGGCACTCCCGGAGGATATGCTCTGCACTCTGTGCACCCGTCCCACAAACACACCACGGATTCTCCACTAGTCCAAGTTCAAAGAGCTTACCCTTAAGATTGCGTTATGGTATATAGTGCAAACATCACCACATGTTTATACGATTGGACAGAATTTTTTTGGAAAGTGGACATTTGTACATGGACGTAGATTTCATGCACAGCAGCATTGAAAAGGCTAAGAAATTTGAGCCAGTTTATACCACTTAAGACTGGATGTCCATATTTAAAATAACTAGATCAAATAGATAGTGAAACAAAAAAGTTTCTCATACCATGATGTAACAGAATTGAAATTTAGCAATACGCTAGATTTAACACAATTGTCGGTAATAGTGATCCTTCTCCTCCCAAACAAATTAATAAAAATTACACAAGAGTTCTACTAATAAGTGCCACTAAAAAGAAAGATCTCATGGAACTTTGCAAAACTAATGTTATACCCAAAGAATACCATAGCTGGTATAATAATTATTCCAAACTCTTCTTCGGCAATTAATTGTATGCCGAAAGCTGCGGTTGACGATAGTATGAGTAAATGTGAAGAACAATAATATTATTTTTTTAATAAGACAATCTTCATTTTTAATGTCTAAAGACATGACTGATAGTCCAATTTTATTTTGCATTATTTTTTTTTAACATGCCTCAGAAATAACTGCCTTCGTTATTTTATACACAAGTAAACTCTTTGAAATATGTACCCGTTTTCTTACTATCTTGGTCAGAGAAAAACCACTAAATCCATTTTATGGTGACTGAGGTGTTTTAAACTTAAAAATTATTATTATTAAATTAAAATATAATATATTATTCTATAATTCACATTTAGAAAACTGTTGGTTCTTCTATATGTAGTAATTATTTCTTAGAATTTCCCTGTGGTTCAGTTTTTATAGAAGATCAAACTTTATATTTCAATTATCTCTGAATAGACTTTTGTGGAGTTAGTGGATTGTCATTGTAAACCGACGATATGCATATTTTTCAAGTTCTGTTAGTGCTATGTGTACAAGGTGTGTTCAGAAAACAACGGTAATTTTCATTTTTTAAAAAAGTTTTTTTTTTTTCATCTTTATTACATTAAAACATTATTTGCGACGAAGATTGAAATTAAAGTTAAAAGGAAACTTAACAAAATATATATTGACAACATATTATTCTACATAGATTAAATTTAAGTGAAAAGTTAACTGTGTTGTGTAATCAATGTAGAATATCACCAGTATGAATTTTCACTCTGTGAATGTACAAACCTTAGAATTATTGACTATTCCATTTATCCAGTCAATATACATTAATTTTTCTTCACTACCTAGCCACTTTATCTGCTATTGTTTATTTATTTCATTGTAAGTACCAGTATATATAGTGAACTAAATACGTGTAAAGAACTTGTATAAATCTGCTACTTATACTATTTATTTTATTTACAGTTCTTGAATGTATCTGGAAATACATTATCACAATTTGATATGAATCGGCCACTTTTGAACTTGAAGTATTTAGATATATCTTACAATATATTGTCTGAAGTACCACAATCCATAAGCAGCGAGATGGTACCACAGCTCCAAGATTTTTACATAGATGGAAACCCAATAGAAAAATTAAGTTTTCATTCTGAAATTGAATTAAAAAAATTATCCGCTAAGCATCTTCATAAATTAGTAAGTTTAGATGCATCTGGATTTTCCAAAGTTAAAGCAAAACCTTCAACAGCATTGCAGGAAGGAAGCACAGATTGTTTAGATTTAGCAATATCTCATTGCAAAAATCTAGAGTTGATTAATGAATATGCTTTCCAAGGTGTGAAATTATGTCATGTAAGTAAGCCATCATGTACCTCATACACATTCTCAGATTAAAATCATTATTAAATAATATTGTGATGCATGATATTTATCTCCAACATGATGAGCGTAGACAATGCAATCCAAAAAATCTGTCACATCACACACATCTATTGCATTACAATGAGTACATAATTTTAGCATATTGGATATATACTTACATTGTTTCTTGTGAAAAACGCCTCACGATTGGTATACAATGACAAACTGTGGTTCTAGTTTTGATCTTATAAAATAAACCAATATTTTGATATGACATTGATCTTTTGACTAATTTGCAGTTGGACATTAGTTGTAACAATCTGACCAAATTAAATATTAATGTTGCTGAGTGGGACAACATACAAGGTGGTGTAAATATGCAAGGAAATCCCTGGGACTGTGCATGTGAATTACAGTGGATTCTTGATATTTTGCTGAAGGATCTATACATCAGACATCCCACATATCTTCACGAACTAAGGTTCTGCATTATAATTATATACACTATCTATGCACATTTGTGTATTAAAAATTATTAATGTCAAAAATAGAATTGAATGACTTTCTTTCTGTAAAATATCATATTTATTTGTTTAGTTTAGTTTTTCATTAAATAAACTGATTTTATTTATTTTTTCAGATGTGCCTCTCCGAGACATTTGCAAGGAATGCGTTTAGTCCACTGGTACAATCGAAATGAAAAAGCATTCTGTATCCAATCAAAATATACATCTAATTACAGAGTAAGTATGATAACATGGTTCAAATTAAATAATAATCATTCATTCATTCATACCACCATGGTACCTCACACAAGTGTGGTTGCTAGCGGACCAACTGCGTAAAACAAGCAAGTCATCCTTTCCGTGCCAATTAAAGTCAAGTCATTCAGGATGGGTGGCATACCTCATCACTAAATTGAAGATGTTAAATGTCCTGATGTTTTACGAATATTTGCATTTTACAGGAATCTAGAAAAATAACTATAAATAAATTAATAACAAATTAATTATGTGGTGATTTCCCATACAAAAATGGGTGATAAAAAGCAGAATTTTATTAAATATTAAAATCAATGTGAAAGGATAAAAAAATAACTAATATGTGAAAATGGCTATAATAGCGGTAATTTGAAATATTGCTTTTTAATGACAGCCTATATGTTCATGACAAGCAACTAGTTCACCCACTTGCCTATTTGTACGAATTGGTGTGATGGTATAGATGACAAGATAACAAGAACTTCAAAAAAACCATGGTTCCCTCGAACGTATAGTGCATGCACATATCTTACATATTTTACCCATTTTTTTCATGTCATCGTTTTTAGGGAAAGTAAAAAATAGCCCGTGGAGCACCCGGTAAAGAATTGGTCTCCCGCTCTTCTGCGTAAATTTTCGAGTGTCCTGTGAAAGGCAGGTGTTCGAAAAAATTAAGACATTTTACATCTTAAATTCAGCGATGAGGTTTGCCACCCATCCTGAATGTCTTAATTTTATGTTGGCACAGAGAGGATAGTTTGCATGTTTCTTATATGCAGCTGATCTGCTGGTTACCCACATGTGGGATATGCCGTGATGGTATAATAATAGATATTGGATACAATGATCTTGAGTATGAAATGTGAATTTTCATTTTCAGTTACTACAATCAACAAATGATGATTCTGGTGCAAATGTTTTAATTAGTGGAGGAGGAACAGTTATTGGTATTTTAGTGGCCATTATCGTAGCGTTAATAGTTTGTATAGGTCTTATTGTTTATTTGGTAAGGGGTAAGTACAGGCACAACCGTACTACAAGAATACAAATGATGAAAAAGAGACAACAAATGTCAGATGCAAAGGCACTAAATAGTGTTAGTTTAAATCAAAATCGTCCATTAAATGGAGTATGATAATACATGATATGTATTTATTGTTGTAAGGGTCAGTGGAGAGAGATTGTTTTATCAGAACATTCTCATAAATATCGCTTCAGTCTTATCTATATCTTATTATAACTTGAACATAAAGTTTTATAAAAATTCTGTAAGAAATATATTTTATTTATCTTGAATAAATGAATAAAAAAATGTAGCAATACTTTTACAATGAAAATAATTTTACAAGCTTAAGCTGGATTGAAATTTATTTAATGATTGTCACTATACAGTTAATATTATTAACATTAGAGTTTCATGTATTTCCAATAACCTATGACCAAGAATCTCCTACATTCTCCTACGTTTCTAAAAAATAAAACAGGGGTTTTATTCTACTAAAGATTATATTTTGTGAGAGAGACGTCTTTCGTCTTATGAGGACATTGTCAATCTGATGTCAGATTGACAATGTCCTCATAAGACGAAAGACGTCTCTCTCACAAAATATAATCTTTAGTAGAATAAAACCCCTGTTTTATTTTTTCGATTTGGAATTCTACTACCTTAACACCGACACAGTGAATCCTACGTTTCTCATATTTACAATAAGAATAACATTTAAACAAGAAAGAACGTTGCATGATTTACTAGGAATACTTTTTATAAAATTATAAATGTGATAAGGATCTTTAGTCGGAGCAGGTCTATATATTTCAAAAAAATACCTGCAGTCAATTCTGGTTGTGGTTGGTATTTTTATTTTGGATTAAATTGATAAATTACATTCACTATAAATAAAATACTACACTATAACCTCACGCCGTGTCCTAAGTGGGGTAGACAGAGAGAATGGAACACCATATAGATCTATTTTTACATACTTCTTTCGCTTCTTCTACATTAATACAATAGATAACTTAAATAAATATTAGTGCCATCACTCTTTTATACACAATCATCTAACTATTTTGGGATATGTTAAATTGGGGAATGGGAGATTTAAGTTTGCTTCTGAATGTAACGATTGACTGTATTACAGTTTTAAGTGTTGCGCTGAAGGCTCTACAATGAAAATTATATTTAATAAATCAAATGTTTTTGTGTTAACACTTTGGAAATTCATTATAATTAAAATGAATTTAAAAACACTGTATAATTTCCAAATTAAATTTATTCACCTCAAACGTTTTCGCCAAGGCTTCTACTTGGCATCATCAGGAGGACTAATTAGTTTAAGTTCATACGTAGTGAGTCTGTTTTCTATTACTAACTTATACTAGTGGTGGGGGGGAGTTTGAAGGTGGGGGAGAAAGGGCGGAGTTGAGGGTGTTTGATAAGAGGGAAGGAGATGGGTATATCAACAAAGGAGATGCATATGGTATTTGGATATTCACCAAATTGTATAAATTTACATATAACATATAAATTTAACCAAACTTTGCATGGAACAGAATTATTTCAAGTTTGATGACAAGTTCTATAAAATTAATGACTCATTACCTATGGGCAATCAATTGTCGCCATTACTTAGTGAAATATACATGGATCACTTTGAAGAAATTCTGTTCTCATCAAAAAATCCATTGTTAAAATGTATCTTTAAGTACCAAAGATATGTGGATGATATATTCTGTGTATGGACTGGCAGTAAGAGGCAATTAGATATTTTCTTAACTTTCTTGAACTCTGTTAATAAAAACTTACAATTTACATTAGAAATTGAAAAGGACAAAAAACTTTGTTTCTTAGATTTAAATATAAGTATTAATAATAGTAAATTCAAATTTGGGATCTACAGAAAACCCACATATTCTGACAATATAATTCATGCGTCTTCCTGTCATCCAGTGTCACATAAAATGGCCGCATTTAACTCTATGATCCACAGAATGTTGAATATACCCTTAGATAAGGATGAATTCGACAAAGAACTGAATGTAATTAAAAGTATTGCCCGGAACAATGGATACGATATTCACATAATTGATAAAATTTTATGTAAAAAACAAAAACACATCATGTTTAAAAATTACATTTATGCTCCATATTGCAAGGAAAATAATAATAAACCGTGGAGAAAAGTTTTATATTTAGGTAAAATCTCGCATATAGTAAATAAACATGTAAATAAAAATATTAAATGTGCATATTATACCAATAATAACATAAGTAGATTACTTTTTAATCATAAGGATAGGGTAGATAATATAGATAATAGTGGGGTTTATTGTATTAGTTGTAAGGATTGTAATATGAAGTATATAGGCCAAACAAGTAGAGCAATTAAAACTCGCATTCAGGAACATAACAGGGCATTCAGGGGGTTATCCGGATACTCGGAGATTGCAGACCATTGTATACAACATGATCATTCTATTGACATGCAAGGTACTAAGGTCTTGCACTCCGAGTCTAAGATTAGCAAATTAAATGCTTGGAGATTCTTGAAATCCATAAAAACAAGAACAATTTGGTGAATATCCAAATACCATATGCATCTCCTTTGTTGATATACCCATCTCCTTCCCTCTTATCAAACACCCTCAACTCCGCCCTTTCTCCCCCACCTTCAAACTCCCCCCCACCACTAGTATAAGTTAGTAATAGAAAACAGACTCACTACATATGAACTTAAACTAATTAGTCCTCCTGATGATGCCAAGTAGAAGCCTTGGCGAAAACGTTTGAGGTGAATAAATTTAATTTGGAAATTATACAGTGTTTTTAAATTCATTTTAATTATAATGAATTTCCAAAGTGTTAACACAAAAACATCATATAAGTGATAGTTGAACAAATCAAAAAGTCCACTAATTATTTGTGAATTTTTATTTCCGTTCAGAATGTTTAAAAGATATTGTCTGACCACAAGGTTGTATTTTTGTTACCACATCATTTATAATTTTATTCTGCGTTTTGATTTAAAATCATAAGACCCTATGTAAGGAAGGAATATATTGGTTTTAAAGAAGAATATTGTGATAAATATTGTGTAGTACATGTATATAATACATAAATTAGATGATTTAACAATCTTCTTCTTCTCTTGGGCATTTATTAGTCCTACATGCTGGTGGGGTCTGCCTTAACAACAATAATAATTAATTGATTTATTCCCAATGTAATTTCCAAAAATGTGTTTGTTTACAAAACAATATAAAAATTTGTTACAACTTCCATTACGTAGGTAATGTTGTTGAATATAACATTTGACTTCTCCAAATTCACTAAAAACCTGTGATTAAATTTAGATATTAAATTATATAGTATTATTATTTATTACCCCTGAAAACTGTCTTCATTTGAGTTATGCAGCTTACAGACAATAATATAACAAATCTTTTTAAATGGATGGATATTCAGACATCAATCCAATAATGTGATGATCCAAAAATAAAGGTGGTGGATCCAACTTATATGGCTTATATATTAAAAAAAAAAATTATATATTATATTATATTATTTTATATTTACACAATATACGGCGTGAGCCTTTTACATGTTAACAAAAAAGTGTACCTAAGGAACAACAACAACAACAACAAAAAAAACAAAGTAATCACAGTATATACAAAACAACACACCACAATACACACATTAAGGGTAGGGTGTAGCGCCGTAAGATTTCGAAAATGCGTTCTACGGTAGATTTCTCCCTCCGCGCGATCTGCATCTTCCCTTTCCCCGCTGTTGTTTCCTAGATACGAATTAAAATCTTTCGAATTAATTTCTTATAAGAATTCAGTAAGAATACTACGTAGTTCGTATATTATGATTATTATGAATACATTTGCTTCTATCTCGCTTGCACCATACCACACTCTTCACATACCGCTCTATTTACAACCGAGTCAGCAGGTAATAACAATAGATATATACAACAATGCTATTATCGAATGGCTGTACTTCAAAATACTGTATAAAGACACCAACATTATAATCTCTCTGGCGGCTGGCGTGGCACGGAGATAATGCTCTTGCCTTTGAGTCACGAGGTCCCTTGTTCGATTCCCGGCCAGAGCAAAATGAAGAATTACCTTTTTCAAAGTGTTCTGGGTGTTACATTTTTATTAATCTTATTTTTATTCTTCAATATTACAAAAATTACTTGGTTACAATATTACAGAATAAAACAGTATCATAAAAATATCAGTTATACAACTCAATGTGCTTAGTGCATTTTTTTTATAACACAACTCGTATAGACAATTCACAGAAACCGAGCTAGTCCCAAACTAGGATAAGAATCTTGTATTTTGGGTACTAACACGACGATACACATATATACAATGCACTGAACACATACACATGTAACACCCAGACCCAGGACAATTTGAAAAAAGATCATTCTTCATTTTGCCCTGGCCGGGAATCGAACCCGAGACCTCCCGGGATGCCTTCTGTTAGACAAGTATATCCTCTTTGTCATCATTTCCTAAATCATTCGTTGCACATGTCCAAGTTGATATTATTGTGTATACTTATTGTACCTAGGTTGATACATAAATGCATAAATGTAACACTAAGTACCTATACACAATACTTTATAAAATAATGAGTACATTAAAAGAAACATAAAAACGTGCTCGACTAAAAAATTACAGAAAAAAGTGGGTATAAAATATCTTGGCAGAGAACCAAGATGCCAAGATGAGGTGTGAGGAGGCGCGGACGGCCAAGAACCACGTGGATCAAATCCTAAAGGACGGCCGCGTGTTGAGTAAGAGAAATCGGCGAACATGTATGAGAATGAGGAGGAAGCGAAAGAAGTTTGTAAGGATAGATCTATATGGCGTTCCGTTCTCTCTGCCTACCCCTCCTGAGACACGGCGTGAGGGTATAGATAGATAAGATAAAATATCTGTCTAACCCCTCACCTCAAGTCCTGTGCAGAAAGGATGTAACGCTCGACTAAGCTAATACATAGATAAAGAGAACTTGAGATTTGATCGTTACAAGTGATAACTAAGCTTATTTTCTGTTTTTTTTTTCTAAAAAACTGGCAATATTTTTAAAAATGTCTAGAAGTAGGTGTCTAGATAAAAAATCGATCTATATTATGTTTTTTTTTCATGAACATTGCATGAAAGTTATGCGTATTTCAGTAGCTGAAAGACGCATAACAAGCCTGAAAATTAATGGATAGAAGATTGACAGATTTATTCTCTACCGGAGATTCCACGGGTTATATAAATATGTATATCATTATACTATCCCACTTGTGGGATAGACTGTGATGGTTTAGTAAAAATAGGAGAAACTATATTATACCCTCACGCCGTGTCCCATGTGGGATAGGCTGAGAAAAATAGCGGCCGGCGTGAAGCGGAGGTAACACTCTTGCCTTTGAGTCACGAGGTACCGGGTTCAATTCCCGCCCAGAGCAGAATGAAGAATGACCTTTTTCAAAGTGTTTTGGGTCTGGGTGTTACATATATATGTACAGACAAGTACATAATAATATCCTCTTTTTCATCCTTTCCTTATTCATTCGTTCCACATTTCCAAGTAGGTATTATATCCATAGTAGTATTTATATAAAATTACTGTACCTAGATTGATACATAAATGCATCAATGTATAAATGAAACACTAATGGCCGGTTTCAATAACTTATCTATCTGTGACTGTCGTTTGAAATGTATGATTTAAAATATAGAACACAATAGATTTCAATCGACAGTAGCGGATAGATAGATTATTGAAACCGGCCATAAGTAGAACCTGTACACAATAGTTTACAAAATAATGAGTTACCTAAATGTATTATAGTAAATAAATAAAATTGAATGAATCAATGAAAGCAGGTAGGTATATGCTAATATTGCGCATATTATGGATGTCAGTGAATGACTGTTATTGGGCATACAAAGAAAACATAATATTTCATTTTTATACAGTGAGTTTTATTGTCTATGTCAATAAGTAGGTACGTTACAGAAAAAAATTTATAAGTAAACAAATAGGAGAATGATTTCTACACTCAATTTTTTCGATAGTCATGTTCTTGTATGGTCTAATTTGCAAAAGTTTTGCGTAGGTGTTAGAATCTCCGTCTGATATTATTTTCCCATAAATAAGTTTGTGCATTTCGATACTTTTCTGAAATCCTTCCACTAATATTGCAGACTCCATCCCCGTTGATGATCCTGAAAATACAATTATGTGCTATATAAATATCTACTATTCAGAACACACTTCAAATGATTCCTTAAATTTAGGTATTTCAATGCTCCAGTTCCATCAACTCGAAATTCTAATATTCCAAGATATATCACATTTTGAATCAGTTTAGCGGTCTACTACTCAAAACAAGTATATACTTCTAATAGAAATAATAAAATTTTTGTAAGATTTTTGTTTGTGAAATTGAAATGATATCTACGAGTATCAATAAAGCGAATGGATGATGAAAAGGTAATGAAGAAGATGAATCTATCTGAGGTGCGAAAAAACGCGGATATCCGAAAACTTCGTGACTTGATCACGTGTATCAAAATCTCAAGGATGGCCGCGTGTTGAGTCAAAGAAATTGACGTGCATGTATGAGAAATTGTATGTATGTGGAAGAAGCGAAAGAAGTTTGTAAGAGTAGAGCGGTGTGGCGTTCCATCCTCTGCCTATCCTTTTCGGGATACGGTGCGAGGGTATAGTAAAGTAGGTACTAATTTTTCCATTGATTTTCGAATCTGCAATAGAGGTCGTTGATTTCGAGTGATGTACATAGTTCACTAAAGAAGTTGTTTTGTTGAAGAAATGTATCAGGTATATACTAGGTAAATAGGTAAGTAAAATTACAGATAACCTTTTCGCATTCATGTATTGTATTACAGGTAAATCATTCAAGTAGTAACACAGCTATGTGGACATAGGTACTATTGTTTATGTTCTCAGTAGTAAGTGATTATGATTTCTAAACAGATTAACGTCGTTGCATATTTAAAATGACGTATGTGAATATTTACAAATATTTTGACATTTCTATAATAAACTGCTTATTTTGACTGTATGTTAATGTGATTCTTATTATCAAATAATAATATTTAATATTTTAAGAATAATTAATCGGGGATTATCGATCAATATATATATATTTGTAGAATCATATGTTTCCCTTGATTTCTTCTTATATTGCTTCGTCTTTCTGAATATTATGACAATTTATACAACGCCGTACTGTGATTATATCACTTCAAGGGCGCTTTACATTATTTAGGATCAACATCCACGTTCATTTTAAAATTACATACCTAGTATCAATTAAAAATTGTCGTCAGAATGATAACAAATCATAATAATGCAATATATATATATATGGACAATTTGTAAAGCGCCGTTTACTTATAACATGATCATAATATTACATAGCAATGAAAAGTTCATACAACAACTGAACTTTTTATTGCCATGCACTAATGAACAGTTTTGTAAGAGTATGCCTAAATAAAAAAAAGCACATACATCATTTTAAATATATAACGACGTTTTATTGAGAGTAGGCATTCAATATTTATAGTATTACTCATCAATTTTAGTAGTAAAAATTCTATAGACAGCAATCGATTGCACTAGCCGCTATTTATTGTTATTTCGGCGTGCTAATAGAAAATATCCCACACAATTCTAAGAATCAACTGCAAGCCTAAAATTAATTATTTTATTATTACATACCTACCTACTAATATACTAAGAACAGTACCATGTAACAGACGGGTGTTCGTAAAAGCTCACTTATAACCTACACCTACAATTCAGTGCTGAGGCATGCCACCCATCCTGAATGTCTTATTTTTTGTTGCTACGGAGAGGACCATCAGCATGTTTTTTACATACATTTACTCCAATGGCTTCCCAATTATGGGATATGCAATGATGGTATAGAAGTACTTTTAATAAATTGTTCTCCCACTATTAACCTATTATAAACCTATTTTATGTAGGTTTTTGATCGTTTTGTAAAAGGCAGATATTCACAAAACAAAAGGCGGATAACCTGCTTGTTTATAATTACACACAGTTGGAAATAATATCTATCCCAAAACATTCTTGAATAAAAAATATATTGACTGAATGTACCTACCTGTTACCAGAGAAAAAAAATGATAGTATCTACAGATAGATCAGGCTAGTAAAGCCATAAGCACAAATCATAGACCCTTGGTAAAAATTGAAAAAAGTAGCTACTTACAATTTTTTTTGTAGATGCATATATTGCATATGTTTCCCTTGATTTCTCCTTATAGTACTTCGTCTTCCGGAATATTTTTTCGAATTTCCCATACTGAATCTTTATAAAATCTGTAAAAAAAACGTTAAGTACTTCAAATACATCGCGTCAAATTTAAAAATATTATATTTTTTGAATTAAGATTTTTTTATTGAATTTAATCTCGTAATACGGAGGTAATCAAAATAATATTGTAGGTAATCAAAATAATTTGAAAATATTATGCGTAGTAAATGAACACAAAAAAATGTAATTATCATAATTCCATCGCGAAATAAATGAATCTTGATAGAAAAAAATGTCATTTAACAAGAATCAGTGTAAAAGTTAATGGAGACAAAAAAATATTTAGACACTTACCTATTACAAAACGGCTGACTGTAATCTTACTCGATTATTTGAAACACTGATAATAATAACTCACAAATATAGCCACGAAAAAAGCGATACGTCCACCCTCACCAACACTTCACTCGATACTAACATTTTTAGACACACCCTATGGGCAGGGCAGAAAGTATTAAATTTGTATGGAAATTTCGATAGGCGGAAAATACTTTTTGTGCAATTTTACGTTTTTAGAAATTTATTAAAAAAATAACGCATATTAAAGAAAGTCAACAACTTAGAATGTAGATTTTTATATATGCCATAAGTCAAAAAAATAAAAAAAAAGTGCAATAAAGGGAACTTGAGATGCGATTCGTACAAGTTTTAATTTTGATTTTTTTAGGATTTTTTTTCTGGAAAACTGGTACCATTTTTTATTGAAGTCGACAACTTAAACTCGAGATAAAAGATTGATCTATATTATATATTTTTTTTACTAACATTGCATGACAGTTATACGTATTTTGATCTTTGAAACACATTGAAATTAACTAGAAAAGGTATAGCTAATAGGAGGATAGAGGATAGCTAAGCCTTAACAACAAGATAATGTAAAAACTATTATAAAAAAATTGTATATGAATAAGGTCAATAAGAATAATTCAATTTTGGTATGTCAATATAAAATTTACACAATATCAAATATTTCAGGAAATATTCAGATCGACACCCGTGTCAGATATAAATTAAATTATTTATTTACATATATATTTTAGTGCTTGAGGTAATATTTTGATAATTGAGATAATGAAGTAATTGAAGGTAATGTTTTTTAATAATACATGTTTTTCCATAATCTTTTATTTTTTCTATCAATATATAACATTCAAAACTTTACATTCTGGATATATTATAAAAGAACTACATGTACATAATTATGTTTAAATACAACTAGATAATTGTAAATGCAACAATGTATTTGAAATAATATGTTAAAAAACTTAAAACTTAAATAAATCATAAACTATATATTTCATGAATGAATTAATAAATAAATAATAAGCTTTGATTTGATTTATGTTTATGTCTATTACATTGGTAAAAAGGGGATCTTAATTGGTTTGTCTATTGTTGTCTTTTAATGTCTATACTAATTGTTTCAACTGTCTGATCCTTACTGAATAAATAAAATAAAATAAAATACCTTAGAAAGTGCATTATATTGAAATATATTGTGTAAGTCACTAACTATTGATAAGCACCAAAAATTAACATTATTAGCAACATTTTTAAGACATTTTAAAAGGTTTCATCAGCGTGCGTAGTGTCTCAGGGCCATTCCATAAACCTCTGGTCATCAACTGCCAGTATAGCAGTGGCATCAAATACTTCTTCATAAAATACATTGAACGCAGTTCTCTTGCCTAAAATAGTGTGACCATTATTATAACATGAAAAACATACAATTCAATGTTTGGTCTAAAAGCTGAAACATAGTAGAAATTCACTTCATCTTCACTGAATACTGTTTTCTGGCATTTCAAGCAAGTATAAAGTATTCTTAGTAATATTCCATTTAAAATAATGTCAGTTCAGTCAAATAAATAATGAATTGTTCTGGTAGATCTGTAACGTACGTATATTCTAAAGCAAGATTTAGTAAATAACCTTAAAAATTGGATTATTTTTTTTTTTTTACTAGTAGATACTCATTCTATTTTGTGTTTATAAAGAAATAAATAAATTTTACCTGATTGAAAGGAAATGTTTCTGTAGGAGTCAATTCATAATTAAATTCAGCCAAAATACATTTGTCGTTAGATGTTACCAATGGACAGGAAGCGTATCCGTCATAGTGACTACTCAATGGCTGACCCTGCATTACTTTATTCAAATTAGTCTGCACAACATAGGATTGTGCGGCTAAAACATAAAAATATTATGTGAGTGTTAAAATTAATATTAGGTATATGTTACTTTTGATATTTAATGTGCACAATTGTGAATATTTCACAAAACCTAAAAGAACCATTGTATACAATAATAAAAAAAATATTAAGTTAACAGCTAAATTATATTCAATATTATCTGAAAGAGAGGGTGTGAGAAAGCGCGGACGTCCAAGAACTACGTGGCTTAACCACGTGGATCAAATTCTCAAGGACGGTAGCGTGTTAAGTAAGAGGAATCGGCGTGCATGTATGAGAAACTGGATGAATGTAGAGGAAGCGAAAGAAGTATGTAAGGATAGAGCGACATGGCGTTGCGTTCTCTCTGCCTACCCCACCTGGGACACGGCGTGAGGGTATAGATAGATAGATTATTTGTTTTACTTGATACAACAAAATAGTTTAAAGTTTCATATGAAGTAGTTTCTTTCAAAATCTGCCACATCTTGTGTGACCCTTGCTATTCTTTATTTGACAAAAGTTATGAAACAAAATTTTATTTATATAGCTAATACAAACCAACTGCAGCTGCAGTCTTTGAATTAGGGGTGTCTGTACAATCTCCAAGTCCAAATATATTAGAGTACTTAGTGTGCTGCATTGTAAACTTATCCACGGTAACAAAACCAGCTTCATTAACAAGGTCTCCAGCATTTTTCATTACAGATAGTGGACCCATTGGTGGAGTTACGTGTAACATATTGTACTGTAATTTATTAAAAATATTATTGGAATAAATTCTAATAATGATAGCCTGATGATGAGAGTGGAAGCTCTTGAAAGCTGGCTCTTGATATATAAAGTCACTGTGAAAGTACTAATATTATCTACTTACATCTACTGTTATTTTGTTATTTGGGTTATCTAAATCTTGGAAAACTGCTTGTCTTTTGCTGGGATTGACTTCAATAAGATTATGGCGTAAGTTCACATTTAAATTTCTTTCCTTCACAACTTTCCAAAGGGAATCTGCGTACTTCTTCACACCAAATATCACAGGCAATGATGTGTAGTATGATACATTTACTTTATCTCTGCAATTTTTCTAAAAGTAGATGAAACAGATGGAAAATATTTTATCGCAGATTTAAACATAAAATTAATATTTATTTAAGTATTAGATCGAAACAAACACTTACGGATCTCAAATAACTGTCAGTCAGATACATGATCTTCTGTGGTGCTCCCGGGCATTTGACAGGGGTATTAGGAAAAGTAAATATGGCCTCTCCACTGCTCAAAGATTGAAGAGTTTTCCATGTGTTTTCAACATATTTTGGAGAATAAATAGAACAGACACCACTTTTTGGGTTCTGCAAAGCTTCTTCAACACCTGGAATCTAAGATAATAGTTATGGATATTATGGAATATCTCTCTAATTTCAAACTATTGCTGATGGTAAATGAAAAGTCAGAAACTTTCATCAGGCCACCAAACACCTCAGATTTGACAATTTAGTTAAAGAAGTTCATATGTAATTTGGTTCACATTATTTCCTGCATTATGTTAATATAACTTACAAACACTAACAAGATTCAAATAAACTTACCAGGTTGTAATTCAGTTGTATTCCTGTTGCAATGATCATATACTCGTAATTTATAATATTCCCATTACCTGTTTTCACTTCATTTTGTGACGGATTGAATGTACTAACAGAATCTTTTACCCATTTAGCTTTTGAGGGTAATACATCTTTTGTTTGTTTAAAGCTACTTTTAATTTTTTTTATTCCGGCCCCTACCAGTGTGAACAGTGGTTGGTAGTAGTGCAACTAACAAAGTAAAATTAAAACAAATCATGAATAATAATAATCATGGATTACTAAATGATAAATTATATGTGTGAGCCTATCTGAGCCGCTCAACTCATTTTTTGTTATGTGTATGTCCACTCCTCTTATCGGAGGTGGCTTTTCAAAAACTTTTTGCCCCTTGGAGGATTTTTTTTTTCACATTGAATCAGTCGAACTATCCTTCAGCCTTGGTTGCAATGTTTTTTTTTCTTCCTTTTTTTCCATTTCTATAAGGAGAGTTCTGTATACATAAAAGGGTGAGTATAAATAGTGGTAAGTATATTTCTAATTGTAGAAAATAAGCTGTAAGTGTTGTCCCTAGGGTTAAGAGTTTTAGTACGAAGCAATACATAACTGAAAGAATATAGTTTGTAAGAATATTGTGGTACTGAGAAGTGCCTTGAAGTGAGTATCTCCTCCAAGGGACATCAAGGGTTTTGTAATTTTAAGGAGAATTTTGTCGTGGGGATTCCCTTTGGTAAACCCTGAGCCCTCCCTTGAAAAAAATCTTTCATTGAGTCTGGATGATATAGGAGCTCTGCTCTTGAAACATCCAGGGGAAAGTGGTGGGAAAAACCCATGTGTTAAATGAGTTCCTAATGTAGTGGTATCTAACTTTCTTATCGCTGTGAATTGGTCAATATTTGATCATTTTACCACTCTGCTGAGGGGTAGTGAAAGTGAGGATATTTTTTGTTGTCTCGGATTCCCAGAATTTGATTGCTTTCTTTGCACTTTAAATTTTTAAGTAATTTTTTTACAAATGGTATGGGAATTTGCAATGTTCCTTCTGCGTCCTAGTATCACTTGCCCCATTGACCAGGGGTTGCAGACCACTGGCCTAATTGACACACATTTTAAATTTTCAGTAGTTTTTATGAAGGGTCAAACTACATATAATGAAAATCAGCTAATTGGAATGAATAGTCATAATTTTCAGGCAATTTTCTGATAAGTGCATTTGTGATATAGAATAACAATTACATTATTTGGTTCCAGCACTATGACCTCTTGAGACGGATAATCCATAGTTATCTTAGAAGCCATTGCACATCCTGCTGAGCCACCACCAACCACAAGAAATTTACAACTGTAAGAATTTATGAAAAAAATTATTTTGGAAGGTAAATATAGTAAAAATAAATCACAAACCAATGAGATACTGGTATCTAATTTTAATTTTGTCAAGTTGTATCAACTAATATTATATTATATAAATAAACGATGAACGGTGCACTTCAACCCATTGTCAGCAATTGCAATGTGTCGAATATGGCAAAATTGCTAGTACATGATACCATCCTGGTACCAACACTTATGTATGCAAGCACATGCAAAATGTGGACTTGGTTGAAGAGGGACGAAAGTGGAATAAATGCGGTGGCGATGAGTAGGAAATGTAGCCCTATTATACAGTATCTTAAGAAAATATGAATTGATTTACCTTTGTTTCTCATTTGAACTGCTAACTGAAAAGGGTCGAACAGCATTTGAGATCAAGCTCTTTTTACATAGCTGAATAATGCAACTGGATGTCATGATTTTGGATTATTGATAGCTTATAATCTGCAATTTTGTTTAAAATTATGCAATATTAGAACATGTTTTACAACATTTCTTGTATAATTTTTATGTTAATGGGTTGTATCCATCAGCCTTTTTTTGACCAGCCTAAAAATTTATATAAGAATTTGTATTTTATGTGAAAATAAACTGTATAAGTTTTTTTTAAATATGGTGTTTCCAGAGATGTGAAGTAATAGAAATAATATTTAAATACAAATATTAAATACGTCATATTTCTATTTTGTATTTCAAATACCTTTTCGCAAAAAAAATGTGTATTTTTTGTAGACACGGCGAGGATGGTTAGCATGTTAACTATGTACAGCTGGTTCGCTAGCTACCATACTTATGTGATATGCAGTGATGGTATAGTAGTAGATTATACCTAATTGTATTTTGTTTTGGAGATGTCATGAAATTATAGTGTATTGCTCATTTATATATTTTATGAAATTTATTCATTATCTAACGTGGATGCAAGAGAAGTGCTGTGGATAGAATACGTGTAAATTAGTTACCATGGTTTGGACATGTGGAATGAAGGATAAGGAGAGAGTCTGATAAGTGCAGGCGTCTGACAACCACATGGTTTGATCACCTGGATCAAATTCTCAAGGACGGCTGTGTGCTAGGTAAAAGAAATTGACATGTGTATATGAGAAAATGTATGAATGTAGAAGCGAAAGAAGTATGAAAGGATAGATGTATAAGGTGTTCCGTTCTCTCTGCCTACCCCCACTTGGGAACGAGGTACTTTTTTTCAGAATTTTTGAACATTAATAATAGTAATAATATTATTATGCTGCTTTACTCCATATCATTAAGATGATACTGATGGTCTCTTTCCTACTAATGCAAAAGTATATTAGGGCATTTTTTATACCTGATGAAACTCTTGTATCCTTATCATAAAACAGAACAATCAAAGTCCTTCCAGTAAAATTATTATATTCCTATTTATAAGCGTATTGCCTACAATTATATCTGACAACTGTTTTCAAAATGTGCACTTCTAATATAATATATGGCCTATCAATATATTTTATATCAACAGTGGCATAATTTTTATAAATGCATCTGCTACAAGGGAGATTTTAGAAACTTTCTCAATCAATGCTTGTTTAAAACTAGCTGATATGAAATTACAAGGTCACAAAACTTGATCAATCGCATTGCCAAATTTTCCTTTAATATCCAGTCAAGTAAGTTTTTGACAGGTTAATGTTAGTAACAAGGATAACTGATGTCGCTGTTGTGAGTTCGTCACAGTAGCCCCTGGAGGTAAGAGTGTCAGCCTCATGAACAAGGTGTACGCGGTTCGATCCCAGGTGCCGGCAAACTCCCTTTTACGATACAAGCTTTTAGCTTACTGCGAAAGGTGTATAAAGTTGAATTTGGGTTTATAACAAAAACCCTGACATCTTTTTTTTAAACGTAAACTTATAGTAACCTCATACAATGTTAATTGTAAAAATAACGTGGACAAACAAAGATAGTTGAATTTGATGAACTAGAAATAAATCAATTAAGACAAGACTAACTGAAAGATGTCAGGCTTACCAAAAAGCACCAGCTGTCAAATATACTTTGATTTGTGATGAAATTAATTAGATAAGAACTTTTTCGTGAAACTTCGTGTAAAACAAGTTTTATATACAATGCGCGCTTATCTCAAATTGATTACACCGCCCCGATAACTGAAATGCTCTTTTGACATCGACATAACATAGTCAACACCGCCCAACCTTGGCCTTCGAAAACTGATTATAATTTTTATTATAATACACTATAATAATCTTTGCTATGGTTCAAAACCCTAAACAACGTCTATCGGTGTAGTACGTCGGTAGTGCAACTTCCAATTTACATACGTCATGTTATCCTCTTTTTCTCTCATGGTTAATAATTGGCTAGTAGCTATGTAGATGTAGGTCTATGCAGAACCTACAAATAAAAGAACTATCAACCTAGAACAAAAAGAAAAATGTACTCAAATTTTTACAGTGAGCCTAAAGGAAGAGCACTAGGAGTTAAAATATGTTTTTGGTTCTTGAATCAATATACAGTGGAACCTCTCATAACGAGTAATTCGCATAATGAGTAAAAACAAATGTGAAAAAGTTGCTCCCATAACGAGCGATGTTTCGCGTAACGAGTTACCGGAGTTACAGAGAAAGGGTAAGTCCCTTTTTCACGGCATTCACTTGTGACCTTGTTAGGCTATGTTCACATGGCAAAATTTTAACGCGCGTTTTTGAATCGCGCGTCTAGAGATCCTTAGATTTACCATACAACCGTTCACATGAACGCCCGTTGACGCGCGTTAACGCAGCGCTTAAGTAGCATTCACATTGCTTCGCTTTGGATGATCATCCAGAGTGTCAGGGTCAAACCTGTTCATCGAAAGTGAACACGTCTGTTCACATTTGTTCATCCTATGCTTTCACTGCCATGTCAACACTCTCACTCATGTTTTATGTAGTTTGACGTATTTTCGTATAAAAATAATTAAACAAATTCAAAAATTAAAAATAACACATAAATGAAATTAATATAGCTCTCGACTGCATAATAATTTTGTACATGATTCTGACATTCAATACAAATTCATAGAGAATTAAACAAATAAACTTGTTTATGGTCGTTTCAGTGAAAGGACCTTTCATCAAAATTATGACGAGTGGTAATCTCTTTCCTCCGTCATCGCTAGTGATCACTAGCGATGAAACGCCCGTTCACATCTATTCATCTTGGAGGATCATCCGGAGTGATCACTGAAAGTGAACGTATTTGAAAGACCCTTTAGAGAAATATTCTCAAGAGAAATATACTAATGTAAAGTCCGTTAGCTGTTCACATGAGCGCGCGATTTCTTCACGATTCGGCATATTATTTTTGCATTTTTGTTAATTTTCGTAATTATAAATTTCCCAACATGTGTGTTGCTTTATATTTCGCATTTATAATTATATTTTTTGTTAGTTTATTTATTTATTTTCCTCGTAAGTATGTATTTTGGTATCTATATGTATGTATGGCGAAAGGGCTTTGTTGGTATAGATTGTTAATGAACCAAATATCCTCACAGATTCATTGTGTACATATTTCCCAATCGTCCATATACATTTTTGCAGAAGGCTTGATAAGTGATAATTGATCTGATTCTAAATAATTACATATGAAAGCTAAATACTGTGGTTAAAAGGAACGAAATGAAACAGTCATATTTTACTTACATGAAAATATGCTTTTCACTAAAGTTTATTCACCTTGTAAAAATTAACAATAAAAGTTAGTAATGTGTATTAGTACTTAAATTAAAATAATATGTTATCAGCTTAACGTTCAGTCCCAACACAACAGACGATTACAGTGTAGTATTAGGTGGAACGCCTAAAGAATACCTAATAATCAAAAAAACTATCAGTGTCGATTTTGTTATTATTTTGTCGTCTGACTTTCTTTTATTTTCTCTTATGGCATAACATCCTACAAGGATGATTTGCGCAATCTGACTGTTTGCCCCCCAAGCAAAAGCAAATCCATAGACAAGACCACGTGACCTTTAATGGTCTATACTGCCCATATTTTTCACTGTAAGGTTGGCAATGTTCCAATTTTTGTGTTTTGACAATAGACCATTGAAGGTCACGTGGTCTTGTCTATGGATTTGCTTTTGCTTGGGGGGCAAACAGTCAGATTGCGCAAATTATCCTTGTAGGATGTTATGCCATTAGAGAAAAAAAAGAAACTCAGACGACAAAATAATAACAAAATCGACACTGACAGTTTTTTTGATTATTAGGTATTCTTTAGGCGTTCCACCTAATATTACACCGTAATCGTCTCTTGTGTTGGGATGCCTGATGCCCCTCAATGATTTTTCTGTGACGTCATCCTTTAATGGTCTATGTTTTGAGTTTTGGCATTTCTAGAATAATAAACGCATCGGCTATTCGTCAGTAACAGAAATTACTGTCACTGTCACTGTCAAATAGTGACAGTTTTGGCCTTGAAGTATTTTACAGTAAATTATGTAAACAAAACGGCATGGTTTTGACGTCTGTCAATTCAGTGGCTATACGTAAGGAATTTTATGTAAAGATAAACAAAGCCACGCTGTTTTGACGTCTGTCAATATTGGCAGCAGTGTGACCAGATTTGGTAGTTCCCTACTTTTTTGGTAGTTTTTGAGGCCGACCAGTTTGAATTGGTCGATCCCAGTAGAGTTTAGTGTCATTGTTTATTATACTATACTATACTATACCCTCACGCCGTGTCCCAAGTGGGGTAGGCAAAGAGAACGGAACGCCAAACAGATCTATCTTTACACACTTCCTTCGCTTCCTCCACATTCATACAGTTCCTCATACACGCACGTCGGTTCCTCTTACTCAACACGCGGCCGTCCTTGAGAATTTGATCCACGTGATCAAGCCACGTGGTTCTCGGACGCCCGCGTTTCCTCACACCCTTTCTTTCAGATAAGTATATCCTCTTTGTCATTCTTTCCTCTTTCATTCGTTCCACATGACCAAACCATCTCAATTTATTTACACGCATTCTGTCCACAACAGTCTTTTTGCATCCGCTTATTCTTCTAATATCCTCATTCTTCACTCTATCACGCAGCGTTTTACCAACCATTCTTCTCAACGATCGCATCTCTACTGCATTTATTCCACTTTCGTCCTTCTTCAACCACGTCCATGTCTCGCTTGCATACGTAAGTGACGGTACCAGAATGGTATTGTGCACCAGCATTTTAGCCATGTTCGACACATTGTCATTGCTGACAATGGGTCGAAGTGCACCGTTTACTCTAGCACCGGCCACTTTCCTTCTTTCAATGTCCCTATCGCATCTTCCATCCCTCGTAAACATACTTCCCAAATATACATACTCACTTACTTGCTCCAAACATTCGTCACCAACTTTAATCTCGCAAATCGTTTTTTCATTCTCTCTTTCAAAAACAAGAACTTTCGTCTTCATAACGTTCATTTTCAAACCATTCAAATTGCAACTATCATACACACACGTAACAATCTCTTGTAAGTCCCTTTCACTCTCAGCCATTAACACCAAATCATCTGCGTACATCAATGCATTCACCCGAAACCCATTCAGCTCGACACCAACATCCATCTCTTTCACAGGTCGCATACAGTAGTCGAAGAATAGGTTGAACAGCCACGGAGACATAACACAACCTTGCTTCACTCCTTTGGTGAGGACAAACCACTCCGAGAGAGTGTTATTTACCCTCACGCAAGCGGAGCTTCCCACGTAAAGTGAAGATATTGCGCGGATCAACCGGCTGCTCACCCCATACTCCGACAACACGCGCCACAACCTTTCCCGGTCCACTCGATCATATGCTTTCTCCAGATCCACGAACGCACAAAAAAGCCTCTGGTGTTTACCCAGAAACTTCTCTATAACCATTCGCAGGGAGAAGATCTGATCGGTGCACCCTCTGCCATTCAAAAAAGCTCCTTGCGCATCCCATATCTTACACTCAGTTATCTTTCGTACTCTCTCAATCAAAATTCTACCATACAGTTTCCCTATTGAGCTCAGCAAGCTAATAGCCCGATAACTCCCGCATTCAAGCCTAGAGCCTTTCCCCTTGTACAGGGGGCAGATGAAAGCCCTCTTCCAATCCTCTGGTGTAACACCTTCTCTCCAACAATCGTTGAAAAGCTCCAAACACCACGCGAGAGCCCCCGGTTTATTATTATTATTATTCATATCTCATTTATTTAACAAAACAATATTGTATTCTACATTTTGAACACAATATAAAACTAACAATAAAATTTAAATATAACATTAAATAACAAAAACCATAAAATATTATTATTAATATAAAATAATAATAATATTTTATTAATATTATTATTATAAATAGACCATTAAAGGTCACGTGGTCTTGTCTATGGATTTGCTTTTGCGTGGGGGGCAAACAATCAAATTGCGCAAATCATACTTGTAGGATGTTATGCCATAAGAGAAAAAAAAGAAAGTCAGACAACAAAATTATAACAAAATCGACACTGACAGTTTTTTTTGATTATTAGGTATCTATTCTTTAGGCGTCCCACCTAATATTACACCGTAAACACTGTGAATGTGTTGTGTTGGGATGCCTGATGCCCCTCACGGATTTTTCTGTGACGTCATCCTTTAATGGTCTATTGTTTTTGCAGTGAAATGACTGAATCTGAAGATATTGACATCGACCTACTAATTGATAAACCAGACTGACAAGTTGTGATGGTACTCTCGTAACGCGCGTTAGCGCTCGTCATGTGAACACTCGTTCACATGTAACGCGCGTTACATCTGAACTTAGCTTTAGCCGGGACTTCCGCGCCAGTACATCAGTAGTCTGTGTTTAGCACAGTGGTCTCGAACCTACCGATTTTTCGGTATTTATACCGAAATGGACCGTGTCCTACCGATATACCGAAATGGTCTAGTAATCTACCGATTTTTACTATTAATTGTCGATAGGGAAATATAATCTGTAGATAAGTATCGGGTATTCGGTAAAAGTACCGGATACTTATTGGATTCAAGCAATTCCTATACCATTTTGAAAATCTGGTGACGGGGGGGTAGAAATTTTCTAAAAAGGAAAGTACCCGATATTGACATCGTCGGTACAAATACCCGGTACAATTTAGAAAGAGGTACTGCAAGAAAATATTCTTTAAGAAAACCGAGGAGTTTTTGAAATATTCCAAATTCCTATACTATTTTGAAAATTCGGCGACGGGGGGGGGGTAGAAATTTTCGAGAAAAGAAAAGTATCCGATATTGACCATCGTCGGTACAAATACCCCATATACCGATTTTGGGTACAAAATATAACGAGCGGACTCGGGGCACATAATATCACCACAACGACCGGATATTGAGGGGAGTGGCCAAATAGAGGGGAGTGGTCATCTGTCATTTCGTTTCGCGTTTGTTGATGTATGGTTGTCGTTCTCTTCTCGTCGTCACGCAATAGTCTCACTCTAACTCACAGTAAATATTGCATAAAGCTTTGTACCTGCTAAGTCATAAAAGAAAACAAAAAAAACATAACGAATGTCAAACTTCCATATTTATTACGTATGTTCAATCAACCTGCTGGCTACCTCACTTGCGGGATATTATGCCGTAGATTTGTTACAGATATCGCTCTACGGTCAACGGATATGGATGGAGTAATTCTGTTTTGAGGATGCAGATTTTAAAATGATGTGAATGAGGATGTTGATAATTGATATTAAAAAAATACATAATAATATATCGCACAAATTGATTCGCCCGGGCCCCGCAAAAGTCAAGACTATTACTGTCCTATAGTACTTGTAATTTTAGTTAAAAAAAAAAAAATTTCCTAAAAAAATATTAATAGGGATCACTTCTGAACTCTGTGTTCTCAAAACACCTGCAAGTAGACCTCTACGCTCAGCTAAGACATCCACCAATTTGCTGGATGAAAACAACAGAGCAAACAAGTCCTGCTTCTATGAAAGAGCTTTTGGCGTCGCAGGACCCGTCATTTGGAACTGACTCCCCGAGGACCTCCGTAAAAACCAGCCGATAACAACGTTCAGGAGCAAGTTGTAGACATTGCTCTTCTTACATAGTTTTCCACGCCCAATGGATGAACGAATATGAAAAAAAATAAATGAAACAATAATAATTATTGAATTTTGTTGGTATTAATTTCGAAAAACTCCATAATACACTAGTAAATAATATAATTATTATTAATGGTTTTACATGTAGGTACTTTATTTAAAGTGACTCGAGTTTCAACATGTATGTAATGTTGAGTTTGACAAAGTCATTACATGTCGAAACTCGAGTCACTTTAAATAAAATAGGTACATGTAAAATCATTAATAATATATTATTTATTTGTGAATAATAATTATGTTATTGTTAAATGCAGTAGCGAAGGATGACTTAGGTATTCGTTATGGTTATCGAAGTTTTCTCAAGACGTAATTCACTCGATTGCGGGTGCATTGCCGTAAAATGAAATAAATAAGAAGTTTTCTCTTTTTGTGGTTACGCAATTTAGAGATCACCAAAAAATTGTCACCCAATACCATTCATAAAGCCATTGTAAAACATTTTATGGTGTATTTAACATATTTGTTTTTAGTATAATTGAAATTGACATATTGCCAGCATTCATCATGAACGTCTTATTTTTTGTTGGTACGGAGAGGACGGCTTGAATGCTTGTTACATGCAACTGATCTGCTGGCTACCCCACTTGTGGGTTATGCCGTGATGGTGTAG
This sequence comes from Athripsodes cinereus, assembly GCA_947579605.1. NCBI lineage: Eukaryota > Metazoa > Arthropoda > Insecta > Trichoptera > Leptoceridae > Athripsodes > Athripsodes cinereus. The sequence continues at coordinate 19,666,870 of OX388307.1, read as the reverse complement.
TATGTATGTGTGTGTGTTGGATGATTTATTCGGCGCCGTTTAATGGAGCATCCATCTCCAGAGCGCGGGAAACTGTGTTGGAAGAGCGATGTCTTCAATACTTGCTCCTGAACGTTGTTATCGGTTGGTTTTTACGGAGGTTCTCGTGGAGTCGGTTCCAGATGACGGGTCCTGCGACGCCAAAAGCCTTATCATAGAAGCAGGACTTGTTTATTCATTTTATTATTTATTTCATGCAGTTATATACAATACCAGCTGTCAATTAATACATACCTACATTGTCATTAATACTATGTATATACAAATAGTTATTGTACCTCGTGATGACAAGTCCTGTGTAGAGGTATTATACAATACAAAATACTTAATATAATACAGATTCCAGAAATAGAAACAGATTTAAAATTTAAATAGTAATTACATAAAAAAAACACCAAACAGAACACAATATTATTTTACTAATGAATGTGCACATGTAAATATGTTTAAGTAGGTAAATATATTATAATACCCTAATTTAATATGTTGTCTTTTTTTCTCACATTTTTTTCATTCCCACAACTCTGAAAAATAATATCTCATCCCAGTTAATACTTAAAGATTGTGTGAAAGATTTATTATGTCAGTTATTATTATTATTTAAACATCACCTTGCACTGAGATCATAACAGCTTTTGGCGAAGGCAGTCTCAAAAGGAAAAAATGAAAAAAACAAAAGATATAAAAAAAAAACAGAATCAAAGGAGAATATCTATCCTGGCGATAAAGTCATTACAAAAACAATTTTTTTGCTGTAGAATTAGTACCTATAATAATGTGACTACTGTATTCTTATTTTACGGCAATGCACCCGCAATCCAGTGAATTATGAATGTGACTATAGACATTAAAAAAAACAATGCTTACTAACAAAATTTTGAAGAAGTCATCACAGCTGGAATTCATAAAATATAAATTAATACTGAACTCAAAAAGTCAAAACAGCTGAAATGTGTTGGTGATTTTAACGGCCCTAAAGGACTGTCTTCGTATGACTCATTTATTATTTTTATTTGTTTAGCTATGTAATCATTTTGTATTCATAATATTTTTTAGCTTCATACAGTGGCGAAACTAAAGGGTGGCAGGGCTGGCTAAATGCCACGAGACCTCAGTCCGAAAGGCCATTTTTAATAAAATTTAGTAAAAACTATACATTTTATATACCTAAGTACTAAAAATCAAAGTTTGACACAACTAAATACCATACACAGGATATTCGGAGTTATCACAGATTAGGGAATATATGGTGGGAAATGCTACTGATATAATATTTGCCGACAACTTCCTCAAATTTAAAACTGACGTTGTAAAGTTTTTCAGACATTGAATGACATTGGGCAGTCGACTCTTATTTTCTTTGTTACCATTTGTATATCATAGCATAGCCTTCTAATACTAGAAGTATTAGAAGGCTATGATCATAGTCATTTCATTCGGAACTTATGACTTATTTAATTATTATTGTTGACTTCTATTCAGTTTAACCATTATAGTTTAGTCTTTATTTTTTTAAATGTTTATAATCAAATTTATATAATGATAAGAAGATATATATATTTGGCTGGGAGGATAAGTGCTCGGAGACGTGGACGTCCTAGGATTAAATGGCAAGATCATTTAAATCAAATCCTACAGGACGGTCACGTGTTGAGCACATTGAACAGGAGAGCATGCATGAGGAATTGTATGACAGTGACGGAAGCGAAAGATGTATGCAAGGATAGAAGGAAGTGGCACTCGATCCTTTCTGCCTACCCCGCGAGGGAAGCGACGTGATGGTATGTATGTATGTAATATAATTATTTTCCTTTATTGCAGTTAGCAGTTATATTTTTTTTCTCACTTAATATCCTTTTATTATTTCATAATAACATTATTCCTATTATTTTGATTATTCATGTTCAACTTTGTCTTACATGTCCTATTCATTATTGTATTATTCCTACTACCGTTATGGATTTTGTTCAATTTTTATTTTATTTTTATTCAATTAATCTTAAATAAATATATTTTCAATTTCCTGTTGTTGCTACATTTTTCATTGTTTTACTTAGTTATTATTGTTTTTAATTGTCAGACTTTTATTGATTAATCTTACTCAATATTTTATCGTAAATTACCTACTGACAACTTTATAATTTTATATAATTTGAATTTAACTATCACCATATACATAAATTTATTTCTTAAAGTTTTTTTGTTTACCGTTGGTCTGTTGGTGCTATAAATTTATTGTTTCATCTTTTTTTTATGTCACTGCTAATTTTTATATTAGTATAATTGTATCTAAACACGTAAAAGGCTTGTGCCGTGTGTTTTTGTAAAATAAAATACCGCAGTAAGTACCGGATACTATGATTCGAGTAATAATATTCTTTTGGAAAACCGAAGAGTTTTTGAAGTATTTCAAATTTCTATATCATTTTTGTAATATTTGTATCATTTTATTTTATTTATTTATTTATTCTTTTTGCACATCATCATTACAAATAACAATGTTAACAAAATAATATAAAATTTTAAAAACTAGGACGATGTGCAGTGGCGAGATTATCACTATAAAATGATTTATTCCATCTAACCACGACACATTGACATAAAAATAGTGAAAACAAATTTACTTACAAAAAAATATACAAAATATTAAAACACAACAAAAGAAAATTATTGTATTATGTACACGTGTACAAAGTACAAATTTTGATACAGGGCCCGTCTAATGCAGGCTACGCCACTGAATACTACCTATGCTTTTGGAAATAAGAATAAAAAGTAAGTACCGGATACTAACAGGACTTCACAGCCAGAATTTAATTTGAAATCGTTCGACTATATGCAAAAAATTGCCTAAAAACAGGTGTTTACTCCAAATTTTAACTTTTAAACTACGTACGAACCAATAAACTACGAAGCATTAAAAAAATACTGTCTCTCTTTTTGCGGTAAGTGAAAAGGGAGATAAAGAAATGAAGTATATTTCACTCATTATCTATACACCACTTGGTCACTAACACACGTAAATATAGTTAATATTATGTCCGAAAAACTACGAACATTAAAAAATCACTGTCTCTCTTTTTGCGGTAAGTGAAAAAGGAGATAAAAAATGCGACGTACGTGATGTATATTTCACTCATTATCTATGACACCAAATGACACAAAAATCATTGCGTACAAAGACATAATTTTTAACAAGATTGTGCACTCCATTGAAAAAACGGCATGTATAATGCAATTGATGCACCAGAGGTCAACAAGGCCCACCTGCGAGAGAGCTTTCATGCCCCAAGAGTTATAAATAGGCCTACATATACCTATACATGAATATAGCAAACACGTAGGTAGGTAGACTATTATTATTTTTGCTGGATAGTGGTAGGTGTTTACTTAATTGGCGTTCCCTTCTCTCTGCTTACTCCACATGGGATGTGGCGTGAGGGTATAGATAGATTCATCAAATCATTGGTCATAAAAAAGCTTATTAGCTTTACATGTCTACCTTGTTGTATGTACATATATGTGGGCGTATAAGTGGGTATATTTCCAATAAAGTACTCAAATACTTTTTTTTTAATAATACTCAGTTTTATTCTGCAACAATTATATAATTTATATTATACACCTTAAAAAGTACACGTAAAGTAGGTGTACCGGACAATGGCTCACTCCAGAGAGCCGGGTACACAAAGACTGTGTCTCCGTGATGGGCAGGAGTGGAGGTGAGTGATGGGTTCACCGGTTCTTCGATCGCCGCGGGCGCTTACACAGGATGCAGGGGTGGTACTAGGCCTCTAGTACCGCGGATGAAGCGTAGGTCGGGCAGGGGTAGGTCGGGTCGCGACGTCGGGTGTGATGCCACTCGGCAAGCACTTCAACGCCCGTCGGAGCCGGCCTAATAGAACGCAGGCAGAGTTCGCAATCCCGCGCCTGGACACCTAGGCACACTACACTAGCTACTCTATTTGAGTTGTACGACCACAGGCAATGAACCAATGGTCAACTCTTTCAAGCAACTAGGCAGCGTACGGCGGTTGTCACGGTAAGGCACTTCGGGAGGCGACCACTACACTGCAGAACTACGTCGGAAAGCTCGTCGGAGAGGTGAAGGTACTGCTTTGTGTAGTCCGTAGAGATGAATCCAAATCCAGGCCAGGTCGTATGCAGCAATGTAATCCTTCAAGTTCAGTCCAGTGTCAGCAAAGGTGATCCAAAAGCAATTCCAAGGTAGGCAGGTAGTGGTAGGTAGAAATAAAACACGTCTGTTCAGTAGCGCTGCTCAGCAAGTTCTGACGACTAATGAATTGCGTCCCCTATATATACCCCTTTGGCTGGCGCGCACCGTCTCATCGGGCACCTCGCCTGGGCGGTATACCGTGCGTTTCAGCCTCACGGTGTGTCGGGCATTCTCAACCCACCACACCGCGTGCCGCTTGGGGACCAAAACACCGGCCGTCATTTCTTTATTTTTCATAATATCACATATTTTACAACATATTTACAATTACAAATATACATTACAACAAGTTAGCATGTTATTTAATCTCCCGCGACACTATTCTACAACATACATTGGTTGCCTAATCTACTATAACACACACCAATGGTTTGGCATCCATGTCGTGGGTTCTTTCCATCCTAGCATGCTTTTACTTCGCTGTGTGGCATGGAAATGGGCATGTATCATCTTATCTATTATCCCAAATGATTGTTATACATCGTGGGTGTATGTGCCTGTCAGTGAGCCCGAGTTGGCGGCCACGGTGTTACCTACACACCGTGTTACGGCGCGGAATTATCGCCAAAACTTGTCTTTTTGCTGTTACTCTGTCGATGTTACATTGATCCTCGACGTATTTGATGTCAAATTACTCGTCTCGTCGAGATCTATCTAAATATGTAACATACATTGCAATCAGAGCACATATGGCAAGTTTGGTAATTCCCGCCGCCCGCGTGGGTCGGAGTCACATCATGCGCATACTATCTCCCACCTACCTCTCTATGCGCGTCAAAAGTAAGAATTCTCGCCAAACCTCACCCATCCAATCGATCCCGCGGCCGATATTAATGATTCACATATCATTTTAATCAGCGTCGCGAGACCGATCGGCTCGTGTGAGGCTCGCTCATAAATTCTTACCCAGACGCGACATAGTTGTGTGTGGGGGAGGACCGCTGTTCGATACACTCCCCCCGTGAGGTCTCCGCCTCACTCTTCAAAGCCGAACTCGCGGTCCGTCAAGTTCAGACGCAGGATTCGGGCTGCAGGTCGCTTCATGGTGGTGTTCTTAGTTCGGATGTTCGCGGCTCGCACTTGTCCGTCTGCTCCGGGGTACACTGCTTCAACTCGTCCTCGGGGCCACTGGTTGCGGGGAAGATTCGGGTCCGCAACTATCACCAACTCTCCGACCTGTAGTGGTGGCGTTGATCTTCTCCACTTCTGGCGGTTGGCCAGGGTGGGCGCATACTCGCGCATCCACCGGCGCCAAAACTTATCCGCCAACTGCTGCGCTGCGTGCCACTGTTTCCGCACGCTGACGTCACCTTCCTCGTCCGGAAAGTATTTGAATAACGGACGTCCACTGGCTACCCCCATTAGAAAATGGTTGGGGGTCAAGGGCTCTTCCTCCTCAGGGTCCACACTGACGTGTGTAAGAGGCCGAGTATTAACAGTATGCTCGGCCTCCGCCAGTGCGGTCTGGAGGGTTTCTTCTCGTAGCGCTCGGCCTTTTAGCACTGTGCCGAGCGCCTTCTTCACGGAGCGCACTAGCCGCTCCCAGGCTCCCCCCATGTGGGGCGCGTTCGGTGGGATGAACTTCCACTCTATTCTCTTCACGGTGATGTATTCTTTTACTTTCTCTGTTTCGGCGACTTCCTTTAATGCGGCGTTTAGTTCTTTGCTGGCACCGCGGAAGTTCGTACCATTGTCGGAGTACATGCATCTTGGTGAGCCTCTTCTCGCCGTCATTCGACTGAGCGCCATTATGAATGAGTCGGCGCTCAGGCTGGCTGCTAGCTCAAGGTGAACGGCGCGCGTTGTCAGACAGGTAAATAACGCGCCGTACCTTTTCTCCCTCCTACGCCCAATTACAACTTCCAGAGGACCGAAGAAATCTACCCCACAATGGGTAAAGGGCCTCTGGTTATGGGCTAGTCTGCCTTCCGGCAATGCCGCCATCATCGGCTGTACGGGTTTGCTCTTTTCCATCCGACAGCTGGGGCACTCTCTTATCACCTTTCTCACTGTGGGTCTAAGGCGGACCACGGCACAATCTCGTCGTGCGTCCGCTACCACTTTCTCGGTGCTACTATGGCCGGAGTTAATGTGTAGTTGTGTCAGCCACAACCTGGTGTATTCATCTCCACCATCCAGTATGAGGGGTCTAGGGCACTCCCCTCCATCTGTCTTCATGTTCACAAGACGGGAATTAGAGACCATCAGGTCTCCCGTCATCACTGGTGCATATGCCGCTAGTCTACTGTTGTTGTCGATAGAGCGCCCTGCTTTCAAGGCGTTCCATTCACTCTTGAACGCCTTCTGTTGTGACTGCATCAGGCACGCTCTCTCTGCATTCCTCAGCTCTGGCACAGTAAGGGCTCCTCTCGTCCCTCTGCGACGACAGCAGTCTATGAACTTCCTCACATAGGCTGTCGCACGCACTAACCTTTCCCACGATGAAAATCGGGTCGGATCTGGTACTGCCTCTCCGACGCTGATGGCTTGTATTTGCGTAATTTGTCCGACGTGCTCCCTTCTCTCTACAGGACACGCCGGCAGGATCTCTCGTTGTGGCCACTCTCTCTCTGCATTCCTCAGGAAGTCCGGACCACTGAACCATAGCCCTTCCGGGCTAAGGTCCGGTACTTCCGTATCTCTAGTCCCTAGGTCAGCGGGATTTTGTTTAGTGGGGACCCACCGCCAGTCGCTTGCTTGCGTCAGTTCGTCGATCTCGCCTAATCTGTTGGCTACGAACGAATGATACGCGCGTGGGTCCGATTTAATCCACTGGAGGACGGTTGTTGAGTCGGTCCAAAGCACGACCCGCTGTATCCGCCCTCTCATTTCTTTCTTGAGAGTTTGCCACAATCTCGCGGCCATCAGCGCCGCCTGCAGCTCCAATCTGGGTATACTCAAGGGTTTTAGCGGCGCGACCTTCCCTTTGCTGCCTAGGAAGGTCACCCGTCCCTCTTCTTCCAGATATGCCACCACACACATGGCCGACTCTGAAGCGTCTCCAAATATATGTATGGTTGCTTCACTATCTTTCCGCTGTCTGCAACAGCGGGGTATTGCGCAACTGCATTGTGCTAGGAGCCGCAACCAATTCTGCCACTTCTCGGCGTGTTGCGGCTCCAGCTTCTCATCCCATTGGATGCTGCTCCTCCATACTTCTTGAAGCAGTATCTTCGCCCTGATCAGTACACACGCGATGAACCCCAGCGGGTCAAAGATCTGCATGACCTCGCTAAGTAGCTGTCTCTTTGTCGGCCACTCTGTACCCCACTTGGCCGACTGGTTCACCGCGTACTTAAACGTGTCTTCGCGGGGGTTCCAGGCCACCCCTAGCACACGCTCGGTATGATCCGACGCTATCTGCACTTCATCTGGTATATGCGCGTCGGATCCTAACACACTGGCTTTGTTGGAGGCCCAATTTGTTATATGCATCCTTCCGGATGCTAATATGGCAGTGACTTCTTTCTTCATCTGGGCTGCTTCCGCCTCCGTTTCAAATGCATCAAGGTAGTCGTCCATATAAAACATACCTTCTATCGCTGCTACTGCTTTCGGGTAGATAGCTCTCTGACTGTCAGCTATCCGATTGCGTACATATTGCGCACTGGCAGGCGAACACTTCGCCCCGAACATCATTACCCTTAGACGCAGAGTGATGATAGCCCCTTCCCTTTCCCATAAGAAGAGCTGCGATTCTGTGTCATCGGCATTGATCCGTATCCTCAGGAACATATCCTTTATATCCGCTGTTAGGGCCACTCGCCCTTCACGGAAGCGTAATATATTCCCTAGCAGGGAGGTTAACATGTCTGGCCCCGTTAGCAGCACGTCGTTGAGGCACACTCCGCGGTACTTAAATGCAGCGTCGAACACTACTCGTACCTTGCCCGGCTTGCGCGGGTTTATTACCGCGAAGTGTGGGAGGTACCACCTCCGTGGGTGGTTAACCTCCAGGCTTCCCTCCTCCACTGGCTCCGCATATCCTTGAGCGAGAAGCCCATCTATCTTCTCGCAGTACGCCTCCCGGAGTGCTGGGTTGCTTCTCAGCTTCTTCAGCAGGCTGAGCAGCCTCCGCATGGCGCCCTCCCTATTATCAGGGAGTGTGGACTTCGCGTCATCCCACAGGAGACCCGTGCACCACGAGCCATCTTCTTCCTGTGAGGTTGTTCTTTCCATTGCTTCAAGTGCCCTTCTTTCATTCGTTGATGGACGTTCTACTGATGTGACTCCCAGCGAGTCTATTGCGAAATGCTTTGTCATCATTTCAATTACATCGACGCCTGGGTTCCGGGTAATGTGGTAACATAGGGCCGACTCGTCACCGCAGCTCCCTCCATGCACCGCCCATCCTAATGCGGTGCGGGACATCATCACTGAGTCGCCCGGCTTCTCTTTGATGCGTCTTGCCACTACCAGCCTTGCGTTGTCTTGGCCTATTAACAACCTTGGCTGTACCACGGGCACGACGCAGCCCGGTTTCCGTAGCTCTTCCCTGCTGCGAGCTAGCGGCTGTTCAGGAAGTCGGAAGTTGCGTATTGTGTTCCCGACGAGTCTGTACGCACTCTTGCCCAATTGGCCACGTACGCTTAACTTGACCCGCCTGGAACCTTTCTCTTCGAACGCCATTCCATGGACACCGTTGATCTTCAACCCGGTCACTCTTCCGGGTACTCCTACTGTGTCCGCTAATTCTTCATCCATCAACGTTATGGTCGACCCTTCATCTAATAGGGCGTATGTATCCACATGCCCCGCAGGGCCACTAATGCGCACAGGCACCACCTTCAGCAACACTGGTAGTCCATCACCTTGCCACGTGTTGGCCACTGTACCTGAGTTCACTACATTAGCGTTATTGTCCGCGTTACACTCCAAGTCATTCACACTATTGACGTGGTTCACATTGTCAACGCGGTTCACTTTTTTAGCGTCTTGGTGAAGGGTGTAATGATGATTTCCTTTGCATCCCCCTTTACCACACTTACGCTCACTGCACTGAGGAACCGCATGATCGGTTCCTAAACACTTGAAGCACATGCGCCTCATTTTCACTGTGCCCCATCTCTGCTCGATGGGCAATTTCAAATATGATCTACACTTGGCGCTTGGGTGAGATCTTTTGCAAAACACACACTGGTAACTAGCGTCTTTTATTTCTTGTATCACTACGCTAGGCACTTCACTTGTGTCTTCAATCACTGGACCGCACTGTTGAGTAACAAACACTTTTTCCTTCCTATGGTGCTTGCTAGGTAACTGTATCACATCACAACAGCTCTCGTGTAGTCCATCACATATTGCGTTGAGGAAGTCGAGGAAGAATTTCAAATCGACCTCTATACTGGAACACTTCGTCTTTGCACTTGTAACATGTAACACCCATCCTTGGCGGATCCATTGAGGTAGTTTGTTCGCCAGCTGCTTCAAGAAGTCTCGGTCGGTCAAATACCGATATGCTTTCTCCTTCAATATGCTGTACGTGGCACGCACGTGTGCCGCGAACTCGTGTAGCTCCGTCTGGCTGGCGTTCTCTAGGTGAGGCCACTTCCGTATCCTCTCCTTGATGTTCTCCACGATGTGTGCTGCTTTGCCGAAACATCTCTCTAGTTCGGCCATGACATCATCTGGATCCCCGTGTGTTAACATGTCTCGCACCTGCTTTCTCGCGGCTCCTTCCAGAGCCTTGTCTAGGCGGATGCGGTTCTCGGCGCGTGTAAGAGACAGCAAACGCGTTGTCTCCTGGTATTGGGCCTTGAATGTCTCCCAATCCATTGGATCGCCGGTGTACTTTCGCAGGTCTTTGTCGCAGTGATGACGTGCGATGATCGCTTCCATCTTCCTCTCGTCTAGCGATCGTGGTTCCGACAGGTCAATCCACTCCGCTGTTCGTCTTCTCCTATCTTCTCTGCGTAGGTGAAGCTCTGGTTCTTGCGAAGCGTGGCCTGGGCCGGCGGGAGCGGTGGACGTCTGCGGCAGCTGTGGTAGTAATTCTGCGACGGCCGCACTGTGTCCCGCTGTAGCACTCCCGGCGGGTAACGCGTCATCCGCGTCTTTCTTCTTCGATGACGCGCTGATCTGTCCGATGATCTTCCTCATCTCTTCTATCTCCTTCTCGAGCCTCCTCTGACGACGTTGGAATGTCTCGTCAGTCCGCGTGTGAGTATCCGATGCGGAACTTGAGGTCGAGGCGCGATCGTCTTCGTTGTTGTCTGCACTGTTTCGTGGGGCGGCGCCTTGGTGTGCGGGCATTCCCGCGGCTGCAGCTCCCTCCTGTGCGGGTTCTTGATCGCGATCACCACGTGCACCCGAACGTAGTGACGGAGCCATCCTGTTGTAGTAGCGTCAGCGATGAGAAGATCCGGCTGCGAAGGACCACTTTATGTACCGGACAATGGCTCACTCCAGAGAGCCGGGTACACAAAGACTGTGTCTCCGTGATGGGCAGGAGTGGAGGTGAGTGATGGGTTCACCGGTTCTTCGATCGCCGCGGGCGCTTACACAGGATGCAGGGGTGGTACTAGGCCTCTAGTACCGCGGATGAAGCGTAGGTCGGGCAGGGGTAGGTCGGGTCGCGACGTCGGGTGTGATGCCACTCGGCAAGCACTTCAACGCCCGTCGGAGCCGGCCTAATAGAACGCAGGCAGAGTTCGCAATCCCGCGCCTGGACACCTAGGCACACTACACTAGCTACTCTATTTGAGTTGTACGACCACAGGCAATGAACCAATGGTCAACTCTTTCAAGCAACTAGGCAGCGTACGGCGGTTGTCACGGTAAGGCACTTCGGGAGGCGACCACTACACTGCAGAACTACGTCGGAAAGCTCGTCGGAGAGGTGAAGGTACTGCTTTGTGTAGTCCGTAGAGATGAATCCAAATCCAGGCCAGGTCGTATGCAGCAATGTAATCCTTCAAGTTCAGTCCAGTGTCAGCAAAGGTGATCCAAAAGCAATTCCAAGGTAGGCAGGTAGTGGTAGGTAGAAATAAAACACGTCTGTTCAGTAGCGCTGCTCAGCAAGTTCTGACGACTAATGAATTGCGTCCCCTATATATACCCCTTTGGCTGGCGCGCACCGTCTCATCGGGCACCTCGCCTGGGCGGTATACCGTGCGTTTCAGCCTCACGGTGTGTCGGGCATTCTCAACCCACCACACCGCGTGCCGCTTGGGGACCAAAACACCGGCCGTCATTTCTTTATTTTTCATAATATCACATATTTTACAACATATTTACAATTACAAATATACATTACAACAAGTTAGCATGTTATTTAATCTCCCGCGACACTATTCTACAACATACATTGGTTGCCTAATCTACTATAACACACACCAATGGTTTGGCATCCATGTCGTGGGTTCTTTCCATCCTAGCATGCTTTTACTTCGCTGTGTGGCATGGAAATGGGCATGTATCATCTTATCTATTATCCCAAATGATTGTTATACATCGTGGGTGTATGTGCCTGTCAGTGAGCCCGAGTTGGCGGCCACGGTGTTACCTACACACCGTGTTACGGCGCGGAATTATCGCCAAAACTTGTCTTTTTGCTGTTACTCTGTCGATGTTACATTGATCCTCGACGTATTTGATGTCAAATTACTCGTCTCGTCGAGATCTATCTAAATATGTAACATACATTGCAATCAGAGCACATATGGCAAGTTTGGTAATTCCCGCCGCCCGCGTGGGTCGGAGTCACATCATGCGCATACTATCTCCCACCTACCTCTCTATGCGCGTCAAAAGTAAGAATTCTCGCCAAACCTCACCCATCCAATCGATCCCGCGGCCGATATTAATGATTCACATATCATTTTAATCAGCGTCGCGAGACCGATCGGCTCGTGTGAGGCTCGCTCATAAATTCTTACCCAGACGCGACATAGTTGTGTGTGGGGGAGGACCGCTGTTCGATACAGTAGGTATATTTGAGTTTATCCATAATTTGTTGCACCATTCTGCATTGAGTTGACCATAATTTATTCTTTCTTCTGGGACGTCAAATTAAGTGACAATGATGGCTGCCTTAAGAAACGGCGACTGTGGCACCAGTGCTGCAAAAGTATAAAAGAATATTTAATATGTTTTTCCCTTGTTTATTATTTTTGACTCCACCATTAAATTGCAAACAACAAAAAGGCCGGGATTTGGAGAGAATGATTCATGCATCTTTAGTATCACAAAAAAAGATTTGAGTCATCATAATCCAAGGATAAATTTACAATCTGTCCATATATTTGCAGAGTATTTTTTCATCATCGAAATAAAACAAAATTATAGCAATAAAGTGATTTAATGTGTAATCGTGTCTTATGGCCGGTTTCAATAACCTATCTATCCGTGACTATCGATTGAAATGTATGATTCAAAATATAGAACACAATAGATTTCAATCGACAGGAGCGGATAGATAGATTATTGAAACCGGCCAATAATGCACAGTCTTATTAAAGTACAATGTCTTTGTGCTAAAATTTCACGTGGAAATGGAATGTCAAAATATAAATATTATATGTTTCCATAGTAACCATACATGCAAAGTGGTTTCTGCAAATATGTAAATATATAATATGCATATTTAGAAAACTTCGAATACTCATAATAATCTAAAAATCAAATGCATGCTGAGATATATTTTTACATTAAACCATTTTCTCACTATTGATTCACAAACTAATTTTATATTATTACTTATTACATTTATGGAATACTTAAATCATTCGCAAACTAGTGAATAGCATCATGAATAAATACATAAAATAAAATAATAATAATTGTACCAAAGCTTGTTTTAAAACATACATATGTATCCGAGATTCAAACATGTTGCGTGTATTCATATATCAGCTTATTTGAAATAGTAACATGAAAATAAGATAATACGTGCTGATTTTACTATATACCTAAATATCAGGATATCAGTTAAGAACTATGTACTTACATTTGCAAATGATAATTCAAGTCTTAGTAATTCTCCATTACCGTTTTAATGTCACTAATCATCTAATCATCTGATAATCTGGAAAGTATAAAACATAAAGAATTTATTAATTTATTCTATCAGAAACATTGTTTGCTTACTCTCTCTCTCTCTCTCTCTCTTTTTGGCATTGCACCCAATATATGAGTGATGCTGCATTGTTTGCTTACTCACGCGTATTAAAATATTTTATTTTTAATAATTACTTTAGGAAAGGTTACGTTACAAAAAAAAAATATGTCAAAAACGATATAATATAAATCAACCATTATAATATACTCACTCATTTTGATCATGTGAATAATATGTAGCTAATTTATTTTTTCTTAACATTCGTAATGACTCTTTCGTCATTTTAAATAATGAAAAAATTAAAATAAAACTATAAATCAGTGTATTTAGTATATTTCTGATTTAATACTAATACTCACAAAAATAACAAAATGTTGCTATGACAACAATATTGACATCGGTGAATGTCATTCTGAGGAGTTCATACACAAAGTTACCTACATCAACTCTAGAACATTGAAACTAAGGCTCGTATTCTAAAACAACACTGTGAAGTCTCATAGTCTAAGTGATCACTGTGCGTGGAAATTTGTATTCTAAAACATTACTTGACTGGCGTTGGTAACTATGCATTATTTTAGAAACGTCAAAAGCCAAGTGTGGTCGAGAGGTGTTTTAACATATGCGTAGTCTAGCTGCTGTCATTATCAACACGTTGTTTTGCTATAATATTTTGTTAATGAACATTATGAAGTATAATTTACTCCATTTATAATAAAAAAATATGCCTCATTACGAAAGTGAAGACGTATTTGATGAGCGCGTGAACGAAATTATTGATAAACCACGATATATTTGTCTCGTCGCCTTGTGAAAGAGCGGCAAAATCTATTCACAAACTATAATGGTTCTTCTGGACATTGATCTTCCAATAAACCATTCATCTTTTGAGATGAATCGTAGCAGCGAATGCTTAGCTTTTAGACGAGCATTTGGTCTACAAATTTTTCTTACTACTTACTATACTATACCCTCACGCCGTGTCCCAAGTGGGGTAGGCAGAGAGAACGGAACGCCATGTTGATCTATCCTTACATACTTCTTTCGCTTCCTCTACATTCATCCAGTTTTTTATACATGCACTCCGATTCCTCTTAATTAACACGCGACCGTCCTTGAGAATTTGGTCCACGTGGTCAAACCACGTAGTTATTGGACGTCCGCGCTTTCTCAGACCCCCTCTTTCAGATAAATATAACGTCTTCGTCAATCTTACATCATCCATTCGCTCCACATAACCAAACCATCTCAATTTATTTACACGCATTCTATCCACAACACTCCTCTTGCATCCACTCATTCTTCTAATATCTTCATTCCTCACTCTATCACGCAATGTTTTATCTACCATTCTCCTTAGTGATCGCATCTCCACAGCATTTATTCCACTCTCGTCCTTCAGCCACGTCCAAGATTCGTTTGCATACATAAGTGTCGGTACGAGAATGGCGTTGTGCACCAGCATTTAAGCCATGTTCGACACATTGCTATTGCTAACAATAGATCGAAGTGCACCGTTTACTTTCGTTCTTTCGTTCACTTTTCTTTTTTCAATGTCCCTATCATATCTACCATCCCTCGCAAACATACTTCCTATGGAATCAATGTAAGAAGAAAAATACATTTGGTTACAACCGACTTAATTTATTATAGTAATTAAACATATAGAAGATAGATAGATAAGACATTAAACATATAAAATAAAGACATTTATTCAATCTTTTTGAAAATCTTCATTTTCAGAATATAAAATGAAACTTTTTATTGAAATTATCAAATATTTATTTGAATTGTTCAACATTGTATACCCTTTCTTTCTTTCTTCTCTTTTTTTCCGGCAAGACACCCGACATCGAGTATTTATGTATTGTATATACCTACTCATTCAAAGAAATATTTGTTAATTTGAATAAGTTTTATAAAAAAATAATATAACAGTTACAAACAAAATAAATCTGAATTGAGAGGACAGAGAGCATTTATTAAACTCGCTGTTGGATCAGGAAGAGGAGGTCCACCACCTGTTTTCGACACCTCTTCGCAATTGCCGATAAAACCTTCCTACGCAACGACTTCATATTCTCCCAGCACCTCTTGAGTTGGAGGTCGTTCCTTTTTTGAGTTAGGGCGGACGAAGTATATTATGCTCGGGATACAGCTTTCCAGGCATCGTTTTTTTACTGGATGTTTCTGGAATTGGTACTCATGGTACTCATATCTTCTATAATTTTATGTTGAGCTACGATGTACGTAAGCAATGGCTTTTCTGACGCAATTTTCCTGTAAAATAAAAGATTTATGTTATAAATATACATTATAATAATTATCTTGTGTTAGGCAACTAACTGTATCACCAATAGCAAATTCGACATTGTTGAAAGTAATTTTAGTACAACGTAAAACCTTCAATGGACTTGTACCAATAATTTGTTTCACACATTAAATTACATTTAATAATTTACTATTATTTAATAATATATTTGATTAATAAATGACAAATTACTTGGTAAATTAAATTCACGAACAGCGCCCGTATTTATTTTAGTTTAGGTCAATAAAATAATGCACTTTTTGCAGCTAGATTAGTTATCTGGTAGATAATATATTTACTTAAAATATGTAATGTCTTGTAATATATTTAAACATTTACCTTTGAATAGTGTTTTCCACTTTAATAACAGCGAAAATAAGGCACAATATTATAACAAACACAAAAAAACGTGCAAAATAATGAAATGTCAGATAGGCGCCGATAATAATGAATGCAGTAATTAATCACCGATTTGCGAATTGACCAATCACGAGCGGTGTGTATTAGTAGTAGTGAGTGCACAGATATGTATTTGCCAAGTGTTGTTTTAGAATACAAATCCATGAGTGTTTATTTCGCATAGAGAAAGATTTTTACCTAGCGTAGCGTAGGCGGTCGCTGTGCCTAAGTACTGTTTCAGAATACGAGCCTAAGAAAACAGCATACCTAAATAAATTTGGTGAATTCTTTGCAGAGTAGGTACCGGCAGCAATTTAGATCCCTGATACCGGATATATTTCTATGTATTTGTATTATTTTATCATAGTCTTTGTAAGGTATACGAACTGTAATTTAGTGTTAAGAGCATATTTTCTGTATTCATCTTTTAATAATTGGATATTAGCTGGCACTTTGCGTTTATCATTAGAAAAGAAATATGTTGCAACTAATAAGCAAAAAGAGAAATAGGCGGATATGCTGAGGTCAATCTACAGTTTTATTAAGTACACAAACAAGTTCACCAACATTAAATTAAAAATAAAAAAATACTAATTTATTTGAATTAATTATATAAAACACTTATTTGTAGTGTTTAAACTGTGACTTTTTATTGATTAAAAGTCACAGTGGATATAATATAAATAAGTGATTTATTTGTAAGTAATTCAACATGAATTTCCACCGAGAACCGTCGGTTGAAAATATCAACTTCACTGATTTATTTTACTTCATTCATAGTTAAATATTTGTGAAAAATGGATCGGTGTGCCTTTACTTGTGAACTCCTCATCTATAGTACTGAACACTCATTCTCGTATTCGTCGATTCGCATTTTGACAGACATGGAAATAAATATTATTTAGGTATATTAAGTTATAATGTTTTTTTTTATGAAAAAAAAACATTTATATAGGGATTACTTGATGACACATATAAAAATATGTTTCCTTGGTAAAAATCAAGTAATCTAGTGCTGTAATTATGTAGTTTCAAGCATAAAACCATCTCTATTTTTTAATAATTTTAAATAAATAATCAGACGCAGATTCAACAGCGTGCCGACTCTTTGGCTCGGCTGGCCGAACTAACCCGATTTTTGAGTTCTACGGAAATTTTCATAAAAACTTTCCCGCAAGCGGAAAATTTAAAATGAAAATTTCAAAATATAAATAACACATCACGCTATTATAATCATATGACAAATTATTCAATTAAAATTGTTTTAAATATGTTTTCCTTATTCGAACTTGACGAACTAAAAATTATATTTTCTTATGTGCACGTCACAAATCCCATTTTTTTCGCATATTAAAAAAAATACGGCTAAATATTACCCAAATTTAAGAAAAATAGGTTTTTTCTAAAGCATCCTTGGAGCAAAATTTACTTCATCATTTATGTAACCTCTAAGATGATTGTCTTAAAATACCTCTGCTAGTCGTGATGAAATTTCGGAAGGTGTTTTTCAATCGATAATTTCTACATGAATCTCTCGGTTATTTTTTTTATTATTATTAAAAATACATTAAAATATGTTCAAATTTTGATATTATCAAAAACAAACAGTAAAAATATCATCTCGATCACGAAAATATTGCAATTAATTAATAATCAATGTTGAAAAATGGTTGCGTAAAATCATGTGACAATTTCGAGTTCCCTACCTATCAAGGGCTCTTAAGTAAAATACACACAATAATAGATAAGCTGTTGGGTAACTACTTAAGTAATTTATTAAAATTTAATTAAAAGTAACGATTTATTTTTACTTTCGGGGCCCACCCAATGAATTTGCCACAGGCTTCAGATGATATAGTTACGTCACTGCCTACATATTAAGTTTTATTTAAATTTTTATATTTTTTTCATCAATTTATATGGGTGCAGCTTCAAACTGTATTTTACCAAATTCGTAACATGTAAAAGGCTCTGTCGTATAAAAGTGAATAAATACAAATTAAAAATAATTTCATACAATTGTATGTATTCCCTTCTTATTTCTCTACTTACTTTTAATTCTATGGCTGGGGCCAACATTTGGATATATAAGTAGGTATGTATTCATGTGTTAAGTAACTACAGTACTACCTAACCATTACCTACTTAAGTAGGCAGGTAATTTATGCTACGTACCTACCTTATCTAATATGGGGTAGATAATTTTGTTTATCTAAATTCACTTGAAATCAATAGGTGCCATCAATTAATCCTCAAGCCATGTCCAAGGTGGGGTAGGCAGAGAGAACAGAACGCCATGTTGATCTATCCTTACATAATTCTTTCGCTTCCTTTAAATTCATGACGTTTCTCATACGTGCATGCCAATTTCTCTTACTTAACACACGACCATCCTTGAGAATTTGATCCACGTGGTCAAACCACGTAGTTCTTGGACGTCCGCGTTTTCTCACACCTCCTCTTTCAGATAAATACTCCCTCTTCGTCATCCTTTCATCGTCCATTCGCTCTACATGTCCAAACCATCGTAGCTTATTTATACGCATTCTATCAACAACACTCTAGACCCTTTCAACACAGAGCAGGTGAAAGGGTCCAATACAAACTGTGCCTTATAGTCTACAAAGCTTTGAACAAAATGGCACCTCAGTCGAACTTTCTGAGCTCTGTGTTCTCAAAACACCTGCAAGTAGACCTCTACGCTCAGCTAAGACATCCACCAACATGCTGGACGAAAACAACAGAGCAAACAAGTCCTGCTTCTATGAAAGAGCTTTATGCGTCGCAGGACCCGTCATTTGGAACCGACTCCCCGAGGACCTCCGTAAAAAACAGCCGATTACAACGTTCAGGAGCAAGCTGAAGAATTCGCTTTTCCAACATAGTTTCCCGCGCCCTTGAGATGGATGCTTCGTTAAACGGCGCCGAATAAATCATCCAATATAATAATAACACTCATAATCCAAATCAACTCATTCTCCTACTATCCTCATTCTTCACTCTGTCCCGCAATGTTTTACCAACCATGCTTCTCAGTTTCATTTGAAAGGGATATAAAAAAAATATTATTTATGAAGGAACACACTAATAGATAGTCCATAAATTACATCTCTTCATCGAAGGATGTCTTGAAAATGTTTTTTTTTTCAGTTAATGTCAAGGATCGTTTCAAAATTCCTTCGTCTTCCCCATGTGCAATATTATAACTTTAATATGAACCACATGTTTCTCTTGTGCGAATAACTAATAAGGTCTGTTTGTATGTCGATTCCATAATTAAACGACGATTAACATAACATTATAATGTAATTTAGTTTATTGTGATAGCACTATTTTGCAATAATACCTATACACCAATCAGTAATTTCAATTGTTTCTCTAGTTATTGGGTAAAATTGCATAATACTTCACTACAAATCGCTCTCCCAACATAGTTTCCCGCGCCCTTGAGATGAATGCTCCATTAAACGGTGCTAAATAAATCATTATATTATGCCTGTGAATACTAAATTAACCTTAATTGTGATAACTCTTAAGAAAATAAAGATAATATATTTTATAATATTGAGATCCTGTAATTTTTGATGAGAAACTCTTAATAAACTCAATAAATTAATAACAGAGCGCCGAGTGAAGCGCGCAAACTAGCTAGTTGAACTAATTTCTTAGTATTCCCTTTTTACACTGATATACCTATGCAACTAGGTATATGTGATATACGAACGCCTAAGGGTCATTTCGGGATAGTGCAGGTCTCAGAATAATAATAATAATGAACACACAATTTAAAATACCTACTGTATGCCGTTTTGTGGAATAAATTCCCTTCAAAAACGCATCCTTAAATATATTGTGTTGATACTTGTGAATTAAGCCTTATACAGTACACATATTTATGAGCATACTATACAACTAATTGGGAATATTGACAAATAATAATAAATTTGTACAATTGATAAACACGTCTCATCAACCGTCAGTAAATGTTTCTTTTCACTGAGGCAATTAACTCCCATTAGAAGATGTCTGACATCCCACGATGCTAGAACATTGATTAATTCCTTTGTGGTATTACTGTAACGGTATTCTGGCCAATTTACCGCAATACCAGCTTCAGAGAATCCAATCTGTGCTCAACGCCGCTGCCCGCTTAATTTTCAAAATGGACCAACGCTCCCATATAACTAGTACCCTCAAAAATCTGCACTGGCTCAAGTGCGCTGAAAGGATTGCTTTCAAGGTTTGCCTCACAGTCTTCAAATCCATTCATAATATGGCTCCATCATACATCTCCGAACTCTGTAGACAGCAAGTTCCAAATCAAAGACAAAGCACTCTTAGGTCAGGTTCTGATACGGGTGTCAGGTTGACGGAAATCGGTGTAAGAGGGAGACCTAAGTATTCCTTTCGAGCCTTCAGCTCGGCTGGACCATCCATGTGGAATGATCTTCCTGAACAAGTGCGTAAAACACAGTCTCTTGATTTGTTCAAGAGTCGATTAAAGACACACTTGTTTGGTATATCATATAAATGATATAAATTGTACAACTTATTGTTATTTATATATGTTTAGTTTTTATAATAGCTTATTAATATTTGTATTATATGTATCAGGCTTCAATCATAGGTATAAACACGATATTTTAGGATGCGCCCTTGAAGTGAATATATTCCACAAAACGGCGCACTATAAATTGTCTAGTTATTATTATTATTATTATTATCAGTCATGAATTGTGGTACCTACGTAGAATTAAAGGGACCCAAGTGAGGTAGGCAGAGAGAACGGAACGCCATATAGATATATCCAAGATCTATCCTTACATATACTATTTTCACTTCTTCTACATTCTCATAAACGCACGTTGATTTATCTTACTCAAAACATGGCCGTCCTTGACAATTTGATCCACGTGATCAAACCACGTGATTCTAGGACGCCCGCGCTTCCTCACACCCTTTCTTTCAGATAAGTATGTACCTACCCTCTTTGTTTGTATGCAAGTGAAACGTGGTTGAAGAAGGACGAGACTGGAATAAATGCCGTGGAAATGCGTTTACTGAGAAGAATGGTTGGTAAAACGTTGCGGGATATAGTGAATAATGAGGATATCAGGAGAATGAGCGGATGTGAAAAGAATGTTGTGGATAGAATGCATGTAAATAAGTAACGATGGTTTGGACATGTTGAGCGAATGCAAGATGAAAGAATGACGAATAGGATGTATTTATCTGAGAGAAAGGATGTGAGGAAGCGCGGTCGTCCAAAAACCACGTGGCTTGATCACGTCGATTAAATCTTAAAGGACGGCCGCGTGTTGAGTAAGAGTAATCGCAGTGCATGTATGAGAAATGTATAGGAAACGAAAGAAGTATGTAAGGATAGGTCTATATGGCGTTCCGTTCTCTTTGCCTACCCCTCCTGGGACACAGTGTAAGGGTATAGATAGATAGACAGTATCCTCTTTCTCATACTTTCCTCATTTATTCGTTCAACATGTCCAAAATATCGTAGCCAGTGATATGTAATAGGAATCGTAGCTTATTTACAGGCAACCGCGGACACCATGAGTGTACCGAGGTGCCGAGTTGGAAACAAATGATTTCTTCGTTGTTCTAAGAACGATCTGTGAAGGTTAACGACGGAGTTAGGGTACCTATAGTACAGTAATTATTATACAGGTCATCCTCCCCGCGCCATAAAAATAGTATTATGGGAACCATTCCTTTTCACCAAATCGAGTAGGTACCTATATTACAAAATATTACTTACTTATTACTACTTACTTCCGATGGCCGAACAGCCCTTGTAGGACCTTTGCCTCCGAAACAATAGATCTCCAAGCTTTTCTATCCTGAGCAGTAAAAAATAAATATGCCCACCATATATGTCAATAATAATAATAAAAAAAAACTCAAAGACTGTTGTTAAATGCAATAGCAAAGGATGACTTTTATTCATTATGGTTTTCAAAATAGCTCTTTTTGTGGTTCCACAATTTAGAGATCACTAAAAAATGTTCACAAAAATGTTATAAAGCCATTGTAAAACTATTATTCAAAAATAATGCTCATTTCAGTGTTTTGAAAAAAAGGAAGAAGAGTGCATTGCTATTTTCGTAAATTATTATTTGTGATCTTAAGGATACCAATAATATTCTATGTAATTTTACATAGTAAAACTGAAGCGGCAGCCTTTTGAGCTTTTTCTTTTTTTTTAAATTATTATTGAAATATTTAGTGGGAGTTATTATTTTTGGCTTATAATTTATAATACACTCGATTTGACGAAAAGGAATGGTTCTCATAATACTATTTTCATGGCGCGGGGAGGACGACCTATATAATATATTATAAACAACGAATTCAACAAGTATCCTTAAACCACTACATACCAGCATAATACATAGTATTTTATACTACCTAAATTATTAGTGAGTTATTTATAAGGTCTTTAACTGACACGGAGAGGGCAATTTGTATGTTTATTACACGCAGTTTATCTGTTGTTAACTCTTTTAATGGGATTTGTCTTGATAGTACTTATAGATAGATATGTTTTCACAATTTTCCTGTAATGCATCCATCTCAAGGGCACGGATATGTACCCAATACCCATAATACAAGATTCATCTTAGTTTGGGACTAGCTCGATCTGTGTGATTTTCTTTTATAAATAGACAATTCACACAGATCGAGCTAGTCCCAAACTAAGATGAATCTTGTATTATGGGTACTAACTCGTCTATATGTGTTACATTATGTATAGTTCTTCTTTAAAAAAAATACCTCTCTATTCATATGTTTCTGTTGAAATATTTCTTGGATCCATTCAAAGACTTTTACAATAAAAGTCTTTGGTTCTTATACTATGTCATCACTTGAAATATTATACAGTAGTGACAGTAGTCATATTATGATTACGATGATAACTATGTTTTCTCCATTCATCTAATATCAATAAAACTTACTTGCAGTTGGTGGTGTAATATTTACAATCTCAAGTTTATTATCAAAATTTAGCATTTTTACCAGTGATATGTTATAGGAAAACATAATCACTGATTTTTACCTAATTGTTTTGTAATTATGGACTATCTATTAGTGTGTTCCTTCATAAATAATATTTTTTTATATCCCTTTCAAATGAAACTGAGAAGCATGGTTGGTAAAACATTGCGGGACAGAGTGAAGAATGAGGATAGTAGGAGAATGAGTTGATTTGGATAGGTATGAGTGTTATTATTATATTGGATGATTTATTCGGCGTCGTTTATGGAGCATCCATCTCAAGGGCGCGGGAAACTATGTTGGAAGAGCGATGTCTTCAACTTGCTCCTGAACGTTGTTATCGGCTGGTTCTTACGGAGGTCCTCGGGGAGTCGGTACCAAATGACGGGTCCTGCGACTCCAAAAGCTCTATCATGGAAGCAGGACTTGTTTGCTCTGTTGTTTTCGTCCAGCATGTTAGTGGATGTCTTAGCTGAGCGTAGAGGTCTACTTGCAGGTGTTTTGAGAACACAGAGCTCAGAAAGTGACTGAGGTGCCATTTTGTTCAAAGCTTTGTAGACTATAAAGCATAGTTTGTATTGGTCCCTTTCACTAACTCTTGACCAGTGCAACTTTTCCAGCAAAGGTGTGATGTGGCTACCCTTATCTTCGCAGAAAATAAGCCTTGCAGCGGTATTGAATGAAAAAATGTATTTATCTTTAAGTATTGCAAGGACATACAAATATTATAATATACCCTCAGGTGGGATAAGCAGAGAGAATGGAACGCCATATAGATCTATCCTTACATACTTCCTTTACACTCATCCAGATTCCATACATACACGCCGATTTCTCTTGCTCAACACGAGGTCGTCCTTAAGAATTTGATCTACGTGATCAAGCCACACCCCCTCTTTCAGATAAATACATCCTCTTCGTCATCCTGCATTCGCTCAACATGTTTAAACCATCGTAACTTGTTTATACGCATTCTGTCCACAGCACTCCTCTCATTCTCCTGATATTCTTATTCTTCACTCGATCTCGCAACGTTTTACCTACCATTTTTCTCAGTGAACACATCTCCATACAGCATTTATTCCACCTTCGTCCTTCTTTAACCAAGTCCAAGTTTTTCTTGCATGAATAAATATCGGTACCAGAATGTTATTGTGAGTATTGTGCACCAGCATTTTTGCCATGTTCGACACATTGCTATTGCTAACAATGGATCGAAGTGCACCATTCACTCTAGCATTGGCGCGGCAACTTTTCTTCATTTGATGTCCTTATTGTATCTTCCATCCCTCGCAAACAGATTTCACAAAGGACATACATACCTACTTAGATATCAAAAGAAGGTTGACCTCAAATTAATGTTGACCCCAGCCTTATAAAATAGTAGGTAGGTATATCAGACCTCTTATAGCCTGCTTCTGAAGGAAAGCCATACCTACTTAGATATCCAAAGGTTGCCCCCAGCCTTATAAGAAAATTAGGTAGAGAATCAGAATATATCAGACCCTGCTTCTGAAGGAAATACATGCCTACTTTGATATCCAAATCCAAAAGAGAAACCCCATTATAAAAAAGCAGGTAGAGAATATCAGACCTCTTATAGCCTGTTTTTGAAGGAAATAAATGCCTACTTTGATATCCAAATGAGAAACCCCTTTATAAAAAAGCAGGTAGAGAATTAAGAGAATATCAGACCTCTTATAGCCTGTTTCTGAAGGAAATAAAATATCATTAATTGTATCGGCATTTACTTTGTAACACTTCATTTTAAATTAACAAATAAAATAAAATAAATATTTATTATTTTGTTTTGTGTTACCGCGAAACCGGTCGTGCGTTAGTCATACTCAACAGTAACACAAAACAAAATAATAAATATTTATTTTATTTTATTTGTTAATTTGAAATAAAATATGCCTACTTCGATATCCAAAAGAGAAACCCCCTTATAAAAAAGCAGGTAGAGAATTAAGAGTAGGTATATCAGGGGCAAGAGCAAATACTTTATAAATGTAACACGATGATAAAAATTTAAACACGATGTTTATTTGAATTATTTTATTTATTAACATATAACATAAAAAAAGCCATAACAAATATTATATATAAGTTGAAAACATATAGTTATTTTCCGGTAAACAATGAAGAAGTTACATATACAATGTTACAGCAAAAAATTCATTTCGGTGGCATACGAAGTAGTATAGAGTACGATCAGATATTTGCATCGCATTGTAATGCCTGACAAGGGAGTAACAAGTAGTTTTCCATTCACATCTTCTATATCGTGAACTTTGAAAAAATATAAATAATTAAGATCATATATGCAAATATGAAATTATAGATTATATATTCTATTTGACTTAAAAACTAAATTAAAGAAGCTTATAATATTCCTGTAACATCTATACTGGTAAAGGAGGGGAGGTTAGAGTTAGTAAGTAAGAGTTTCACTTAGATTTTACCGTCCCTCATTTCATATTTTACATATTTTCTTTAGTGCGTAGATCTCTCAAGTGAACATAAAATATAAGTGGGAAAATAATAAATGTTACTTAAGATTTTTACCCTGTACTCTGTTTGCATTTCAAATCAAATAAAATATGATTGAAGAATATACCTTCCATTGAACTGAATGTCAGCTGTTGCATGTGATCTTGGTAGATGTGACTTATCTGTTAGATGAACAATCAAACACTTATTTTGACATTGTAAACTGCAGTCAGGACGTGCTATTTTTTTTTCAGTTTTTGAGGAGGTGGATGTTGATGTATCTCAAGATTTACTGTGTGCATCAATAATGTTTTGTTTCAAAAAAATTCTGAAAAATAATAATGTGGAGTTGATTAATAGTTTATATATCAATATTCAATAAACAATAATAACAAAAAACATTTTAAAAATCAACTATATTAATTAACTATGAGAGTCAAAACATTTTGGAGCAACCGTTCACTCATTCTCGGTAACACAATATTTAAACTCTAGCACTCGTATATAAAATCTAAATATCAAGTTATGAAAATTAATATGATTGATAAAATTTTCTTTCTAGAATAACCTGTGAATTAATCAGTTGTGTTTAGAATGAAGTATAAATGTTACAGAAAAGAGAATCGCTGAAAACATATGAATGAGATAGAAGTATTAATATTATGAAAAGAGAAAATACAAGACAGATCTGTTTGGCGTTCCGTTCTCTCTGCCTACCCCATTTGGGACACGGCGTGAGGGTATAGTATAGTATAGTAGAAAATACAAGGCAAGATTAGTTTTATTATTACATTAGTTTATTACATGCAGCTAGTCTGCTTGCTACCCCACTTGTGGGATGCACTGTGATGGTATAAGTAGTACCTACAGTGGTATGGTAATAATAGATTAGTAATATATATTTTATAGGTACCTGTTTCCAATACTCTCGTCAACTGTATAGGAACGCTTTGAAATTCTTTATAAATTCATCATTGTGGGACTTTTCCATGTGTCGAACTTTGTAATCTTTTCTGCTAAAGGTTTTGTCGCATAATATATCACAAAAAAGAGTTGGATCCATGGTAGAAGAGTGTTCAAACAATCTGAAATAATATGAAACATTTATGTAAACTTATACAGCAGATGATCATATATGCATAAATAACACAATAATTAAATCAATCTATTCCAACACATGGACAATAGACATAAATGCTTACAAAGGGTGAGAGGATCAAGAATACAGGTAATGGAAGCTGTAGAAGAGGACAGAAGGTCAGTAAACAACTCAGAAGAAACTGGTGAAGATACATATTAAACATGAATTTTGAAAGAATCTCTAAACAGTGGCTAGGGAGCCTGGAAACAGCAATGGACAAGGAAGAACCTAGGCACATTGGGCCCCTGACCCGATAAAATACAGATAGTGGAAGCTGTACAAGAGGGCAGAAGGGTGGTAAACCATCCAGAGAAAGCTGGTGAGGACGCATATTAAACAAGTATACTGAAAGGATCTCTACAGAAAATTTAGGGAATCTAGACACTAAAAAATAAATAAATAAACAAGCACATCACGTGACCAATAAAAAAAAATCTACAAAGAGAAATAATTAATTGAATTCACAAACGCATTGATTGTATGCCAATAATGGATTATATTTGTTTTTTTTTATTTATTTATTATATAATGCTACCCATTAAATACCACGAGAATAAATAATCTTATCAGCAATATTCGGTTCCACAATGATCAATGTCCACAATTAGCCAAATTTGAGGTCAAACAATGTATCAATGTGGCGATGGAAATACAAATTTATAGTATGAAAATAAAACCAAACCAAGTATTTATGCGTTCATGCCAGCTTGATATTTTCCATTGTATGAATTTAATGAACGAAATTAATAAATATTGAAAACAATACGTTTTTTTACATAGGTACTATTAATCACAATTAACGATCTTTCAAAAATTATTCGCACTATAAATATAATTTACCTTTTTTTTACCAGCATTTTAAATAATATTTCAAACTATCTTACCTTTTTCACTAACTACTCCAACACTGCGTGATTAATTGGGCAAAAAAAACAACAATAAACAGCGTGCACTGATATCAACGTCAGTAACAACCGCAGGCAACTGGACCAAAAACGAAATGACACAAATGACGGATGCACCGGCGCCCCCTCCCTTTGACCACTCCCACCACTAAAGTACATATCCCCCACCCCGCACAATCCTGATGACGTTTTCCGGTATGTTGTGTCTTTCTTGTGCCACGAATCGGCTCGTCAAAATATACCATTTATACCGATTTTAGCAGATATTTCTACAGATATTGGACAATGTCGTTCGAGAACACTGGTTTAGAACTTGTTCCGTTAGCGCCTTGGTTTTGTGATCACCCATTCTTCCAAAATTTGTATTGATATTATTAGTAATTTTTTATGTGCAAAGTATTATAGTCCGTTTAAAATTGTCCCCGAAGAAAAAAACACAAGAAGACAGCCAGAAGAGAATAAAAATAACTGTTGAAATGAAACATAAAATTATTGAAAGGCGAGAACAAGGTGTGAGCGTGGCATATCTATATCTAGCGCGCACATACTATCGGTCAACATCAACTATCTGAACTATTCTCAAGAACAAAGATAAAATTAAGAAGATGGATGCTTCAAAGGGTGTGTCAAGAATGTCTACGAAACGGCTAGTTTTCTAGTTAAAAATGGTTAATCATTTGTCATAAAGTCATATTTTTTTATTTAAGTACGTTTTTTTTCTAATCTAAATTGTATTACAAGTTGTTACACTCTTTTATTAGTAATTTTAATTGAATAAACGTTAATAAAAAAAAACAATAAGTACTCCAAAATATTTATTTTTTCGGCATGGAACGCATTATTGTATTTTACATTGATTTCTATAGAAAAAAAATGTTTCGCATAACGAGTATATAAGAAATAATTCAAGAGTTTTTTTGTTTACGCTGTGGAAATCCATTTTTAATTTTAATAAATTGATATAGCACGCTAAGCAGTGTCCCTCGAAATAATATTTTTTTGTCTTTTAGAATTCAATTTTAGTAGTTTTAAGAAAGTTGACAATACTTGCATACCGCCAAAGGATGCTTTGTTTAACCCATTAACGCCCAAAAGAAAACTACACGTAAAAATTACTTTTAATCGTTATTTATTATGACATATTGGGTAAATTAGAACATCTATAACAAAAAATAAGGAGAAAATCACACAGCCAAAAAAATAGAGGGGTGTACTCAGCCGGGTACAATGGGCAGATTAGGAGTGAAATTGCCCTAAACAAGATCGCTCAACACAAAGTCGTTTTTTGCATTTTTCACATCGGCAGCGGATCCGATTGTGGCAAATAACACAACACAATTGGTTTTCAATTCGCTCTGGATTATGACCATCGTTTTTTTATCCACTCCCTGAACTGTTGATGATGTTGGACGACTTTTTGTACTTTTCGGTTGTAGATACGCTCGTGAAATTATTCGTCTGAATGCTAACTGATCCATATATCTCACCTCATCCAGTCCTACTAATCAAAACATGAAGCCGCCATGCATTAGAAATGGCCATATCCAATAAGTAAGTAAAGATAACCCACCACCATTTTTTTCCTCTTATAGACACCCGGTACAGATTGATGGATTGATCCATTTGGTCGAAACCACCCATTACTTTGTTATAATTTATTAAATGTCTCGGGATATTGAAATCAACCTTTTGCTTTTGAGCATTACACCACCTTTTCACTTTATCCACAGGCTCTACATGATCAAAATTAGATCCAGAAGTAACAACATTGTTATCCTTCCAACATACAATAATAATTTCATTTTTTGTGTCAAATCGGTAATCGTACTCAGCTCTAGGTTGTTTTTTCATTTTCTTCACATCTGTGAGTGGACATTTCTTTGTTCTATTATCTCGTTTTGTTCCTTGGTCTGACTTTGAACATTTTATCATTCAAACTTGTAGCTTGAGTATTGTCAACAAAATGTAGGTTTCTTTTAATTTCTTGAAATCTGTTGTGTGGCATACACTTCTATACCAATGGAATGCCAAAATCTTCATCCAATATCTAATAAGCACGCTCAGTAGGCAATTTATGATAACCTGTTAAGATTAATATTCCCAAAAAATTCTTCAAATCTGCTTGATTCATTTCAAAATCTGTTATTTTGATTTGCGTACAAAACACTGTTTTCAATACACTTTCATCAAAAAAATTTCCGAATAAAATAATAGGCTTGTGGTATTTTTATTAAAAAAAAATCTTTTCTATACAGAGCTGGCGGACTTATTACTTACGTAATTTCTTCCAGACAACCAGTGCTGTCTCAATTTTGCTGAGACAGTTTTTTTGGTTTCGAAAATTCCTTACTAAACTCCGCGACCCAGCTGGGAATCGAACCCAGGACGTCGATGATGCAAGTCGACTACGATAGCCGTCGGCCGATAGGCTGGTTGTGATATTTCATTGAATTCACAAGACTTTTTTGTCTATTCTAAAGCTGCATTTTATTGCACTGTACTCAAGTGAGTACAATGGGCAGATCTGTACTAAAATTATTTATATTTTGTAGCATCCCCAAAGTTTCTATAATGGCATCCTGTCGCATCTTTACAAGTCAAAATAACTGTTTAGGACTAGAAGAAGCTCTCGAATCGATAATGGCTGATGATAATGATAATGAGGAGTACGATGTTCTCTTGGTTCCACCAGATCCTGCTGTCGTGAGTGATGAAGAAGAAAGAAATGAGGATGATGTTACCTCTTCAACTTTTCCAAGAGATGTACCATGTACTATCGAGGTAATATCTCGTTATCTCAATCTTGAGTATTCAGGCCGAAATGGCGAGGATGATATACCACTTTCTAATTATGTAAGACCTGCGAAACGAGCTAGAAAATATGATTGTGAGGAACCTGTATGGAGGAAAACTTTGCCTTCATACACATTAAGGGTTGCACCCTCCCTCACCCATGGATGTTGCAGGAATGTCAATTCCCATGTCATCCATACTCTTCATGCAAATTCTTCTCAAGGAAGGGCTCAAGGTTCGCCTGAAGGGCTATCCCCGACAAAATCCTCCCCAAAATTAAATACAACCGTTAATGTCCACCGACTCCATTGTTTACAAAAGAACTTAAAATTAACTTACAGTTACGTATTTACTACGTACTAGTTGTTAGCCTAAATTATACAAAATATCTTAAGACTAGATTGAAATTCTTAAAACTAGTTGCATTTCATAGCCACAATCAATTACACAAGCAGTTTCTTCTAAGCGTAGTGTATAATATGTTTAGTATATCTGTAATCATAAAAGAAATTGATCATTACATGCAAAACACACACAACAAATGATCACAAGTTAGGGTCCAATCATTCTCTCTTTCTGTGTTTGGAAGCCGGTTGCATCAAGCGATTGATCCTAAAAAAAAAAAAAAAAAAAAAAAAAAAAAAAAAAAAAAAAAAAAAAAAAAAAAAAAAAAAAAAAAAAAAAAAAAAGGAATACCTCCCTTTATTGGAGGAAAGGACGTTACAAACAAAGTGAGTTCGGTAAG